>VYXB01002027.1:158860-374038 GCA_013397135.1 Pachyramphus minor | reverse complement strand
GGAGGGAGCGACCGGCCGGGCCCCGCCGCCGTCCGTGCCCCCGGCGCTGCTCCCCGCTTCGGCTCCACTCGGATGCCTTCGGCACTTTCCGCCGCTTCCGTGAGGGGGAACGGGAGCGGGGTCCCCCCACGGACGGCAGGGCTGGAGGCTGTTCCCTCACCCCCTTTCCCCTCACCTGTCCCCGCACGGACCTGGTCCCGCCCGGGTCCCCGCCCGCAGCTACTCCCGGGCTGTGCCCGCTGGCATACGAGGAGTTGTTGTGCCCGGCTCCAAAGGCTGGCACGAACTTGGCACAGCCTGCCTGACGGACCGCGCGAGGGAACGAGGAAGGGGTGTCCAGTGGTGCTGCGGTCGGGCTTAGTAACGGGGCCCACGCAGAGAGATGCCAAGTGTTCCCATAGCCAGCAATTTATGGCACAACTCGCCCGCTCGCTCCTCCTGAAGGGAGCTGGGCAGGTCCGGCCGCCGGCGAGGCCGAGGCTGAGGTCCTCAAGGCATGGGGATGCACTTCGTGCCTCCTGCTTCCCTCTCGCTTCCCTGCTCCTCACAGGGCATTAGTGCTTCTGCGCCATGCGGAGGGATTAGGTCAGGTCTTGCGAGCGGAGTAACTGTGTCAGAGCAACTCTACACCCATGCTAATTAGCTGAGCCTTTCAGCAGAGCTAATTAGCTGAAGCAGGATACCTCAATGGACAAGCAATGCTTTCTCCAGTGGCAAAGCCGGTTAAAGGCATTTCCAGATGCTTGTTCCTACCTTTGTGGCACAGTTGTTCTAATGCGACTGTAAATGCGACCAATGAAACAGTCTGCGTTACAGTATACAGAAAAACTCTCCAAACCTGTATGAAGCTTAGGTGGTGTTTTCCTGATCTGTTTTGATACCTGCTCTCAGCCATCTCTGTTAACACAAATGCAGGGGTGGGAGCAGGGAGACTTTACTTCAAGAGACACAGATCCAGAAAAAACCCCACAGAGATAAGCCAAAGAAAAGCATATCAGACAATTCCTTGGCATGGCTGTGTTGTTTCAAATTGCCTGGCCATGCTTAATTTAGGGATCTCTGTCCCTAAATACTACATTAAGTAGCATAAATATGCCTGCAGTGAAGATGGGGATTTCCAAAATGCATCTTAGCTTTTGCCATCTGCTTGATCTTCACTGCTCCTCCAGTGAGCCATTCCTCTGTATGCCACATTGTTGGCTAGTTTGGGGAAAGTAACTTGAAGGCAGCAGCTCTAGTGAAGGCAGGAGAACAGAAGCCAGTTTGTGCATGTCTACACAGTACTGCCTATCTGAATTTGAGTACAGGGAGTAGCATAGCTAGGTCACATGTTTTCCACCAGGGACGATGCACACTGCTGCTCAGCACAGCTGATTTCCTGCAGGTTTGTCTGGACAGTTCTGTCATACGTTCATGTTCATTAATATCTACCCTGAAAAGCTATCTATCCTGAAGACTAGTTTGAAGGAGCCATCTAATAGTCTAATCTTTCTTCATTTATTAAAGGTACATAGACTTCATCTTCTGCACATTTAAATCCTAACAAAATATTAAAAGTTGACAGTCTTCATTCTAGTTAACTGTTTCTGAGAGTCAAAGTGGGAATAAGTTCACTTGTTAATTCTATAACATTCCTCCAGGGTGTGAGCTTATTTAACTCTGGAATGGTAAGGGTTCATACAAAAGCACTGCCACTGCCGTCCTGAATCAGCCCATTAGGTCAGTGTGTTTCCACCAGAACCTCTCCTACTTAAGAAGCGAGGATTAGATTTATATAACACTTTGTATACCATGGAAGGAAGTTCAACTTTCTTTAAACTGATACTCTGCATTTTCAAAACAAAATACTTTGTAAGCAATAGTCATCACTTCTTCCTTTAGAGGGAATGCAGTAAAACATGCCTCGTAACAGATACACAAAGTTAACCCATGGCCAAGGGCCAAGGTGCAGCTCCTCATATTAAATGTTACTGCATCTTGCCCTTCACATGGTCCCATGGAATTCTGTAGGAGCATTAATTTAGAGGCATGATAGCCAATCTTTTCCAATTACTTACAGTCAGGACCTGATGACTTTTACAGGTTAAGTACAAGATTACTAGGCATTAGATTTAGTTGTACAATTCCTATATTTCCAGTAGGACCAAAACTGTGCAGCAGACAACCCTTTCATTACAAACATCAGAAATTCTAGTGCTGGATCTTCAAGGATATGCGTAATCCCAGTCTTTACGTATGTTAAAACTATTACCTATCATATCAAATACTGTCAGTCATCCCAGTGAAGAAGAGTATTCCCCACTTTTGACTGGGAGCTGCAGATTTAATGGGAACAGACCACAGCTTTCTGTTGCACACAATTACTTTCAACTCTGAAATCCTGTTCTTGGAAAGCACTTTCCCAAATTCCTTGGTTATATGGAAAGGCACAGAATCCTATAGTGATTAAGAGCAGGGAAGAAAAATACCTGTGATTGCCACACACAGGATACCATAGGAACACTGGTGCATTTCTCTCACCAGTAGATGATCTATTCCTCCAAATGTGATACCAGGTAATAACAAACACTTCTGTATGTGAATGTTCTTATAAATCACCTACTTGTTAAAGTTGTCCTAAATTAGATAAATATTAATTCATTTCCTACAAGTCATTTCTCTATCACACTATCAAAAATGTGGACAAAATACTAATTCAATGAGAATAACAGCCTTAAGCTAAAAAGAAAAACCACTATTCTCCTCTGAAAAAAAAAAAGCCCTAACCAACCCCCCCAAAAAAACAACAGGATAAAGGTTGTGTCTGTTATTTTCACATTTTGTGACTGAGTATTATTATTTTCTGTAACGACAGAAACAGACGACTTTTTTTGCAGGATTGTCTTCCATTCATTGCATGTCTCAGCAGCTGCCTTTACTCTTCACTGCACATGTTAACATCTACAAACTGGATAGTCCTGCTGAGTATCCAGCTGCAGATGTCTAGGACACAGTTTTTCCACTAAGTTCCTGAGTGTGTTTAATCACATCTTTGAGTAAATCTTTAAATTAAAAAAAAAAAAAATCACAGCCTGAAGCTCTGCTCAGTTTACTCTGGAAAAGAAAGTGCTCAGTTACTGATCAGAGGGAAGTCCTGCTGGAGTGACTTCCTCAGCATCACCCAGAAGTGCTGTTGCAGTAACAAACATTTTTGAGAGAAGTTTGTGCAGCTACCTAGCCAGGGATCAGGTACTGATTAAAACTAGATGAGGAAAAAACCTATGGGTAGTGTTACTTTTAACATAGATAAGTTCTACAGTTAGGTTAACTTGTAATGGTAAGAGGGAAAGTGTGCTACTGTGAAAAGTTGAGGGAGAAGAGAAGGCTGCTTAGCCTGAGTAGCCTAGCTGGCTTATGCTTCCCATTAGCAAGTTCATGAAACCAAAGTCTTATTTCATGGCTTAGGCTGGTTTTCTTTTCTTAGTCTTAGTAGCCAGGGAAAGATTAGTAGAAAAATATCTTGATCACTGCTGGACTGTAACTTAGGTGGAGGTAAAGCACAGAGCATATTTTAAGAGAGGCATAAAACAATTCTATTATACTTAGTATTCAGTTTTAGACAACCTAGAGGAAGGAAATATGAATAACTGCTTTAGCAAACAACTCTAATGGGAAAATTTAAAGATTTGGACAGACTGTGGATGGACACAGGTCAAATTTTTAGTCAGGTGCATCATCCCCCCTGGTTGTGATGAAGTGCTTCTTTCAAAGCAAAGATTACAGTTTTATGAAAGAACAAATCTTTCAGATGTAAACCAAGCTGTCTAGGCATATGGCAGAACTTCTTTCACTACATGTTAACTGCAGCTTAAGAAAATATCCTCTTTCAAAGGACTGATCCCTTATAAGAGAGGAGTAAAGAAAAAGACTTCTAGAGGCCTCTTATCACTCCATGTCTGTAGTCTGTATGAGCTGTGGAGGGGAAATGTTTTAGGCTTCTCTTGTCAAGACCAGCAAGCTTCTACTGAGTAAATATCAAAAGCAGCTTGGCCAGTGGGTAAAGGTAGGTGATTCTGCCTCACTGCTCTGGTGAGATCCTACCTGGAGCACTGCATCCCCCTCTGAGGTCCCCAGTACATGAAGTACATCCACCTGCTGGAGCAAGTCCAGAGGAGGGACACCAAGCTGATTATAGGAATGGAGCGTCTCTCCTGTGAGGAAAGGCTGAGAGAATTGGGTTTGTTCAGCTTGGAAAAAAGAGGGCTCTGGAGTGATCAAATTGTGGTCTTCCAGTACTTAAAGGAAGTCTACAAGACAGATAGAGAGAGACTGTTTACTCAAGAGTATATAGTGACAGGACAAAGGGGAATGGCTTCAAACTGGAAGATTAGATATTAAGAAAAAATTCTCTACTGTGAGGGTGGTGAATCTTTGGAACAGGTTGCCCAGAGACGATGTTGACACCCCATCCCTGGAAGTGTTCAAGGCCAAGTTGAATGGCGCTCTGAGCCACCTGGTCTAGTGGAATTTGTCCCTGCCCACAGCAGGAAGGTTGGAACTAGATGATCTTTAACTTTCCTTCCAACCCAAGCCATTCTATGATTCTATGAAATATGTGTATGTGTGTGAGTGTATATATATATATATATGCACACACACAGATTTTCGGAAATTAATCAGCCAAATTTAAGACGAATTCCTTCATGTTAACAAAAGACTTCTTCTTGTCAGAATCATGGACATGCTAAAGCTTCTCAATAGATAGTTTGTGTGATTGGTGTTAGTTAGCAATTCTTTCTCTTCCTGAAAAGACTAAATGATGATCAGTTCAACTTGAAGCAGAAAATAAGGATGGGACGTTTCATGCCAAATAATTAAATTCTGGCACAATTTTAACTGAAGCTGGATCTCTATAAGAAAAACATTTGGCGATCTGAGCTCTAGACATTGTGGTCACTCTGACTTATAGATAGATCTGTATATGCGAGCACAGATTAAGCTTCTGTCCACTTCCAGAGACACTGAAGTTCTGACAACTGTCCTTATCTCAAGTTCACAATATGTTTAAAAACATAAACCATCAGTGACCTTTCCAAAAAACCTCAAGTGTCTTTAAGTATGTTCTCATTATCACAAAACACCAGTTTAAGTGAGTACAGACTGGGAGTGTGAATACACAGACAATGAACGTTCCCAGCAGTTAGATAGTAAATTGTCTGGCCGAAGTAATTTATGTGCTTGCACAGTCTCTACGGATATTATCTTCCTCCCACACTTTGGCTGACATTTTCAAAAGTGCCTACATTAACTTACAAGCACATATGAAGCAAGTCATGTTATGTGGTGATTTGTGAAATATGTATCCTGAAATATTGGTTAAACAGAGTGGAATGGTGAATGAGAAAATTGACACTGAGGATGTATCTACAATATTGCACTTCATCTTAAACAGTGAAAGTTGTACCAGAGCGTAAAAATGTATTTCTAAGAGAAACAGTGAAAATACAATCAGCTCAGCCATTTAAACATCAGTACATTCAAATATGTTGCTGGGAAATTACTCTATATGTACATGTATAAAAAATCAAGTAATCATTTTTATACCTATTTGGTTATCTGATCAGTAGTAGGATGAATATATATTTACATGAATATTGGTCTTTCTGTCACTGACAACTATACATCTCAAATTATCATTTTGGTTTGGTCTTCCTTTACCTCTCCTTATGACCACTCAGTGATTTCCTCTTATTAGTAATATGTAATTATTTTAAATTATGAAAGAGGGAGGCATATTTTTGTAACTCAAATATTTTCTTGCATTTACCTGTAACAGTATTTCCCCACTCCAGGATATATCTTTTTTTAATCTAAAAAGTATGATTCATAGGAAAGAAGTGTCAAATAATTTTTGCTTTGTCTAAAATTTGCAAATATTTCACATGTAGCAATTAACCATGAAAAGCATATTTAAGTGGATCTTATTTAAATCAACCCAGCACATATATTTAATATAGCTTCACAAGAAAAACAACATGGCACTATGTTAATTTTCTGTAAAACGTATTTTGTTTCTTTCAAAATTACCACTCCCTGAAATGTAACAGGAGTCCATTTTAAGTTCTGTGTCATTTGAATTTGAGATGGAGCATTGAAGAAAGCTGTTTTAATTGAAGCTTAAAAGATATGGAATTGAGCCTTCAGGGAGTTTTGGGCACTTTTCTTGTCGTTCTGGTTGATAGATTTGCATGATGTGGGTGGAGAATGTTGTTGATCAGGCTGTCCATTTTAATTCTGTACTGGTTGTGTCAGCTTTAAAGTGAAGTACAAGCTCAGCTTTAAAGTGAGGGGTGAACATACAAGCTTTAGAACAGACACTGTGTTGCAGGCCAAAATAAATAAAATAGCACTATTTACACTCTTGAAAAGTGTGATATTTAAGTCAACTCAATATATCATATGCTGCAATACATTATTATTAGTCTCCTGTATTGGGTAAGTGCCTTCTCTTTTTTGTTTTCCTGATTCATATGTATACGAACAAGCTGGAATAAGTCTTTAAACTTAACATGTCACTGTCCTGGTTCCTTGAGAAGTACTGCTCTGAATTTAGCAGACAAACAACAAGCCTTAATCATGAGACTTGATATGTCCCCTAAAGGAAAAAAAAAAATCAACAACCTAAAGCTTATTTTACTGTTCTGATTTACATTGCAGTGTATGCCAAATCTGACTGCCGTCAGATCACCGTGTCTTGCCGCTGTTTCATATCCTGTAAAATCATTCCATTTAAGAGGGGTTGAATCAGTCTCCTAATTTATTACTACATGCACATCTATTGTGTGCAGACTTTAAGAAATAAAGGTAGAATAACTCTGCACTTACTGTTTTTTTGTGAACCATTTCTGCCCAGAGTGTTTAACTGAGTAACTGTTCTTGCTGCATTGCTGCTGATTGCAGTGACCATTGTGAAAATCAAGAGCACTTTCCAACAGATGGCATACAGGCCAATTAATAATATTAGTGCTTCCATGTTATTTGGCATCCTATTTAAGCAGAACAAATAGCCTTCCCTTTTGCCTGTGTTATCATACAGCAGTGTTCATTAATGCTCTCAAAAATTAAAAAAACCCCACAACATAAAAAATAGGTCCCCCTTCCCACCCACTCTTCAGCCGCTGACAAGGAAACTATGTTTCAGGATATTAGTAATAGAACAGCTTTTTTTTTCTGAAGGTTACAATCAATGCAAAAAACCGCAAAATCTTAACTATACTTCTATTGAGAGGTTCTTAACAAAATGTGCAAATGCCTCAACATTTTTGTATTCGGCACAATTCAGTCCAGTAGCACACAGTGTTAAAATGTACCTAAGGGGAGACGTAAAGAATTAGGTCTGGAGTCTGGGGAAGGCAACAGCTTGACTAGACTAATTGATTTCCAACTGATGTTTTAAAAATCTATACAGTGAAAATACTATTGAGGCCCTTTTTTGGAGGGATGAGAAGAAGTTCTAAATTTAAGTATGAACTTTCACTAACTTTGAGTAACTATGAGGTCTTGTGTTCCAGGTATTTAGTATGTAAAGGAGCTGAAAATGCTTTTTTTCCTATGAGCCCTCCAAACATGTCTCAGATATGTCTGGTGTTATTTGTTGTGACATGCACAAAAAGAAGCGTGTATCAGAGGACTTAGAAGGTGAATGTTGTAGCATTGAACTTACAGATGCCTGGCTCCGGAGCAAAATCCTACATGAAGCTCTTGGGCTGCTTCAACAGAGTATGTAGGGAAAGCTTTCCAGCTCGTGTTGTGTTGGAGAACTGCCAACACACTAAATTGGAAGTGCTTGTCAAGATCTTCAGTAGAGAGATGCCAGCATTAGTGGTTGGAAGTACTCCCTATACAGGTACCTGTTAAATCTCACATCTCTGCCTCAGGTGCTCCAGAGGCACCTCTGTTCACCTGGGATTTCTTTTTCCACTAGTATGCTCTTGAATGTAGGTAGGATTTATGTCCCTTGTTTCTGGATTGTAACCAGGACCGTGTATTACCCCAGCTGTGGTTTCACAGCCCTGTTAGCGCAAATGTGAGCGTCTGCAGGAGCGCAGTTCAAGGCACATACACTGCGCATTGTCAAAGCCACATGCCCCTGAAGTCTCTGATTTGCTGTCTGATAAACACTAAGTGTTATAACACAAGAGTTTTAAATCTGCTCCAATGCGACTTGGAGTAGATTTAAACATGTAACATGTAACACCCATGTTATATCTGACCTTGTTCATATTATTATAACTCTTGTGAGAAGTGATCTGAAGCTCTGAAAGAGCTGTCATCATTCTGTGGATTGTACACATAGACAGAGAAGATTTGAAAGAGATCAATCGAAAGGTGTTAATTCACAGATTTATAATTCTTCCTTCTTGGTAAAGTCCTCAACTTCAGTGTCTCAATCAGTATTGGAATATTATATATTCATTGTCACAAAACTATATTTTGGGGGGGTTATTGAACTTCTCTAAAATATTAGCCAGTTTTGAGAAGTAACATAACATCCTGATTGTTTTCCTCTTTGGTGCAAAACCATTTCTCAAGTCCAACATGGTTTCTCAAAAGTTAGACTTTGAGTCAGCACAAAGCTACACAGACAATGGTGTTTGATTTTCCTCTCCCTGAATCATCTTGTAACACAATTTGCAGTTAACCTGGTGTCCGTGTAAGGCAGAAATAGCAAAATAAACTCATATGCAACTTTAGATACTTAGACTGACTCATTCCTTTCCAGAGTAAAGAGGAACAAAATTTATTATCTAGGTCCCAGCACTTCATCAAGTGCTCTCAATTCCTAGTTATTCAAAACAGAGTGAAACATGTTCCCCAGAGTGACCAGATGCCTACGCAACCTTTGGAATTGCTTTAGTTAGAAGAAGTCTAATCACTGTCTCCTACTTTTCTAATAAAGAACGAATGCCATCATTTCTAGATTAAACATGTGGTAAGAGTGGCATCTAATGGCTCTGAAATCCTCAGGATGGTGGGGAAGGACATGCTGATTTTTAAAGGATTGCATATAGATGTTTTGCCATTTTTATTAGGAAGTGTAGGAACAAAACAAGGATTTTGGATGCCACTGGACATCTAGTTCCACTGGATCTGCAGTTTTCAATACTCAGATGCTCCTGTGTGGAGCTAGTTTGCTGATGTAAACCGTTTGTGTATTTTTAGTTAACTACACTTTGTATAAATAAACATATTTATAGCACCATCACATGTTCTTCCCTTCCTGCCTTCAACTTCAGGTGGGATTTTTATAGTTCTTTAACTGCAAAGACGACAATCACCAACACTTCCGCTGGTAACATCATTCTGTAAAGTCTGATGGCTAACAAAAACTGTTTTCAAAGCAGAGCTGATCTCGTTGCTAATGCTTTTTCATAAAGATGTTTTGGTGTGGTAAGATTCTGTAGAAACTTATGTGTTAGTTATTGAAGCATATCTTAAGTTTTCATATCTATTCGAAAGGAAAAAGTAAAAAAGATAGCAACTTTTTACTGGATGGAAATGGCAAAGCAAAAGAATTTTTGAAATTTTCTAGCTGCTGAAAGACTATTTTAGGTACAGAAAGAAACAAACTAAGCTGATAAGAGTAGGTTATATGGCCTTTATACCATTAAAAATTCAGTTGTTGCACTACAACAGAACAGCAGGATTCCTGATGCTTCTCCTCCAAACCTTTCTTTATGAGTCAATAGCTCCAAGTGGCACATGCCACATACTGCTGTAACATGGAATGCTGCTAATCTGGAAATTTCAGATTAGAGTCTGTCAAAAAACTGTCAAAGAACAGACCACAAAAAAAAAAAAATGGGGGTGGAGCAGTGGTGGTTGCTTACAGTGGGTTAGACACTTCTGTTCTGGTAAGAGAATTAGTTGGAGCAAAACAGCTACAATTATAGGTAGGGACTATAATGGGAATTTGAATGAAATATATACAGTTATATGACCCACTAATGACTCCAAATAAAGGTATAAGATGAATGAGTCATCGAGTCTTAAATATAGTTCCCTGCTGCAATAGTTTTATCATCAAACAAGACTCCACTTGAATTAAAGAGGATTGAGGGCTATATGATGGGGCTCATACTGCCATGCCTCAACGACTCACACACTGACAACAAAGGCAAAGACTACACAAGTAATTTCAATTATAGGCAACATAAGAAAGAAACATTTGCAAAGGGATGACTCACTGATCAGAGACCTTTCAGTTTGACTGTGATACAGTGGTTCAGATAAATGCGTTCATTACTTTCTGTAGCCTGTGACCTTTCCTGATTCATAAATAGTAACATTTACTTTTCAACACACTATTTATTTAAACACTGTTACTATTGATTTCACTGTATTTCATCAGTTGTTCCAATTGTAAAGTTTGGCTCACTTGCTAATATAAGATCAGCAGCTTTCTAAAGGCAAAGAAAATAGCAAAGTCGTGTTAGAATTTTAACAGCTGGGAACAGAAATAGCCTTTGACACAATACTTTTACAGTGATTTTTTTACTACATGACACAATTTATTTTTAAAGAACTGTGATGTGTCTTACAGACACATGTCTGGCAAAGGAAAGACATGAGAGAGGTAAAACAAACAAAATGACCTCTGCTCTGCTGACCACCAAAACAGCACAGGCAAGGCATTGAAGAATTTTACAAGGTCCTTTGGAAACACAAACTCAGACATTGTATTGCAAATGTTCTTCCTACCATTTGCAGTGCTGTCTCTGAGGGTAATTTCTAATTTCAGTCACAATTTGCATGAACTGAAAAAGTCATTCGGATAGTCTGCTAAAAGGTTTGTGGGTTTGGAGGACATTTATTACTATAAGAATCTTCGGAAAGCTTATTTGCAGAAGTATGTCTCCTCACTTCAAGAGATTTTCTTTGCACATGTGAAGAAGTGAAAGGCAACTTCAAAATAATGATAAAAAATGGTAACCTATTTCTTCTTTTTCCTATTTCCCCTCTTCTGTGCCACATATGCATACTTCTAAAGAAATAAGAGGAACAAACTTCATTGCTGCTCTACTGCAGAAGTCAGTAGAGACAAACTTAAACAATGATTTATTTCTCAAACACATAAAACAAAGAGCCGCCTTCTTTCCCTGGAAAAATTTGGCATCATTTACAGATATGAAACCACAAAAAACATGTGGTATTTAAAAGCTATTAAGAACCAACCCAGCCAGTCTTTCTCATGTCTACAGTCCAAATGAATTGGCTTACTCTTAGGAGTGAACACAGGATGAGAGCACAGGGATTGCCTCTTGGCGTGGGTGACTTCTGCACACCGTTGCCCAAGCTCATCCTGTCAGAGCAATAGCGCTTAGAGTCTAAGCTGATTTAGCACAAACTCATTAATACAACACTGTTTAAATTGGTTATAATGACACCAAAGAAGTATTTAAGAGGAAATATTTTAACTGTGCCGGAATTCAACTTGTCCTTTTTTGCTATTCAGATCGTCTGGCATGTCTATATGACCTCATCTTGAAAACATATATGTAAAGGTGGAAGGTTCATAGATAAAAGTAGTATAGAAACATAACAGTATTTTATATGAGAGTGTGCAGGTCTTGCTAATTTTCTCCTGCTTCCAATACCAAGGCAACAGAATTTCTTTGAGTTAGCACTTTCGATAAATTCAACCTTGGCAGATGTGCCGACAACCAGCATCAGGTTTACAGACCATACATCCATAAACATCTTTTCTCCTATCTATTGTGAAATTCTGAAAGTGTAGCTCCAAGAAATGGAACAGATACAGCAGTCCTGCAGCAGATAATGAAGAGCTTGTGATTTCCCTGTGTTTATTTATGTGATAAGTCCTAACAGTAAGTTGACATTTCCTGCAAGTCAAGAGGGCGATGCAACCTTTCATTTGCAGATGGTGTATACCTTTGAGGGGTTTCACAGGTCTATCCAGGGATCCCCTGCAGTTAAATTTCTTGCTTCCACACAGTGAGGCAATTGCCACAATGAAGATGTGTGTGTTATACAGTTAGACATATATTATCTCTCTCTCTAAATATATACATACATTTTCTAATATTTTTAAAGACATGAAGGTTGAAATAACGTGGTCTCATAATGTCCATAGCTTAGTGTAGAATTAAATAAAATTTTTAGTCCATGCCAGAATAGGAGTATTTATAATGTGAAATGTTTTCTGGGATATCAACTGTAGAATGCTATCACCGATGACTTTGCATTATCAAACTTAATGCAAAAGCTTGGTTGATACCCTCAGTACCAAATGCCTAAATATTAATGATAATAGCACAGATTTTCACATAAAAAGCATGTAAATATTCAGAACTAGTTATTTGCTTTTTATAGTAAAGACCCAGGAAAAAAGTCTTAAATAAAATATTATAACTGAATTTTTGGGTGGGTTATTATAAGAAGCTTGCTAAGGCTTATTAAAAAATTATTTGAAGAGATTTACACTGGTAATCTCTATAACACTGGAGCAAAACTTATGCCATTTTTGTATGAAGGTAGATGCTTCTGAAACATCATTATTGTGTTGTGTGCCAAAGAGAACTTGTTTCAATGCAATATTTTATTGCTGGAAATAATACTGTGCAAAGGGTACAAAACACAAAGATTGATTTTCATTAAAATTTTCAGTCAAGCAGGCCTTGGTATACACCAAAAATCAATAACCATTTTAGTCTCTTTTAAAACGCATTATTTATTTCTATTCTAATAGAGGGTGGGAATAAGAAGACCCCCAGTGACAAAACTAATATCTTTGTATTAAAATGCATATTAAAAAAGCACAGTATGTACTTAGGGACTCTAAACTACATATGCACCACATGTACTTTGTTCTCTGCCTATAAAGCGTCCCATGGAAACTGAAGAGGACTGTTCATATGCATGAAGTAAAGAATATTCCTAAGCACTTGCAAGCTTAAGAGCTAGTTAAAAAAATTTATTAAAGTTACATGCATTTGGTATCTTAAATATTTTTTAATTAGACAAAACTGTTCTACACATCACAGGAGAGAAATGAAATGCAGGAAATAAAAATCACTGTCAGTACAATTATATAAGAAGTTTACTGTGGGACACGTTCTTTCAATATTTTAAAGCCACTCCTCCAGATTGCATTTCAGGGAACAATATGAGAGTTTAGACTTAGAAAGTGACACCAGGGATCTAAGCACTGGAAAGAAATGCCTATCAGTCACTTCTGAGGACAACTTGAAAAGTATTAATGCAACAAAATAAACTGAGCATGAACTCAAATGACTTGGTAAAGCTGAGTCATAGCAAAAGTTTCTGTGATGGTGACTGCCTGGGAAAACAGGTCTTTCTATTTGATAAAAAAGGCGTGTGTTGCTGTTTTCTGGTAACATAAAAAACTTTTTATAGGGAAGACTGAGGTTTTGTGATTTAATAGTCCACTGTAAAATGCAAGCAAAAGCTCATACCTGCCCACACACTCTATTTTTATTTTTTTCTTTTTATCATTTGCAGAAGTACATCATTACAGAGGAAATAACTTGAAAGGAAAAAGATAATTGGGCCTACAGATGAATGGGTTTCCAGGTCTAATTCTAGCTGTTTTTGCTGAAAGGAATTGACCTTAAGAGTTGACAGAGGATGGTATGATCAACCAAATAAAACTTTCCATTCTGAAACTGCAACATACATTTTTTTGAGCATGTGGAAGAGATGAAAACTCTTTTAATATGGCCACACATTTAGCTGAGAATGAGAAACAGAATATATTTAAAGAGTGCTTTTTCTGGTGACTGGGAGTGACGTTCAGAAACAAATCCCCTAAACTGCTATTATTAGCCATCTCAGAGGAGAGAGATATTTTATCTGACTCTGTCCCAGTTTGAAGACCTCTCAGTAATATGAAGTAAAACTATATGAAACTCATTTGTCCTAATTTCTAGGGCCTACTAAAGTGATCCATATTGAAAGTTTAATCTAAGGAATTATGCTTTAAAGGACCAGTCCCCTGCTCCCAAACATAAAACATTCTTTCTATCAGCTCCTCTCCTTTGCCATAGAGAGGCTATGGTTTTATTTTATAGTTCCAATATAAATGAAATACTATCATCTTAATAGGATCTGGAAACATCTAAAATTCAAGCATAATGGCAGAGTTGTATTGAGACACAACCTACAAGCAGCATTTTATTTTCCTGTTATGCTAGTTAATTTGGTGACAGACTAGCTGTGGATTCCTAGTTCAATTTGGATTCAATCAAAAGGCTAAAAGAAAAGCCTGGCTTTTCTTTCCTTTTTTTTTTTTTCCTTTTTTCTCCTTTTCCCCCGNTTTTTTTTTTTTTTTTTTTGTGTGTGTTTTTGATTGGTTGGTTGGTTTTTTGTGTGGTTGGCTTGGTTTTTTTGCTTTGTTTTCTTTCTTTTGTTTTTTTTGGAGGTGATAACCTTTCAGAAAATATTCTTCTTCTGAAGAACTGCCCCCTATGTTCTCAGTACTCTGGAATACTGATGAAAATTACTGTGAGGAGAGAAAATTACCAGAGATGTGTGGCAATTAGGAAAAAAATAAAATTAGGAAGCATGTGTGAAACTGTCATATAGCATTTCCTATGACGGCACCAAAAGCTCATGAAGATTTAAGAAAAAAACCTAAAATGAAAGAAATCCCAGAGTGTCCTGAATGTTGTTGAAGGAGTTTGAACCAGGAAAGCCATTAGCCTTTTACAGCCAAAAATACTGTGGATTTCTGCCAACCTTGTCTTTCTAGGTTTGTGTCAGTCCATATTTTCCCTGTCTTTCTGTTGGCGACTTGCCTTCACAATACTTTAACTAAAGTGTAAGAAATAAAGCTATACTTGGCCAGCGGACCATACTGGTGAGTCAATACACTGCTTCCTTGGAGGCCAAAAATACCTTTCTCGTGATGTAATCATGGACTTTTATTTAAATTGACAACAAGTACTTATAGTAAGTGTCTCTGTTAAAAACTAATAGTCTGGATACTTGAGTCACAGAGGAGACAGAGGAGCTCATAGTCTTTACTTCCAGTGATGTCCAGTCAAATAGATACACTGTACATGCATTGTGGAAATTTTACCAGGTAATTTACAATGCTTGATGATTAACAAGAACAGGATAAAACTCCTGCTTACCCCTGCTCCCTTTCTAGAACTACAAGTAAAGAACAGCACAATCCTATTTTGGACGCAAAACAAAATATCTGTTGAGTAAAGTCAACACTTGAACTGAAGAGAGGCTGTGAACAACAGTAGCCAGATATTTGTGAGTACTTTTGTGCATGAATGTGCTGGTTGTGAGAGAGAAGTGCTGTGTTGCAGGTGGGTAACTCATGGGTGAGTCAGGAGCAATTCTGGTGACAAGCCCGCAAGAATTGTAATTCGCATAAACCCTTTACACTTAAACTGCCTTCAAAAGTATGCATGCAGCAACACCAAATACTCTGGCTATCCACAGCTAATAAAATCTTCACAAGTCGGAGAGCCGAGGTCAGTCAGACCACAAGAGCCAAGCCTTGTGGTAAAAGTGGCCTTGAATTTCTGAAAGAAAGTCATGAACAAAATGATCATTGTCAAAAAGAGCTGGACAAAAAACCAAACCAAACCAAAACTAAAAACCTCTCAGAGTTCTAGCACTTCTGAGAGTTCATAAGGTTATGGAAATGCTGCTGCAAGTTTTGGAGATGAGGGGTGGGTTCCCCTCTAAAAAAGGAAGACAGCATGAAATAAAATTGGCTTTTAGCCTGAAAAAAACTATCACTTGTATCCTAGCTTTGATAGAATAGACTCCTGGTTTACAGTTTTAATTTTGCAAGGCTGTTTTTCCCCTGCTCTGTTGAAGATGCTGATGTGTTTCTGCACAAGTCCTGTGCCGCCCTCTGGTGCTCGCGTCCTGTCTCCGGTCCCTTCTCCGGGAGCGGGGAAGGGCGGGGCGCAGGAAAAGGGAATAAAAAAGACCATTGCTACAGAAATTGCCGATCCTGCCCGTGCTGCTCCGTTCAGCTTGGGTAGTACTTACACAGGCTTGCACCTCCCGAGAAACTCATTTCTTCGTTTGCTGAAGGTGTGCCCTTTACATTGACCCGGACCTGGGTGTCCCCAATGCTCCTTCAGCTTCCTCTTTCCTGAGCAAAATAGTTTCCATAAAGCTGCAGATTTTCAGCCCTCAAGCTTTCCATTGGCTGTAGAAATGTCCCAGATTTAAAGCTCTCAATCAAGCAAGAACCTTTAAACTGGAAGCTTGGGACTCCAAGCAAGCAGAGCCTTTCCTACATCCAACAATGCCTTTGGAAGACATGCACACTGCTGTTTGCATTGCAGGGCAGCCAACCAGCCTTAGTCATGGGCCAGGAACCTGTTTACACTAAGTTGCAGAGTGGTAATAACAATTTACAACTTCTGGAAATGAAGGGGTTTTGATTTGGGTGGTTTTTTGTTTTTGTTTTAAACTATGTGACATTAGCTGTAAGGAAAACAGTGGAATTCCCAGCTGTATTAACCCTGGTAAACTGAGCTGAGAGTTTGTTGTTTCTGATGCTCCTGTGGTTTCTGGTGTGTTGACACTGAAATCATATGCAGTAATAGCCAAAATAGTTAAACACAAAATACAAATCCCCTATCTAAGAATCTAACTCCATAGCTCCATTTTTCCTCTCTCCTCAAATCCCTTTCTGACGTGTAATGCAACCCTCCCGCTTCACAGTTCTTTCTTTTGAGGTTATCTTCAAGTTTTGCATTTTTTTTTCCAGAACACAATTGCCATTTCCTAAGGATGCTTCCAAACACTCTGCTTCTCCTTTGCTACTTATCTCTCTAATGATGATACACTTTTATAAGTGTTTGAGCCTTACAATGTAGATCAAATTAGATTCTTTGAAGAGAGGAAACAATGTAAATAAAGATGAGGGCTTGTGAGACGTCATGTACTGAGCTGCTAGAGGTAACTGGCTGCAGAGCTCAAAACTGAATAGAAGAGATGGGGGGAGCCAACAGCTCAGAAAGTGGAGGAATAAGAGTGTGACCAATCGATCATGTGGCATGTTCCTGGCTGTGTCTGTCATGATGGGAGGAGGTATGTTATTGAGCAAGCCTATACATTTTCTCATTGCCTATAATTACAGATACACCCATAACTGCATACACAAGCTTATCACAAAGAGGATTTCACCTCCCTTTGGACATGAGCAATGCTACCATAGTTTCTATCACAGGTAGTACCTTTGTGCAGGTGGTAGAATTCTCCAGAAAGCCGTAAAATCTTAATTTTAGTTTTGAAGCTACTGTAGTAATCTGGTCTAAATTATTTAGTACCGCAGCCCAGATATTGGTCCTGGGTCACCTCATGTAATAGTGACCCTCTCCACTCTCAGGAATCCCACAATGATAGCAATGTTTTTAGACACATATGGTCATAACAGGAGGTTATAAGCATAACAGTCTTGTCTCTATCTCCCTACTGTTTATACACATGCAGAATCTAAGGAAGAAAAGCAGCTTATATTCATGTATAGCTCACCTGTGTTTGGACAATGCCACACAGTGTTCAGCTTCTGCCACATGCACCGAGATTGAGAGGTTAGCTACCACTCCATCTACTTTGCTGGTAGGTCTGAGGACTTACCTCCGCTGCAACCCTGAGGAGGTTCAAATCCTAGCTCCAAATGAGGCATATTGGAAACAAAACCCAACAAACACCAGTTCCTGTATAACCTAGAGCAGAAACTCTAAGACCTGCAAGTTATAACTGCTTATGACTCAGTTTTGGTAAAGACTTATCCTGTCTATATCTATAGCCAGTGCCCATGGCTGTAATTCTTCTGGCCAAGAGCTAGATTCCTAGCTTTCTCCCAGCTGCCTACTCAGTCCTTGAACCTCTCCTTAGCATTTTTTACTGTTATAACCATTTGGCTCCTTGATGCAACCATCAGTATGTATAAAGACTTGCTGGACTGAAGGCTTGGGGTTGGATCCGTCTCTCCTCTGAAGGTAACAGGAAACTTCTTCCTGATGTTGCTAGAAGTGTTAAGGGGCTGCACAGATCTGACTATAGCAAAATGAGGGAGGCTTCACCCACGTGTCTTTCATAGCATTTTCCTTCCCTGACACTGGGTGAAGAAGTAGTTCTCCTTCATCAATGACCATTAAAATCATCCCAGCCAGGTAAAATTAATGTTCTTTTGTGACATTTAAGGAAGCACAGTTGGATTAGCAAAACTGATGAACAATAGGCTTGACCAAGTATTTATGACACTGTTATTTTCTAGTTTTACTCTCACCTTTCCTGAAGATAATGAATTGGAAAATATAAGCACAGATTTCCAACCTCTTATTTATTCAAAGGAAGATCTATTGCACTAGTTTAATATGGATTTTAAACATTCATTAGTGAGCAGTTTGAAGATGGCTACAACACTGACTTTTGCACAGTAGCAGTGACTTCAGCTCTGCCTGCTCACACCCTGCTTGCAGGCCCAGATGGCCCATGTTGGTATGTGCTGGCTGGCATGGCTGCACTGTCCTTGCTGCTGCAGCTGCTGTAGATAAGCTCGGAGTGAGCTCCTGCATGGAAACAGTCAGCCCTGGCTTCCCAGAGCTGTGAAGTTTTTATCCATGGTGCTATCTAGAAAGTCATGCTGCTGATAACCTGGTACTGTGATGGGAGTGACAGCATCTGAGTACCAGTGGTCTCCAAAGATAAAACCAAGCAACTTTCCTCTGCTCCCAGTTATACCTATTAACCAATAACTGACTTAGACCCTTGTTGGCAACAACCATGTTGAAATCCGATGTCAAGTGCTGCTGTGATGGCTGTGACTCCATGAAGATTCCTGCTTCCCCACGGGTCTTGTGGCTGGAAGTGGACCAGCCTGCACACCAATGGAACAACAATAAGCCTGTGTATCCCATGTTCTGCACACAGATGTTTGTAAAACTGAAAGACTAATAGTAACACTGTGCAAACCAGAACCAAGTATCAAATGTATAATGCTTCTTGGGATAAATGAATCTTATGAGTCATGGGGAGCTCCAATAGCAGAGGCTATTCAGTTCAGAAATGAACGAGGGTGTAAATGTCATGGCCTTTTAGGGACTGCATGCTTGAAGGAAGATGTGATCACAACATGCTGTCCTTTACCTCTTATTTTCCCTTACAATTTTCCTGAACCTTAATGCTTTTGTAGTCAGCTGAAAGGGAAATCCACAAGAACATCATGCACTGGATTCCCTAAACTCAGAAGGCTGTAATACTCTCTGCTTGTATTTTGGGGACCAAAAACATGATCTCATATCTCCTCACCCCAATATATGGCCTAATGAGAGTAAAGCACAACTTTGTTTCAGAGGCTTTAACTTTCCCCAGTTCATTATGGTGCTAAATATCTTTTAATCACAGAATTTCCAGAGCCTTTTGATAACAAATCACAAACTTACTGCTGTGGAAGTTGGACATGCAAAATTAATCAGGGCAGGATTTAATTTATAACTTTATTTTTCAAGTACAGCTTATACTAATCTGCTGAGATTTATAATGGTATAAAAGCATTGGTAAAGAAATATTCATGGTGTGCGGTCGCTCAGTTGCATTTTTAAATCACTTTAAGAAATACAAAAATTGGAGATATTCAGATATATATCTGAAGTATCAATATAAGTATCAATGGAGCCAGGTTCTTCTAAGTGGTACTGAGCAATAGAACAATAGGCAATGTGCAGAAATTGATTTACAGGAAGTTCCACCTGAATACGAAGAAGAGCTTCTTTACTGTGCTGGTGACTGTGCACTGGAACAGGTTGCCCAGAGAGCTTATGGAATCTCCCTCACTCTCACTAGAGATACTCAAGAACCATCTGGATGCACTCCTGTACAATTTGCTCTGGGATGACCCTGCTTGACCAGGGAGGTTGGACCAGGTGACTCACTGTGGTCCCTTCCAACTTGACCCCTTCTGTGATTCTGTGAAATATCATCCTAACAAAGATTGGTCACTGTAGAAATGCCTAGCTGCCTGGCTAATCTGTAACTTGTGCAGTGGAAATATTCATACTATGTAAGGTACAGCATCACTGAATGCTGAGTTGCTACTTTCCACACAGGCTTGTGAAAACTCCTGATGGTGACTGGAAGTTATGGCTTGGTGTGGACTTGCTCAATCCTCTGTATTAGGGACACATTCTCTTCGGGCTTGGGTGGGTCTCCTCAAGATTTACACCCATTGTTAGTCAGTAAACTATGTGAATTTGAGGAGTGTGTTCAGAGGAGTATGATGATTTAGGTGCCACTTAGAGATAGTGTAACCTGTAGTTTCTTCATCCCTAAGACAACTTAGGGAAGGAAAATATTAAGTGATGATATAAGCAGCAGGAAACTGGTATTTAACCCTGTATCAGATCCTATCCTGGAAGAGAAAGGGCATTCCTAAAGGTATGAACCTTTGCGGGGCTAAGTAGCAAGGAAACCTGTAGTTTCCTCCTCCTGCCCTGCCTGGGCTCTGATGGGAGAAGGTGTACGCAGTGCATTCCAGGGAATTGTAGTTCTGAAGTCTCCAGCATTTCTCCAGGAAAAGAGGGAAGTGAGAGTACAAAGCACACTTTCAGCTTTTACCTTTTCTGTATGCCTTGTTCCACAGGATGAACTGATGTGAAATAGCTGTTCTTAAGGGAACAGCTTAAGAACTATTTCTTTTAAAAGAGATGTATTTCTTTACACAATGAATCCAACACTGATTCAGTGAGAACCACAATATTACCAATCTTCCCAAAGCTAAAACCACAGCTGTGATTAGATGTACAGCTAATATAATCCAGGAAAGCTTTATTGAAGCCAACACTAATTTACATGGCTTCGTCTTGTGTGGTATGTGGAAAGACAACCTTAGAATGGCAAAGCTACTAGGGAAGAAAGGACAAAAGAAAGTCAGTGACCTTCACTTTCAGGTTAATTTTTTTTTTTTTTTTCACTTTTGCAGATTTCTGCCTCAAATTAAAATTGGTTAATGAAGTTCTTCACTGTGAACAGTAAGTCGGTTACTGTAAGGATTATATTTGTCTTTAATGAAGTGAATCTTACTGCTATTCCTCCTGCTCAAGGATATTCTAATAAATGAAGCCTTGCATCTTAATGAGTTTAAGCCACATTAGAAAATTGTCAATAAATAAAAATTCCAAAAATAATTTTTAATTACGCAGGGATTGCTCCCAAAGTGAATCCATCTCAGACAGGAAGGTAGCTTTAAATACTTGGTGGTTTAAGAAGAACATTTCCAAAGAGATCATTAGAAACTTAATCTTTTACTGATGCATCGCTCATGGCACCAATTAATTAATGAAACTGGAAATCAGCATAACTTTAATACAAAAATAGATACAAAGGTGTTAGAACACAAGCATCTAAAATAGAAAATGTATTTTTTTTTCTTTTTCAGTAAAGCTAAAATAATGAGCAATAAAAACTTCCTGAAAAATAATCTTTCTTATCTGCAAGATTAAGATTGTGAGATGCAACATACCTTAGGCAAAAAACTCTTTACTATTGCAAAGTATCAAAGCACCACTGAGATAACTTGAACTATACTGATAAATCACGTCAGAGCACCGGAGCCATCCAGGTTTTTGCGCAGAAGAGAACTGCAGTTTGATACCTGTCTGTTCTGTGGATATTTCAAAATCCATGTGGTTTGACCTGATAATAAAATGAACCAAGTCCAAATTCATCATATATTGTCTTTGATAACCTTCCAGTCTCCACTATCTTGTTCTCTGCTTCTGATTTTAAGTCTGATTTTTGGATTTAATACTTTTAATAAGAAGTGTGATCATCTCAGCTGAGTTAAATAACGAAGTTTTTTTGTGCAGTAGTTAATCCATCTTTGTGCAGCCATACAAAAGGAGCACTTGCAATTACTGTAGTGCTTACACTTCAGTGACAAGACAACTAAAGCTGTGAGACTGCACAAAGTTCCTCTGAACTCATGTCCATAGGGTATAAATCCAAGCTGAAAAATCCAACCGGACTTCCACCTGAGTGGGAGGAGGCCTGGCTAATTTGATTAGAAAGTGGCTAAGGTGCCCATTCCTGCTACCACTGCTAAAATAGTATTAGGTGAGGTTAAAAACTGGAGATGACACATTTGCAAACAATCTTAAAAGAATCAGTCTCCAAATTTACCTGTTCCACAACCTTCCAATGCCTTTACAACAAGGGATGTGGGTTTTCTTATGAGTGTTTTTCCAACAATAGAAAATTACTTCATGTCAACTTCTGTTTTTGGATGGCACGGACTGAGTTGGGTGGAGGAGGAAGGAGCCAGCCAAGAGGAAATTTGAGGCTTTTTTGTTTCTCACTGCAAGCAGGTATGCATTGACTGTACTGCTTCCAAAGGCGTATGCTGCAACTCAGCATTAATAATAGCTCACAAAAATGTGGCTAAACCTGTATAATACACAAGATGTAGTCATAGCTCCCTGTAGGACAGCATCCATTACAATGCAACCTCAAGGTGCCTATGTAATAAACCCTCTATCTTCTCCAAGTCCACCACATTTACACCCTATTTGTTCCTAAAAATCCTCTGTCTCAGAATGAACCTGTCTGATAAAGGCAGAAAAATATAGTCGTTAAATGGTTTTACTGGAAAATTCCATTTCTGAGACCTAAAATGTTTCTCCGAAGTGTAATTGTTAAAGAAATAAATCACCCAAAGCTTCCAATGAAACGAGGCATCCTGAGAAGACACCTGATGGGCTATGGTGCTCCCACAGCTTGCAATGTTTATATTCCTGTGGGTTTTCCAGTCAGATTCCTGCACAGCCTTGTCACATGGAACAAAAAAACCCTAATGTTCCTGCCACAGAAACAAGGCTCTGGTAATCTTGATGTTTTAGCTTCACTGAAGCTTAGCTTTAGACTCTGCAATATAGAACTGGGAAGCTTCAAATCCTGGTTCAACCACAGGTTTCCAGACTTATCTCACAATTGGCCTCTCCTCTCACTGGATCTTGAAAGCCATGTGGGAGGAGTGGAAACTGAACTCTAAAACTCAATTTCATTCCTAAATAAAAGGCTTTGCATCCAAAATGGTTTTTTTTGTTTGTTCTGCCTCTGTGGAATATTTNAAGAAAGAAAGAAAGAAAGAAAGAAAGAAAGAAAGAAAGAAAGAAAGAAAGAAAGAAAGAAAGAAAGAAAGAAAGAAAGAAAGAAAGAAAGAAAGAAAGAAAGAAAGAAAGAAAGAAAGAAAGAAAGAAAGAAAGAAAGAAAGAAAGAAAGAAAGAAAGAAAGAAAGAAAGAAAGAAAGAAAGAAAGAAAGAAAGAAAGAAAGAAAGAAAGAAAGAAAGAAAGAAAGAAAGAAAGAAAGAAAGAAAGAAAGAAAGAAAGAAAGAAAGAAAGAAAGAAAGAAAGAAAGAAAGAAAGAAAGAAAGAAAGAAAGAAAGAAAGAAAGAAAGAAAGAAAGAAAGAAAGAAAGAAAGAAAGAAAGAAAGAAAGAAAGAAAGAAAGAAAAGAAAGAAAGAAATGAACCCCAAATGTCAGCTGCATCCCCTACTTGGGAAAGCTGTGGAGCTTTCCACGGTAATAACAGAAGTGAATTGTTGGTTAGAAAGAGCAACACTTGGAATGGTTTTGTATCGGAAATATGTATGAAGAGAATGGCTACAGTCTTTGTCATTATAATCAGAAACAAAGAGTTGATCCTGTTACTTACATAATCTAAAGATTTGTATTTCCCTGCTTTTCATCTAAGGGGTTTTTTTGAATGTTGGCCAGTGAATAAGAAATTAGTTGAGAGGTTTGAGATAATGTGAAAAGAATTAGAAAAATCCACATCTTTTTTTAACTAACTGAAATGTTACCATTCAAAAACCTCAAATTTTGATATTTTATTCAGATTCACTAAATTTTTTTTTTTAGAATACTGTGGAGGAGGAGAAAGTAATCTGTGATACACTTTGTTCCGGTGTCCTAAGGAAATAAGGATTACATTACATGCTCTCATTGTGCTTCTCTGTTTGCCTGTCCTCCTTCTCTCTTCCCACACCCTCAAAAGATTTTGAATCTAGTTTTGATGAAATCTGTCAGAATGTTCTGCATTTCTTACAATCTCAGGAAAGTAGGCTGGTAAATTTAGTTGGAAAAGAAACACTATTAATAGACCATTAAGGGTAGAAAAACAAATATGAATCTTATTAAGCATAGGAGAATCTGCCATGATTCTGAACTGATACTGAGATACTCTGAGAACCACCACTTACAGAACAGCCCATTATCACTGTTGGGGAACTCAGGTTGGTTGTTATGGTCTTCTAGCTAAATGCATAGGGTGAAAACAGAAGTTTTAAAGAAACAAGAAGCAGTAAAATTGAGACAAAGATAAGACTCTAAAGAAACAATAGGGCAGGCAAATATTGAGGAATTATGTTCAGCTGGGAATGGTCTAAGAGGATGTTGTCTTCCCACAATTGACCATGGGGGGGAAAAATGAAAAAGAAAGCAAGAAAAAAGAATGATCCCAAAACTCTTGCTACAGCTTGGATCTAGGAATATACTTAGGCTGAATGACCTGTGAGAACTATGGAGAAGTTTAAAATACAAAAAGGCAGGCCCTGAAAAAGAAAAAGCTTCCCCATCACACAGCACATTGCTCCCAGACAGCGACAGAGGTCTCGGTTGAAAAGAACTTGTACATGTTTTCAAGGACATGTTCAGAGATAGAGAACTGGACCTGTTTCATCCTTTGTTATAATGTATTATGACTGTAAGTAGAAGAATCAATAAAAAAGCATACACAGGTTATTAGTAAATCACTAGTATTTTCTTCTACAGGAATGGCATTAAACTTCCAAATGCAACTGGGCTTTACTGTGGACTAGACAGGGAGGGTATGGCAACAGCGGGTTCCCACTAGGAGTGGTTGCACTAGGGGGTCATAGAGCCCAAGGCAGAGGAAGGGTAAAGCCCATACTTGAGAACAGTTAACAGTGAGGATTCAAAAACCCCACAGTTTGCACTGAAAGCCTGAGGGAAACATGGTGTAAAGCCAAAAGACATTTTAAAAGAGAAAAAAAATTAAAGAACAGTTCTTGAATTGTTGATAGAGGAAATAATTTTTTTTTTTTTTTGGGCAGCCTGTTGTCCCACCTCACAATTTTGTCTTTAAACCAAAACTCTCCACCATAAGTGGAGAAACCTGGTTCTTTTCCAGGTTTGCAGCCTGGGTTTACTAATCATTGGGATTCGGGGAGCAGTACAGGGCCAAGTGACAGTCTGATTGCCTGAGCAAGGCAATATAAACAATTAGGGTGTACTGAGTGCTCTGTAGCAACTGCCCCATGACAGTATTCACTTGTAGTAAGCAAAAGCAGGATCAACTAGTCTGCAATTACCAAGAGGGTTAATTTGCTCCTTTAAACATAAACATAGATCTAAAATGAGATTATATTACATCAGAAACAAGGCAAAGTTTGAAGATATTTGTTGAAAATTGGCCTAATGACTCTTTTGTCATTGTAATTCACACCTTTCGCCTTGCTAATATCTAGCAACTGCAAATTGGCACCCTACCAGAAAATGAAAGTAGTACCTTTCACCTGTCCTGTTTGCTTTATCTGCTCTTTCCCATTCGTTCCTATGTACTTTGCAGACATAATGGACTCTTTTTTAAAATTTCCTAATCCATTCCCAATTTGTAGCCACTGTACGGCCAGCTCCCTGTTGTTTGTTTTTAAAAACTGAGCTTTTTTGTTAGTCTTATGACATCAAAACACCTTTGCAACTCTGCATTTTACAGTCTCTTGCTGACAGCGGAATACACAAAAGACCCAGATTCCTTAACATGTCCTGTATCCACACATGGCCTATGTGTTTTATTGAAGACAACAAAGAAACTCATGAAGGCTGTTTCTAGAGGTACCAGACATTATCAAAGCTTTTCTAAAGTTGGCACTGCCAATGACCTGACCCTGTCTTTGCAAAGACTCATAAGGGAGCACAAGCCATGAACTCGTCAGCCTACATATGGAGCACCATACAAGGGGTCTCCATCCACGGGCACCTCCACCATGGGATGGATAGAGCACATGGCTGGCAGCAGGTCTGCAGAGGTGTGGGGATGAAACTCTGGAGAGGCAAGGAAGATAGACAGCACAAGCTGTTTTGAAGGTGGTATTGCTGAGCTGGGCTGGACCCCAGCTGTCTGCCTAGCCTGGTCCCCTCCTACGACGGAGAGCCCACAGCCCTGCGGAAGCTATCATCCATCACCACCAATTACTCACAGAAATTCTCCTCCCTTTAGTCCTCCAGCAGATGTCTTATGACTCAGATTCAGGAAAATCACTACACCCCACTTGGACACAGGAGACACATCTTCCAGTGGCACAAAAAGTGAGGAAGGAATTTGCCATGCCCTTATAAAGGCAAATTTTCCATGTACGCACAGTCACATGGACTGCAGGGCAGAGAATTGGCCTATTTCACTTAACACATGCAGACTGTGATGTGACTGTGCCCCAGAGGGGATGGTAACATCCACTACACCTATATATCTCTATAGACCATTGTATTTATTTATTAAGTATTCCTTTCCAGCGGAATCATCAGTGCTAACCAGACCAGAGAGGAGAGGAGGCTCCTTTGCCAGAAAGTTTCTCCTCTCAAGATTCCAGTTTCATGAATCAGATTTCTGTTTAACTCATTTTATCTGGCACAAAACACAGCAGATACATTCCATGCAGAGAAGTAACAGTGGAAAATGATGCAAATATCTTTCTGGAGGGAGGGAATAAGCTAGTATATGAAGGGAAGATGCCAGTATATCCAGTCCAATGTGTTAGCTGTCTTTTCTTCAAGCTCACAGAACTTGCCAAGTAGATATAATCTACTGTCACTTTTTATCTTTCTTTCTCTTCCTTATTACTCTAGTAGTAATCAACACTCATGTTTTGTAAACACCTGCACCCCGTTCAGGAAAGAACAATGGCTTATGGGGGCAGCAGGATGAATTTACAAGAGTTTTGTTACAGTGCTGACATGCTCTCAGCAGCTATAAAGGTGTACCTGATTCAAACAATGTCTTGTATATCCATTTTCCTCCCTTGGCTAAGTATGAATTAATTTATTAAAACGCTTGGTGGCCACCTTTAAAAAATACATGGTATGAAAATACCAAATTGGTGAGTCTGAGATTAAAATACAGCTTTGCTTTTTCACTGGCAGCCTGTGGTACCTGCTGTTTGCTTACTCATCACAATAATCAGTCTGGTGCATCTTTTCAGGTTTTCAATATTGGATTATCTGAGGATATAAAATCAAGCAGGCAGAATGAGTCACTTGATAGATTATTGCCCAGTGGAAAAAAAAGTACAGACATGTCATTATATTTGCCTACAAAGCACCACGGGTATCTATGGGGCTCTAAAGATAATAAGCATGAACTTGATTATTGCTAATATGCTCTGCTTCATGTCTCAGATACACAGTTTATTTCTTTTATATAATTTTTGTTAATTTCCTAGAATTGACAAAATACTTCAGAGAAATTAATCTGATGAATAGTTTCATTGGCCTCATTAAAAATTCAAGCAATAATACCAGAATAGAAATAAAAAATTGTTTAAAAAAACAGTTCCAGCTTAATGGAATCAAATACACTTAAGAAAACGGTATATTCCAATGTTAATAAGACTACACTCCAGATTGCTAAAATGCATTTTTTTATTTTGGATACTACCCCTAATTCTTGCTTTTTGTAGAGCCGAAAAATAGTATTTCACTTTACACGTATATGTTAACATATTCCCAGCAAGAACTGGGACAGATGATGGCTCTCTGGCAGTTGCTACTGCTGCTAAGCCTTTACATAGCAGAAAAAAACCCCAACAGCAGCAAACCAAATGACAATGTATTTAATTAATAATCCATCTGGACCCTGGAAAAAATTGTCCTCTGTGCCACCAGGAGCCTGTACATTCTCCCACTCTTTTTCCTGACATGCTTGTGGCGTAACAGCTCGATAGGTCTCCACAAATTTTCAGTCAGATCAGATCTGATCAAAGAACAAATTTGGTGGCCTCACTTTGTTCCCAAGGAATGCTTTTGCACATGCTGACCTGTGCAGCAAGTGAGCAAAAGCTACTGAAGGTCATTCAAGGAGACACTTAGGGAGAAACCTGCTCATCTTTCTTCTGCACTGGCCAAGCACTTTTGCTGCCAATACCACAATACCAGTGAGTTCTTCACGGAGAGTCAGAGTGAATCACACCAGCAGGTGGTCGGAGTAAAACTGTGGGACTGATAGAAAGTGTTACCTGAGGTTCACCATATAACAAACACCATGTTTCTATACAGCTTTGGATCAGCACTCGCAGCAAGGCCAGGTGCCTGCAGCTGAATCCTCAGGCAGTGGGAGAGCCAGGCACACTCTCTCAGCAGGTGGACTTCGTAAATAAAAGGTATCTGTGGTAGGTTGACCCTGGCTTAAAGCCAGGTGCCCATCAAAGCCAGTGTGGGTCTCTCTCACAAGATACAGTCCTTCAGAAATAGGATGCTCCAGCGTGAGTCCCCCACAGGGTCACAAGTCCTGGCAGCAAACCTGCTCCAGCATAGACTTCTCTCTCTATAAAGCCACAGGTCCTGCCAGGGGTCTGTTCAAGTGTGGGCTTCCCGTGGGGTCACAGCCTCATTCAGGCACATCCATCATCTGCTCCATCAAGGACCTCTGTGGGCTGCAAGGGGACAGCTGCTTCACCATGGTCTGTGCCATGGGCTGCAGGGGAATCTATGCTCCATCACCTGGAGCACCTTCTCCTGCTCCTTCTTCACTGACCTTGGTGTCTGCAGAGCAGTTCCTCTTACATATTCTCACCCCTTTCTCCAGCTGCAGTTGCTTTAGTGAAAGTAGTTTTTACCCTTCTTAAATATATTATTCCAAAGGTGCTGCCACCGTTGCTGATTGGTTTGGTGTTGGCCAGCAGCAAACCATTTTGGAGCCAGCTAGCATTGGCTCCATCAAACATAAGGGAAGTTCCTAGCAACTTCTCACAAAACCCATGCCTGTAGTGCACCTCCCCCTGCCCTTGGCAATCAAAAATTCACCACAAAAACCCAATATAGGGTTCTTCTGGTCTCCCTAGGGGAAGGGTAGATGTCTAGACAGTTGGCCACCAACCCTCATTCCAGATCTTCTCCCACCACGGCCAAGAGCGGAGCTGTCTCTGATCATCAGTCAGAGGAAGCTGGGATTGCAAAAGAAGAAAGAGCTAACAAGGAAGCAGTGAGGAGAAACGGCAAACAAACTATGATACTGAGGTGTGGAAGGAAGACAAATTGCCCGAGCCCTCCCACAACATATAAAAAAGTGCCACAAGCAAAATCTGAAATGGCAGAGCAGAACCACAGTATCCATAGGCTTTTTGGTCACAGAAGCCATGACTACTAGCTATTAAAACAGACTTAATGGCCAATAACTTCCTGTCATCTCAGATGGTTACAAAGCAACAGTGACACGGGTGCTGCCAGCCTGTCCTGTGTCATGACCATGGCAGTTGTCACATTGCACCCCTGGGGAACACCATGGCTCCAGAGAAGCAGTGGTGCTGCTCCTGAGGGTGATCTTCACAGATAGCACAGCACCTTCCTACAGAAGCATGTTTTTGGGGTTGGTTTCTTTTTTTCTGGGTAATTTCTCTTTAGTGAAGCCTGAAAAAATTGCCCACTATTGCTTTCTCTATTACAAGTAGTGTGAACTACTACTTGTAGACTGGTTGGGTAGCTCCTTGCAGCAGGAAGAAGGGAGGGAAGGATCTACCCTCATTAATTTAATAAGTAAAATAAAATTGAATTAAAATGAAAAATATTCTTAATGAAAGTGGGGGTTTTTTAATAGAGAAGAAAAGTCCAAATAGGTATAGTGTCCCAAAATGGTTTTAATAAACTTCAAAACTTCTATTCAAAGGAAAAGAGTTAATGGCAAATGTTTCTGAGGTCAGAGAGAATTCTGTATTTATTAACAAGAAAAGTTCAAGAGATTAATAATTCAGAGTCTTTGATGTTTCATCCTGCAAAAGAATAATCCAGATAAGAAAAAGGTTTGGCAGGAGCACCCTTACTGTTGAACACATGATGGTTTCTCTGGAAGAGGGAACAAGACCTAACTTGTTGAAATGGCACTGCAAATGCAGAAGAAAAGCAGGTTTTACTGAGCACTGGTTCTAGACATTCTGCAGATGTTTGTCTGAGTTCTTGGACTACCTCTGACACAGCACCAGTGGGAGGAACAAAAGTAGAAAAGCCATCTCATCCTTGCCATTTATTTTTTCTGTTTCTCATTCCTGCTGATTTTAACACTGGGAGAGGATTCTCTAGGGGGATGAAAAGGCTGTTTATCTCTGAAGCACAGAGATCAACAGGCGGCTCAGTGAAAAGCTACACCAGGGGAAAAGAAATCAAAACCGCAATCCAGAAAGGTGAGTTAGTATTTCCACCCATGGTTTTGCAAAGGATTAGCCATTAATAAAGATTTAACTAAGCTTTGTTTTGCCTGTACAGCTACAATATTAATAATAGCCGTACATCTTGTAGATCTGTTGTATTTCCTCCAGAGCAACTCTGCAATAGTGAATATAGCTCTGGGCTGTTTTTATATTACTGAAACTCACATCATTGTGATTTTCTGACCCTTTTTCTTCCAATATCATTAAAAAGAAAAGGTGTTTTTCTACTCAAACTCTGCTGTCACCCTCCATGACCATTGTATATTATTTACCTTCTCATTATCTCAACCACAACAGTAAAAGTACAGAATGAAGCACAAACAAAAACCCTGGATCTAACTTAGAATGCTTGGTGTCACTGACTAGCCAGATATCACCTGACTAGCCAGTTTCCGTTTGCAATCAGATTTTGATTAGATACTATGGTTGGAAATCTGTAAATTGTTAACTCTGTGTCTCCTCAACATAGGAAAGAGGGCAGGGAAGGTGGGCATCCATTACCTTCCTAGCAACACCAAGGGAGCTGCAGCGACTTCAAGCACAGGGGTGTTGGAAACAGGTCAGCTACAGCTTGTGAAAGCCAAATAAAATGCATATGGCAGTCTTGATCTTTTGAGCTGTTGTGAACTGATAATATGACAACAAATTTTAAAAAAAAAAATTACATGAGATTTGGCCTTTTCCAGTTCTGGACAAAGCATATTATCAAGGAGGGTTTTGGCTTTCATCTCTCTTCCATTAATATATGCTTCCCTAGCAAACATTTTACAGATCGCATTGGTTTCTGTGGAGCAGAAACAAATATTAAAAGAAACGATTCTAAAGGAAAAGGTTTGGAGTTTGGAGTGTTGGGGGTTTGGGTTGTGGGCGTTTCTTCCTTTATCTTTCCTTTTTTTTTTTTTTTAAATTTAATGTCCACTTTATTCCATTGTGCAGAATTTACAAAACTGGTTCCCAACTTGGAACACAATTGTTTATGACAATAAATCAGGTGGCTTCACTGGTGCTGTGCCATCCAAAATGACTTTGTAATCTGGAAAAAAATAATTGTTCTGAGGAGAAAGGGAGCAATGGACATTTCCCAGGCTTTTTTGACCTTCTGAGCAAGAACTGGAGTTTGCCTAGTGGTTTAGATGCTAATCTGTCGACCCAGTGTGTGGGTGTGCTCTGAGTCACAGCCAACATGTGCACTCACTTCTAAAACAGGGCTTCCTAAATATTTTTGTAAGGGTAGCTTTTGTTTAACTTTCATTTGGCAGAGTCCCACATTGTGAATGGTCAAAAGATCAGGAAGGACCATATGTTGTGTATAGAGCTGCTATGAACAACTTTGAAAGTTTTCAAACCTTTTCCTCTCAAACTAAAAAAGAAAAGCTTCACCCTTCCCCCAACACGATTTAAGATATTGCCTTTTTTCTCACCTACTTGCCAGAAAACCACATCTGTCAGGCTTCGAGTGTACAACTCTGTCCACAGTAAAGATAAATGTCTTCTTTTTTTTTCTGGCATTTGCCATATTTATTTTTTTTAATCCAAGCCTAGTTACTAAAACTCAAGGGGCATTCTGATGAGGATGTTCCAGGCAACTGTAACCGTGCAAGTACTGAGCAAACAGGATACAGTGGCCATATACAGGCAGTGGGTTCCACAGAGATTTCTGCAAAGAAAAGTTGGTTGTTTTTTTTTTATCTTTTGGGGTTTTTTCTTTTTTTTTTTTTTTGTTTGTTTGTTTTTTTCGTTGGTTGTTTTTTCTTTTTCTTTTATTGTTCTCTGTATTACATAACAGGGAACAGGCATAATGAACATGTTTCAGTCAAAGCATCATAGGTGTTACAAATTGCTTTCTCTCTTGGAGGCCCTGTTATTAACCCAGTTACTGCTGGTAATAATACCTGCTGCTGTGCAAATAAACCTGAAAAATGCACTGGGGCCAGATTCAATACATGGCTTAGATGACTCAGCGTTAAGTTGCTGTAATACCTTGTATTTAAGATCTCAGGCCTTTGAGTAGAGTCTGAATCCTGAGCAACAGATCTATAAAATGCACAAAGAGTGTTAGGTGTTTGCAGTAACAACGCCAAGCAGCTAAGCATGTACCTGCTTAGACCTAGCCAATAAAGCTGGCTGGGCGGGGAGAGGAACCTTAAAACACACCAGGCAGGCCTGCAAGAAGGTACTTGTATTCAGCTGGGACTTGCAAACCAGATTCCTTCCAAAATAAAACGTCATGGGCTTTTTTTCCTGTTTTATTTATTCCTTGTCCCTCCCCCTCCTTTTTTTTTTTCTCCTTCCCTTCAGGGAACTGAGCCGGTCTCATGCTTTTTAATGTTCCCTCTTTGCCACAGTTGCCACACATTCATATAACATCCTTCTGCTAAAGCAGTAACCCTCCTAAGTTTGGTTCCCTGCTCCCCTCCCAGTGTGTGGGGGAAAGGAGTTTCAATTTCTACCACCCCTCCAAGATTATGCTGTTAGCAGCTCTAAGGTAGGTCAGTGTGAGTGGGCTGAAGGAATATGCTGCTCGTCTCCATCTGCAACTGTGCAGAAAACATTTCAAGATTCATTAGTCCATAAAGAGAAAGAGCATGTTAAGCTACTGAGTCAAGTTTCCTCATGCTCACAGCACTAAACTGGCACAAGGACATCCAGGATTCTGGCCCATGTCTGTGCTTGGTTTTCTGTGTTTTAACCAGTGGGTCGTTGAATGTGAATGACATGAAAAAGAAGTCCCAGCAGGGGAGCTAAAACTCAGGCCTGTCCAGCTCTGCTTGGAGTGAGTGCTGTAACTAGCACCAGGCTGGTGGCATGGTTGAAGCCTGTTGTCAGAGTAGCCCCTCTGCTGCTGGCCTGGCTTTCTCTCAAGAGACTGAACAAATTTGAACCCAAATATATTTGGGTGCAAATATATTTGATTGTTCCCTATTCAAATAGAGAATGAAAATTTCCAAGTCCTCTAAATAAATAGGCAGAGGAGAGGAATTTTGCATTTTGGCAGCAAAATACAAGAGCCACTGCATGTAATAAGGTGAGAAATGGGTCCCTGAAAGCTGAGTGTACTTTGACTACACTTGTGGGACCAACTGTCCCTACAACAAGTTTGGTTAGGGATACACACAAAGCAACCCTTGAATTGCTCACTCAACTACACCAAGACTGGGACAGCTCAGGACACATACAGAAGTACATCTCCAAACTCCCAGTAAACTGAAGAGCAGATAAATTCTTGAACTTAGTCACCACCAGCTTTGTTTGGATTTTAGTCTTCAGTGTCTCAGTTGGGTCAAGTCGCAGGTCAGAAAATCTTGTATGGATTTGACACCTAGTTCCCTTTAAATGAGCAGCAAGGCATAGAGTCTCCAGCAGACTGCAGTGCTCCAAAGTCCATCCCTCTGTAAAGAAGCACTGTGCAAAATTTTGTTCTCATTTACATCATTACAACTTTGACTCAGTGGTGATGCAGGTGACAGCATAATTGGCAAAAAATATGATAGCAGAATTGGTTTGGAGTTTTTGTTTGTTTGATTTTGTTTGTTCTGGTTTGGTTTTGTTTAGTTTTTCATTTTGTTTTTCATAGGCAAGGTCATGTTATGATATGGCATGAAATTCAAGTAGACCCCTCACTGAAAATGGCTTTATGTGGTCAATGCAGTAGAGCCTCTATTCCTTGGGAATCCACTGCAGTAGAAACCTCATAGATGTGACTGAAGAAAAAAAAAATCAATTGAGTCAGAAACCTTCCCACATCCAGGACTTCAGTGGACCACAAATGTGTAAATGGCCTTAGAGATGTGATGCGTATGCTGAGTGATACTGCAAACGCATTCTGAGTCCATTTTAAACTTACTCCTGCTGTTTTCTCTCTTAACATCGTTTCCCTTTCTTGCAAAGTTAGCCTAGGCCAGCCGCCCACTGTCCCTCAGAGCCCATCTTCCTGCACAGGGAGCTGAATGCCTCCAGCTGCCAGTAGCATTCCCACCCGCGTTACCACAGCAGCAGAAACAACAAAACATTAAACACAAGGATGCTGTGTGGGCAAAGTCTCTGCATCCTCCAGGTTCATGAGCAGGCTTTATGCAGCTGCCAGGCTCCTGGAGGAGCCTGCAGAGCCTGAGTGTTTGCTCCCTCTCCTTTTCCAGCTAAGCCTGGCATATTTATGGGACAACTGACACAATGAGTTCAAAATGATTAGTTAGCAATGGTTATACCAACTTTATGCAGAGAATTTTAGTGGCCCACCTACTCAGAACGAGCGTAACTTATACTGTTTCCTCAAATATACCTCTCTGTAACCTTTAACAGGTACATTTGTCCTTCTTATATATCTGTCTGGGCTCCTTCCTTGCATTGCATAAGCCCTTCTTACAGAGATAAATCAGTAAAGGGGAATTCACATAGAAATATCTTTCAATGTGGCTCTGAGAAGAGAAGCATGTGAATAGCATGTGTATTACTTTTGGCTTATTTTCAGCTTATTTTTAATTCCTTTGGACATATCTAATCTTCAAAAAGTAAGGAGTTACACAGGTTTAATTTCCTATTAGCTGACTATGGCTATAGATTGGATTGACACGCAGTGGTGTGTTAATTTGGCAAGATATCAAAAAATCAGAGCCAAAAAGGCTGACAGTCAGGCAGCACAGTTCCCTGGAAAACAGATTTCCTTAAATAAATATTTTGTTTTGACAGCATGACAGTTCCGTTCAGGGACAGTATCGGTATGGGAACAGTATATTTTGATTCTCCATGACATGCAATTTAACAGCATATGACATTTACATTTAAAATGTGCATTAACAAGAACCTACAAGGGGTGTGTTAGCTGGATTAAAAATTGATTTCCTGTTAGATCTTAAAAAGGTAGCTGTTCATCAGGAGATAACTGGGGCTGTTTTTCTTGTGATCCACATGAGACCAGTTTCTAGTTTGACGTGACTTACTATGTCAATTCACAATCCAAACAGAACAAAACAACAAAAACAAAGTTGTCTTTACTGGCAAATTTGATAGGTCATTCAAAAAAAGAGAAAGATTTCATTGATAAGGAATCATCCTGCTTTGAGGGTGATCATTCCTTTAAAATTCAAAGTCTAAAAGAATGCATTCTGATATGATCAAACAAATAATTCAGATTTGAAAACAAAAAATAAAAAAAAAAAAATATAAAAATGAGACTGAGAATGAACAACTGTCTGGGAAAACTGTTCCAGACAAAGACTTTTTAAAAGTTCCTCTTAGGCAGTCACCACAATTTTACCTCCTCAAGACACATTTTCCCATCAGCACACAGATAATACCACAGCACTATTCTTAAGCAATGAAAATGAAATATACTAATTTTATATTTTTTTCCAAATCTGAAACCTAAGCAAACCATCTTGAAAGTGTGTTTGACATTTCATTAGTGAGAAACATCATCATAAAAATAAGCAAACCAACAAACCAATCGTCATCCCAAAATCAAATAATTTTTGGTTGAAGTTTCTTTGCTTAGTTTTAACATAAAGGTGATTGGCTTTTGGAATGATTGAAAAAAAATAATTTCAGTAGTTATTAACTGTGTGATAGATTACTAAAATACAAGCACAAAAGAGTTGTTTTTTTGGTTTTTTAGAGTTTTTTTGTAATGGCATAGACCAGTATGTAATTGTCATATATTCTTTTAGAGTCAAGAAAAAAAATCTGTATCTGGGCTTTAGGAATATACAAATATTCCAAAAGAATCAGACTAACAGAAAATATTTAAAACACGTGAAAAATTACAAAACCATCATTAAAAAAAAAAAAAAAGAAAACAAAACAGAAAAGGAAAAGTGCAAAGATACCTTCTGTTATTTTCCTTGGAAATTTACATTTGCAAGCAGCTCTTTAGGAATGCCTTGGACTATGCCATGTAGCTTAAAAGTCTGTTTGTCTGTTCCTAGAAGGAAGTACATATTTGACACGCAGTTTGCTTTCTAAGAGGAGTAAAGTCCACTGTAATGGCTAATTTGGTATTTTTTCCTCTGAAAACCATCACTGCCAAGACAATTTATAATGGCTTCAAAAAGGCTGTTGGGGGAAGGCCTAGTTTGGTAGCTGTGCCTATATGTCATATGTATACCTCCCACAACACTGTTTTGGTAATTAAGAGTTTTTGAGAAAGGGGAAAAAACCCACAACAGTAGCAGGGGATGATGGGATCTTAACCTCTGTGTTGCTGTTTTAGCACATTTTATCTTCTTGGTGTTGCCATATCTGTCACAAGACAAGCCTCCTGGGGAGATACTTGGCCCCAGACATTACTGATCAGCAGTTTGCCCCAGCTGCCGGGTGAAACAGGGCGACAGATCACAGAAAGTCCCAATTCATATTCACAAAGGAAGAGACAGTATTCACCTGTGGAGTGAATACCTGGCACTACAGCATTGCACATTCATGGCTCTATGAAAACCATGTTCCATGGCCAACTATGGGCTAATCTTTTAATGTTGTGACCATCGTGGTGTGTCTTGGAGAACAAAAAAAAAAAAAACAACCAAAACCAAATGAACCACAAACTATAAATGTCTTAGTTCTGTTGTGAAAGACAAATGACATTAAGCAGAAGACGCGTGGAAATACATCATCACAGATAGCTAGACCTTTGGTTCAGGTACAAAGTTTTGAGGATTTTTCTGATTTCACATGGCAACAGATAAAAAACCAACAACTCCCAACAGGTATCTGCAAACTCCAGAAGACATATGATGTTTGTTCACAGAAGGGATCTCTTAAAAGACTCATTTTCTTATTTTTAAGCTAAAATCTACAGCAGGTTGATGTTTTGGATCAATCCAAGAAAGCACTTAATTTTGAGCTGAAATGCATCACCCACTGAGGCACAATTCAACCATTTAGAGCTAGAATGGGCCCATTCAATGCTTAATTTGTCTTTTTAATGTGTCAAATACATGCTCTACCTGTTCTGGGCAAGTGCTTAATACAGTACATGCAGTGATGCTGGTCCTCCATCTAGTCATTTCTTCAGCCCATATGGTAATCCAATTGGCCTCAGTGGGGGTCACTGTTGATTCATGCCACCAAAAAGGTGTAATTAACAGACCCAGCTCATCCATTCTGAGGTATTACATGGTTTCCTTCCTCCTTTGGTTTTGATTCCTTTGGGCTTGATTTGATTTTTCCGTGCAAATTTTTTAGCCCCTACAGTGCAGCATGGTGCAGACCATGACGATGGTCGTCAATTTGATGACCAACTAAACTGAGATTGAGAAATCTTTTTGTCTCTCTTACAGTCGTTCAAAAACAATGACACACAGAATTAAGTTAAATGTCATGTATAAAACTGAGACATTTGAGAGCTCTGGTTACCTTTTATGTCTTCCATAAAGGGCAATTGGATGGTTTTAACCTAGTAGGACTCCTGTTTTCTTTTTTATATTAAAAGTGAACAACAGAAAGATAAAAAAACGCCAAACCAAATCACTCCATGAAACAGGAAAATGCTCAGGTTACAGCAAAGCTAAAAACAAATTATTGTCATTCTGCTTTTTAAAAATAGGACACTAGGCAATAAAAAGGTAAGTGTGGAGATTTTTTTTCTTTGGTTTTTGGCTTTGTGTGTATGTTTTTTGGTGGGGTTTTTTTGTGTTTTTTTCCTGTTTGTTTGGGGTTTTTGTGTGTTTTTTGGTATGGGTTTTTTTTTAGTTTTTTGTTAGTTTTTGTTTTGTTTTGTTTTATTGGATTTTTTTTTGTAGCACAGATATTTTAACTTCTGGTTTCATTTAAGGTCCTTTACAGACAGCTGGTTATGTTTTATTGGATTCCTAAGTCATCTCAATAGGACACTGTGCATAAGGATGATTTTTATCTGTCTGTTGCCTTTTACATATACAAAGTAGGAACTAGAAAACAAAACAAAACAGAAAAAAGCTTTTCACACTTAAACTGTATCTTTGCTGACATCCATGTCCTATTCTGCTTCTGATAACCAACACAAAGCCCTGTACAAAGTGACATTTTTACTAACAGAACAAAGATGATCCTTCCATCTGGAATGAGTTTTAAATAACGTCCTCCTGAAGTTGCTAAAGCAAACCAGGCCATTCAAAAAGCAGTATTTCTCAAGTTGAGAGAGAAAGGGTGTGTTTTTGCACTGAACTTTGTTCTGGCAGTGTACTGAAGTGGCTTCAGGACATACCAGTTCCATTTCTACATTTGCTTAATATTTTGTTCAGACAAGTCCAATCCAGACTTAGTTACCTGACTGTAGTCATCTACATTTCTACCTTTCTGTCACACTCACCTTTGGCATGCTGGAAATCTGACTTGTTTTTTTCACTAATCTTTTAAAACATTCCTAGTAATTTTAAAAACCAATATGTACAGACTTTGTTGTTTTTGTTGCCTGTATTACATTTTCTGATAATAAAAACAAAATTTCTGGTTAGCAAAGAAGTTCTGTGACAGTGTGCTTTCAAGAGGGAGGGGTGGATTTGAGAATATTTCCACAATACCATAACATCAGCTGTCATTTGGATAAAGTATCAGCAAGCTTGCTGATTGCCTTAGGAAAAAGAGGCATTGCATTGTCAAAAAACCCCCACAAACTTAAACCTCTGTTTTTAATCACACTATGTCTTTCTAGAAAACACTTTGCACTCCAGTCTGCCACTCAAGTTACTAAATCAAAGCTCGTTACTCACATTCTCTGCCACACAAGCAGCCCCACACCACAGCACTTTGCAAATACAAGTAGAAAGTCAAAGATTAAAGCAATTTTCTTCAAGAAGATTTTATATCAGAGTTCTGCATTACAAGCATCCTTTCTTTTGCTTGTAAGCACACTAATCATATTTCAATTGCATGCCTACAATATAAAGTTAATAGCTTCCTTATTTCAGAGTTTCCCCTGTACTCGCTTTGTATTTTCAATTATAAAGCTAGATAATTTCTTTCGTTTCCTTTCTCCAGTGTCCTGTTTTCATTTCTTATACAAAATCATATTTGGTCACTTACACTTTTCCTGAGGATAAGCACACGACAGCAGCATTTCTTGCTCCACCATGGTGCTGTCTGTTGCAGAGGTCAGTGGTCTTTTGAATAGCGCTTTAAGAAAATGTTTTGGAAAGCTAAGCTCACTCATGCAGGCTTCTGATCTTCTCTTCACTCTTGGCTTCTCTGCGCTGTCACATGTTATCCTCCGTCCTGAGAAACCTGTGAAACGGGTCTGGCAACACACATCTTGTGTGTCAGAAGAGTTTTAATTGATTCATTGCAACAGGTACCCACCCTCATTAAAAAAAAAAACCTGTTGAAAGGAGTAGTCTCTTAGCGCCTCATTTGAAATTATAGAACCTGTCCAATGTCACAGTTGGTACACTTTAAAGGGTTTGGGTTTGCAAATACACAGGAAATAATTTAAAATCAATTTTAATGTGCCAAATAAACCACAGTTAGCGGTATAATTTGGATGCTTCTCCACTGTGGGACAGCAGGAATCCTTCTGCTGTGCAATGAGGTGGCAAGGGCTGCCACTGCCACTGCCTTTCTGCAAGGCATGACATCCCATGGGACAAAGCAGCTCCACATCTCTGCTACAGAGGCCTCTGTCTCCATGAACAGCACCTCTGACTGCTACTGATGTGAAAAAATTGAATAGACCTGATTTCTGAGAAGTGCATCCCCAGGAATATGAGGTTATTAATGCCTCAGTGTTTACAGGGAGAATTCCTCCATGCAGAAGCCATGGAGGTTGCTCTGCCTTTCAGCAGCCCATGTCTACCTATCCAGGGCTCAGTGATGAGCACCCAACACTGCCCTGCAAGCCCTTCACAGCTCACTTACCATTTATCTGTTACACCTGTGATCAAGAGGGATTGCAGGTGGACCATGATCAAGACCTGTATCAGCTTCATGTCAGGGCACATCCTGTAGTACCCCCACAGCAGTCCTCTACTGCTGCTGCTTTTGCAAGCTGGTGATACCATCATCAAGTGCAAGTAAGGTTGTTGTTAGCAAGGATCCAAAAAGCAGGAGATGCAGGATTTGTGCCTGACTCTGCCTCTAATTTGCCCTGTCACCTTGGGCAAATTGCTTTACCTCCCACTGTTTCTGTTTCCCCATCTCTAACATGTGTAATTATAGTTCACTTTCTTTGGAAAATGCTTTGAAATCTCGTTACAAAATGCAGCATGAAAGAGGAAGCTATCATTATTGCACACCTGTAAAATATTGGGATGAGGCAGAAAATAAACAACAAGCATGTGAGATTTTGCCCATGTAAAGTGTTTTGTTTTAGGAGGAACATGACCTTATTGTAATAATGATTTTTAAAAACGAGAGACTCCTACTCCTTTGGCAAAAGTTCAGATTCTCTTTTCACAGTACAATGATGAGAGAAAAATCTAAATCAATTCTCACTTCTAGGAACACTATATGCCCTCCTGGAAACAGTAAGTCCACCATAGGTTCCTCAGTGGAAAATGACATAATATGGCAATTTTCTGCTTTTCTGTCACCTGGGTAAATGAAATATCTCTGTTTACAGCCTGTGAGTACTTAAATTATACTTAATAGGTCTATCTCCTCACCCCTTTTTCTTTCTCTGTCTTCAAAAACTATACCTCAAGAAAGCTTACAAAGTCTGTTGTTTGGTTTTTATTGTGGTTTTTTTTCATGTGCAGGTAAGCTTGAACAGATAAAGCTGTATTTTCCAGAGTTTGAATTCACTCATATGGGAGCCTTGTACTTATTTTAATACTTTGGTGAACAAAACAAAAGAGGTAACCAGAGAAGTTGTGGATGCTCCATCATTGGAAGTGTCTAAGGTCAGACCAGTCAGTGCTTTGAAAAACTTGGTGAAGTAAAAGATGTACTAGATGGACTAGATGATCTTTAAAGGTCTCTTCCAATCCAAACCATTCTGTGGTTCTGTCCATGTATTCAGTCCACTTCTACAGAGTTGCTCACTGAGGAACCTTCCTCGACGAAAAGGATTGCAAAGGGCACAACAGTGAACTAACTTTCCTCCAGAGTGTAGAGAAAATAATTTTTCATCTGCTCTGCTGGGGGTGACAGAAGCTGGTGGGTTGTGAGAAGTACAGAAGGAGCTGCCCTGTCTTTTCTGCCTGTGCTTCTGCTCTTATAATCCACGTACTTTCACTGTGAGGCTGAAGACACCTCACATGATGGCAACATTCTTGAGATGATATACTGAGGACTCATGTAAACTTTAAAAGTAGAACAAACTTTCAGGAATTATATTGTCTGTGTGGTCTGTGAAGAAGTAAAGTTACTGCTTTGTTCCCTCTGCATCCTCTTTCTCTAATACAGTTCTCAATAGATATTTATTTATCGAAGCCCTCATTAGACTAAAATCCTGTGTAATCCTTAACATGGGTGATAGCCTAGCCCAGAGATTAAGATGGGCAATGCTGAATTGAAGATAATTGGATGTGGGGAAATAGCTTTTAGTGAAATGCCCCTTGATTGCACATTAATATTGACACATTCTGAAAGCTTACCTGAGTCTTGAAACATAATTCTCTACATGACTTAACATGGCCAGGCAGCTTTATTACAGACCAGGATAATAATGTATATAATAAATGTATAACCTACTTGCTTCTTACTCCATAATCCATTAACTTCAGAGTCATGTTCTAGGATGTCCTAAGGTTACTGCACTGACAATTTATAGTAAGTGAATCACTTAGAGCTGTAAGTTCAGAAACTCTTGGAAGTGCATTTGTAGAGGGGTGTGTATTCATTTGTATTATCTGAATATATACAGTTGCAGTAGAAGACTTCTGAATAATCACATTTTCAAATGAGTGACATTATCAAACTCATACTGGGCATCAGATTAGCATGGTCTGAGTTGAATTTCAGTGGAAACAACTCTAACGAAAAAAGAAAGGCTTCTTGTGAAGAAATAACATAAAAATTACACAAGAAATACTTTGGAATTTTTTTTCTCTCTCTCCTTCTGTTGGGCTGTAGTTCTGCCTGTGGATGGAACAGGTAAGGAAATAAAGCTGTTATCCAGCCTGAAAATGGAAGGCACAGTGTGAGTTTATTCCAACTTTTTATAGCACAGAAGTGAAAAGTATTAATTGAAGCTAGGCTGTGTGGTGCTAGAGATAACATTTGGATGAGGGAAGATGTTTGATTAAACATCAAATCCTAAAATCTAAAAACCTTCTAATAAGCTAAATGAGCCAGTATTGTCAACTTCAGCAAAACCACTTTGAAGAGTCAAGTTTGTATACAAGAGCATTCTGTTGTAATCACGAAATTAGAGTATGAAAAGGTATCAGCCATGTATTGCTTTGGACAGCCTCCAAACATTCAAACTGCTGCATACATTTATGTGTGAGTTATTGCAAAGACCATTCAAATGACAAACATCCCATAATTGTGGTCCTTGATCTTCCAAAAAGCTCATATCTATAATTATAATCATTGTCTGGAAAAAAACTAGTGCAGGTTTAAGTAACTGAGCAATTGACGCTTGTCTCCACTTTTGTCACCGAAGTGACAAAATAACCAAGTCATGCTCTCATCTGCTTCCTCATAATGCTACATTTGTCTTCACCTCAGTATCTGGCTGTAGCCTACAATTATATGTCATTAGCTTTCCATGGAACTGATCAAAGTTTGTTCAATTCAAGACTGATTTGGGAATATGCCAAAAGTGTGAGGGCAGACACTAATTGGTGTTGAATGGAATAGGTTTAAGCAAGTGTTTCTTTAAACACCATAGACTTCCCACTACAGGTAATAACTCAGTCAGTGCAATATGAAGATCAAGTCCTGAATAAGTTAGTGCAGAGAGGCATTTTATGGTGTCATCCAGATCATTTGGGTAATCTTTTCTTTTCTGTTCTGACCAAAGGACCTCAAAATGCTCAGTTGAGCAGGATAGTGTTTGTTTGAAAAGGCTTCCAGGTACTGCTGTGAAGCAACTACTATAAAGCAAGTGTACAGGATTGGGGAAAGGGGAGGAAAGGGAGCCAGTGCTCTCTTTGGAAGGGATGAAGCTCACTTTGGGGAAAAACAGTGCTGAAACTGCTGCCTTAACCTGGAAGAAATGAGCCATGAAGTTATAAAACACAAAGATACCAAGCACAGTGTTAGTGGAGTACACATCTACAGTAACTGCATGCAGGTGAGAGGAAAAACACACGCTGAATCCAGGACTGCTATGCCTAAAAGGCTTTAGAGGTGTTCTCTTGTTGCATCCATGTGTTTAGAGTAGAGGCTGTACTGAGTTTTGGACACCTGTGGTATAAATCTCTGTATGTGAGGTGGTCATCCCAGGCTGTCTCCACAGTCAGTGGAGAGAACTAGGCACAGTGAGGGCATAAGTTGCCTGAGCTGTTCCTGACTTCTCTTTTAGGAGGTGAACCATGCCCTGTGTTCCTTTGTGCACTGATTCCCTCACCGTTGTCTGTAAAGGGGACCCCTCATGAACAGTTCTAAGGTGAACATTTACTGAGGTGAATTCTGCTTTCCAGACATTGTACAGAACCAAAAGGGTTGCATTTGTTTTTCTAGCTGCACTTTTCTATTCCTTTTCTCAGACAGAGGGATGAACAATTTCCATTAAGCTGTGCCCTGCAGACTCCAGGTGACCCTGGGACTTACCTCGTCTTCCTGAGACCTACTCCTTGGAATGTAAAAAGCAAGAGGAACCACAAGGTGACACCCAACAATGCCAGTGCTGAACATGTGACTGCCTGGAAAAATTAGGGAAGACCACTTGAAATTTATCCTAAAACAAGATTTCCTAAAAATGACATTAAACTTTTAATGTATTGGGGGTGGTGGTGGTGGTGTGTGTGTTGTTTGGATTGGGATTTGTTTGTTTGTTTGTTTTTAAAATTTAAATTAGACAACAACTCAACATTTTGATTTCTCAAGATCACAAAACAAAAAGCCATCTCATACTTTTAGGCAAAATTTAATTCAAGCCTCTACTGGCAGGGTAAGTTCTGAACACCACAGACATGTAACTACTATCAGACACAATGCAGATTTCTGAAAAGCAGAGTGGTAAGATAACTTGTCACACTGGCAATTTCATCTGGAGAAATTTCAAGGATGATGAAATTTCAAGGAAACTCATCTTTAACTACTAACCTATTCAACATTACTATCAAAGTTTTTTCTCCTAAACTGCTAGTTCCTTTAGAATAATGAACAAACTCCATCATAATGAAAGGACCATGGAAGGGAAGTCAGCTTTCTGAGCTGCTGCAGAAACCTGAAAGGATTGAGGGACAAAAGGCTGTGAGGAAGTGAAGTGCTTTCCCACTCTCTGAGGATGATGCAATATGCTGTTATCCAACACTACTTTTTTTTCTAGCTTCAACTCAAGGGATCAACAAACACACCTGAAGGCATAAAGGATGTGTTTAAACAAAGGAGATGTGAATAGATTCAAACCTTAGACTTAAAAACAGGCAAACAAAAAGACTGCATAAGGCAAAAAGGAGGCAGTGGTAGTAGTTGCAAGGGCAAAACCATGCAGAATAATGAATCCAGTAACAAATTGCTGGCAGCACACACAGATTTCCAGTTAACTCTGTGGGATGTTCCACTGCCAAGTCCTGCTTATTCAGGGGGCACAGTCAGGTAGAATTTTTTTTAAGGATTAAGTTCTCTTTCCAGCTTGTTTTTTCTCCATATTTGGTTATGCTGTGGTGTGACTTTTTGGTTCATGGACTGGTGAAATCTTGGTTCAGGTTGATGCCTGCTAGTCTGCTTCTGCCATGCACTCCTGCTTGCAGCAGTTTCCCTCAGAGCCCTGCTGACTAGCTTCATTACTTGTGGCTTTGAATCCAGATTCAGGATTTCTCAGGCTTCATATGACCATTACAGATGAAGGTACTGAGATGCTTGGTGTGCTGACATCTCTCAGGTTTGTAGCTGTTTGTTTTGCCAGTAGCAGATCATACTGGTCTTATATGGATAAAAGAAAGTCAGACTTAAACTGTGAAAGTCCCATGTTAAAGTCCAAAGATCATACTCTGGAAGTAAAGATTGCTCTCACTGAAAAAGGTAGGAAGAGGTAGATACTCATGTGTCATCCCTGAAACTCCTTATAAAGACAAATAGAAAACACTTAAGTTTTGTTTTAATACTTCTACATTAAACAGAAAAGGACTTCACTTGTTTCCATTCAAAATGTATTGATAGAGAGTATTGATAGAGAGCAAGCACTGGTTGTGCTTGGACCCTTTTCCACAGTTAATCTCTGCAGATCACCCTAAAACAAAGAAGTCAGGAAGCACAATTAATGTAATTCAACAAGAGACAATAGGTGGAGAAAAGAAGGCATTATTGTGAAAACCCTTAATTTGGTGGCCTCCTCAGAGCCCATCTGCAGCTCCTCCCATCTCTTAGAGCATCCGAGTCTACATCAGGGACCAGAAGCCTCCTTGTGCAGTGTGGGGTTAGGTAAAAACAAAGAGAGTTAAAACCACTGTTGGACAAAAAAACCACATGGTCCCCTCAATGCTCATCTTTTTAAGTGATTATTTAGAATTTCATCTATTTTTCAACTACAGTTATCATAAACTGGCACTTCCTCATCATTAGTGTTGAAACTTATTTTTGTCACAAACAAAAAACACCAGAAAGGTATAATAACAAGAGGAAGAGGATAGTCTTGAGTATTAGTCAGTGCATGTAGCCAAGTTCTTTCAGAAAACAGTAATTAAGCATAAATAGATTAGATCATAGAGTCATAGAATATCCTGGGTTGGATGGGACCCACAAGAATCATCGAAGTCCCACTTCTGCCCATGCACAGGACAGCTCCAAGAATAACACCATGTGCCTGAGAGTATCATCCAAATGTTTCTAGAACTCTGGGAGGCTTGGAGCCATGACCACTTCCCTTGAGAGCCTGTTCCCATGCCCAGCCACCCTCTGGGTGAAGAATCTTTTTCTAATATCTAGTCTAAACATCACCTGACAAAGCTCCATGCCATTCTCTTGGGCTCTGTCGCTGGTCAGCAGAGAGAAGTGGTCAGTGCCCGCCCCTCCCCTTCCCCTCGTGAGGAATATGTAGACTCCAATGAGGTCTACCCTCAGTCTTTTCAGGCTGAACGAGCCAAGTGACTTCAGCCACTCTTCTAAGGGTTTCCCCCAAGGGCCTTCACTGTCTTCATTGCCTCCTTTCATGGTCTCTAGGAGCTTAATATTTTTCTTATATTGTGGTGGCCAAAACTGCACACAATATTCAAGGTGAGGCCATGCCAGTGCAGAGCAGAGCAGGACAATCCCCCCCCTCGACTGGCTTGTGATGCTGTGCTTGATGTCTCCCAGGACACAGTTGGCCCTCCTGGCTGCCAGGGCACTGCTGACTCATATTCAACTTGTCAGCAACTAGGACACCCAGGTCACTTCCCAAGGCACTGCTCCCAAGCCTCTAGTTCCTCAGTCTTTATGTATATCCAGAATTGCACCATCCTGGGTGCAGGATCCAGCACTTTGTTAAGGTTCATACAGTTGGTAGATAATTCCAGCCTTTGCTGGAGATGATAGGTTAAAACTGGAGGACACACTGAGGGTATTAAATGTAAAGGAGATGCCTAGTATGATTTTTATGTCAACGGAAGGAAGGAGAGGGAAAAAATGTAACCACAAACATTAATTAAAAAAAAATCATAAAACTGATCATTTAGGGTGTAGGAAGTTGCTTAGAGTTAGTTTGAGGGTTTAATTACCCTGCATTTCTTGGATGAGTAAGCTTCTTGACTTCTTTTCAATGTGCTGGCCAGAGGACATGTGTAAGCTTCACTGTATTTAGTAAATACCTTAGGGTAGATGAATTCCAAGAGACATCCACATGTTCTCATGCAGCAAAATGGTGACATTTCATCACCATTAAGTTATCATCACGCAAGTTGTCAACAAAAGACATGGCCATGTCATTCACTAGTGAGTGTGTAACACCTTAAAACATGGAGTCACATTTTCCTTTTTTTCCTTAGCTAAAAGCCTCAGAAGTGTGGCTACCTTCCTACTTAGTTTTAAGTCCCATAGAATCATAGAATCATAGAATCATAGAATTAGCTGTGTTGGAAAGGACCTCTGAGATCATGAAGTTCAACCCTTGATTCACTACCACCGTGGTTACTAGACCATGGCACTAAGTGCCACAATCAGTCTCTTAAAAACCTCCAGGATCGGAGATCCACCACGTCCCTGGGCAGCCCATTCCAATGCCTGATTATCCTCTCTGTAAGGAATTTCTTCCTAATATCTAACCTAAACCTCCCCTGGCAGAGGGAAGACTGTGCCCTCTTGTCTTACTAATAGTTGCCTGGGAGAAGAGACCAACCCCCACCTGGCTACAACCTCCTTTCAGGGAGTTGTAGAGAGTGATGAGGTCTCCCCTGAGCTTCCTCTTCTCCAGGCTAAACAACCCCAGCTCCCTCAGTCTCTCCTCACAGGACTTGTGTTCAAGTCCCTTCCCCAGCCTGGCTGACCTTCTCTGGACCTGCTCCAGCACCTCAATGTCCTTCCATCATTTCTTTTGTATTGACCCACAAGCATGACTCTTGCAAACCCACTACAAAGCAAGCAACCTGTTAACCGTATCTCCAAATTTTAAGAAGGCCTAATGCAGAAGGAACTGGGCACCGAATGAACCTGAACAGCAAAAAGACCCTGTACAGGCAACCCAAATTTAGGCAATCTCTGACTAAAGCTTTAATCCTACTAGATTATTTGTGCCATGTCCAACAGTTCAGTGAATTTGCAGCTCCAAATGCATTAAGCTTAACGCTTAAGGAAGGAGCTAGGTTGGTGCAGATTCAAAAATCAGGCAAGTGCTCAGTTAGATATTTGTTAGACGAAAGGATGTTTCATGTTTGGTAAAAATTAGCTTAGAGAAGAATAGCAAGAAACTGTTTTTTACACTGCTTAGGATCAGTATTTCAAGAATATGATTTTTGGAGATATGTTGCTGAATTTAATCAGTCTTCACTTGTGTTAATTACATATAGATAGATGCTGCTTCGTCTTCACATAAGACTCCAGATTGCTCACATCTAAGTGTGATCCCCTTGAAGTACTGTATCCAATGATGTCTTTGTAGCCAGCCATAGACTTACAATTTTAAGATTTCTTCCACATTTCCAAATGTTCTCTGCATCAGGAGCTGACATTTAGCTTATTATCCACTACGCTACTGATTTCTCCAGCATCTTACTGGGGATCAGGAGATTCAAACAAAGATGTAGATAAAAAATACACTTTAGGCTCAACTTTATTTTCTTCATTCAGATGGCTTAGAGTTCAATATGTTGCATAGCAGATGAGGTTGTTGGGCAAAGTAAACATGACTGTTTAAAAGAATATTTTAATGTTCGATCTGACATTAACTTTCAAAAAGCGAAATATTTATTCACATAGCTATTCAATTTAACTTCACTGACAAACCAATTTCAATTCAGTTTCTTTCAATTATCATACTGGTTTTATGGTAGCATCTGAAGGAAAAAAGAAAAGTTACAACTCTATTTTTTATGTATATTTACATAAAAATACATACTTTATGTGTATATACAGTTTTAATATTATGCTTCAACTTACCAAAAAATGTCACCCCTTTGTGGCTTATCAAAGGAGGTCTGTGATAGATCCCTCAGTATGTCTGCTGTTAACTGCCCTGATCTTAGTAATCTACACCCATGCCATGACTAAGTCTTACTGTTCTTGATGAAGTCACACACACCAGCATGGAGAGTGAAGGCATTAGATAGTGTGTCTTACAACCACTTTATAAAAATCTTTGCGAACGCTAAATTTTAGGAGCTGTATATTAAGCTAAGAATTAAAGTATTTTAACTTTACCAAAAAACGTATTTCAAAGTAATTTTTCTCTTTCCAAATAAGAATATATTGTCTCAAAATGCCATTACAGCAAAGGATGTTAACATTTCCTGGAAAGCAGTTCAAACTTGCTTATTACCTACACAAGGATACCTTTCTGCCTTTAAAGAAAGTGCCTCAAAAAGAAAGCACAAATATAATGCTGATGAGTTTGAAATCCATTGTCTTAAGGTGTTTTCTCACAATGTGCTCATCATCTTAAAGGTAATTAGTATTGCAAACTTCCTTCAAAATTTGAAACTTAGAAAAATTTTGCATTATTTGGAGTACATCTGTGGTACACTCCAAGTGATGCCTTTAGTTAGTTGTTTCGAACAGTATGATATTTTGTGACTTTGGAGAACAGCTTTAACCTTCATTAGCAATGCTGCTGCTGGCAGGCAAATGAAAAGAACAGGTGCTCGTTCAGTTTGTTGTATTAGTTTTGTAAAAGCCATCAGTATCAAAAAACAGTGTTTAGTTTTGAGATAGGCACATGAAACTTCAGTACTCATCACACAGAGTGCAACAGCTGATTCAAGCATGAAAAAGCATAAGAACTCAAAACAAAGACAATAAGAAATCCAACCAAAGATGTTTTGAGCATGAGGCACTGCCATGACGGAATGAAGACAGATGTTTTAGTAGCTTTCTAAGGTATGGCTGAAACAGACTGTTAGGATGAGGAAACTTCAAACAACACTTGACTACTTGTAGTTAGAGGTGGTGGTGCGCTAAAGCATGCGTTAAAGTGTAATCACACCAGTATAATTGTTATAAATAAAAAGACTTTATTATATTCAAATCAGAAAATTGTTAAGCCATTAATTCTAACCAAAATACCTCATAACACAGGTTAATCTGTGAACTGATGGAAGTGTTTCATTATTCTTTCTTTGATAATTTTCAGTGCCTTGTTCTTACAGTGACAATGTCGACTTTCTGTTACTTGTGGGGTTTTATTATTTGGGAGTTTATTTTTTTAAATTATTTTATTATTTACATAGTTTGTGGCTTGCAGTCTGATCTTTTTTGATATTCCCCTGAGGATCAGGTACAGTTTGTAGTTGAGCGAGTCTGAAAAACAGAAGTAGAATTATGGTTCACTGGCAATTAAGTACATAAAGGAGATAAAGTAATTAACAGGAAATTGATCCTATAATTATTTAGCATATATTGTATGCCTTAAGAAAAAGGAATATTTTTCTCTGTTTGCTGTTAGACATAAATATCAGTGATCCCTGCAGTCTAAGTGCTGTGTAGTAAGGCTTTAGAAAGAAGTATGAACTACCACTGTGTGTTGTGCATTTCTGCTTTTAAGGCCAGATATTCTGTTCGGCGATTTACATCGACATAATATTTGTTCCATTAACAATATTTAGAGTGATACAAAACCAGATATAAAAATATGAGGTAATAGAGTTGTCTTTGAACAAAAATTCATTAACTAAAAAAGCCGACCCTTTTATAGGATTTTTTGGATACCTTATTTTCAATCGATTTACAGGAGTCTAGCTTTTGCTATATATTAAGCTAAGAATTAGAGTATTTTAACTTTACCAAAAAAACATATTTCAAACTTATTTTTCTGTTTTCAAATGAGAATGTATTTTCTCAAAATAAAAACAAAAAACCACCTACCAGCAAACAAAAACAATTTATCACCTAAATCCATGCCGAAGGTCCCATGCTTTTGGAAGACCAGAGTTTCTTAGAGAGCTAAATTTCACTCTCAGAAAAGCTCTTTTTCTTAAACTGTTGCTGAACTGGCACCAGTATACCTGATACGGCTGAGCGCATTTCATAACAAAACCATAAACTCCAATTCATTAGCTGCTGCTGTCTCACAGTCCCTCTATCTGTTGTGAGTCATTATTTTCCAGGAAAAGGCAGCAAAAAATTAACTTGTACATCCAGATTTGTGGTAAATGCCTGAGGAGCCTCACCTTTGCCCCCTTTAGCTTGTTCTCCTGTAAAAAATGCTACAGTGTTCTGTATTAATGAAATTTTGCGCATTTGCAAAGAGTCAAAGGAAAGAAAATTTCTTTTTAGTGGTGCCAGGCTCTGTCCCTTCCAAGGAAGCACATTGCTGAGCAGGCAGAACAGCAAATATTCCCTTTCTTTCTGCGCCTAATGCCCTGCCATCACCCACAGCATTTGGACTCCTCCCAAGGTCAAAAATGACAGTCATTTCTCTTCCCAACCTGAAAGATGCGGCATTAAAGACATTAACACGAAGGTGTGTGAATCTTGGAGAGCATGGAGCTTACCTGCTCTGCCAATGCAGTGGAAAGATTTATAGTTTCTAATTTATTGGGGTTGCACCACTTTTAATGTGGTGAAAATTATATTGCTTTTTTTAATCCTGCTACTGCTGTTCCCAGACAGGAATAAGTAGATGGTACAATGCATTTTTTAGAATAGTTGAATAGCAGTGTGCACAACCAGTTTTGGGCTTATACAAAGAGTTGATCAGTTGTCTTGGTATGAAATCTCTGTGCCAGGTTTTGTACATTCTGGCAGAACATCTTGGGTGAGAAATGGGCTTTGCGTTTGATCTCAGTTACGCCTATTTTTCTGCAGGCATTCTGGTTTTATTGGGTACTGTCTTAGCTCGATTTCTGTGCACCTTTTCTCTCTCTTGCTGCTCAGCAGGCAGGTTAACATTTCCAGTAGAACAAAATCCTCTTGTGGTTTCAGCTTGGACACTGAGAAAGAGGTGGTGAGAGGGATCCCCTCAAGGAAGCAAGGACCAGAGGGGTGAAAGATGTTCAGGATTAGGGCAGTGATGCTCACCTGAAATGGTTCAGGCAAAGACAACAAGAGGATGTTCTTTATCATCATAAAGACAACACTCATGATCATGAATGATGGCAGCTGGGGCTTGATCTCATGAACATGAGACACAATGGCACGATCAGAGATCATAGAGGGCCTGATTCAGTCTCCCAGTCAGCAGGGGTAGAAGTGCTGGGGCCAACTTGATGCAGCTGTTCAGGTAACCCAAAGGCAATAACCTCATTTGAGTAACTCCAAGGCTTTTTTTTTTTCCTAATCTGCAGGCAGACACCCTGCTGTGTCGTGCTGTTAATGAGAGAGAGACATCTTCTCCAGGAATGACCACCTTTCTTTTCTCCTAGTTCAGTTTCAGCAGCTCCTTTTCCTGCCTTTCCTGGGCATGGAGAAAACAAAAAAAAATCTATATAAAATAGCTGTTTATACTGGAGAGAAAGGAGAAGGTTGATATACTAGCAACAAATTAAAGAACTTCCTGAAGATCATGTTAAGACATGGTTCCTGACAGCAACTTCAATTAGTGAATAGAGTCTCAGATTGCTTTGGAAATTTGCCCATGTCTAAGAGCCTTGTCTTAATCCTTGGCTTGACTCTTTTTCAAAAATCAAATTACAAACAAATAAAATCAGTTTGCCAACAGTGAGGAGAGCAAATGTTACTGCTAACTCTTGCTAAAGAACAGCCAATCACAATGCCCTGTGACTCAGTTACTCATGAACTGGTCTAATTTTCCTATGAAAACTATAAAGAAACTTTCAAAGTGCTCAAACACCTTAGCAAATGCATTTTTGATCAGCTCAGCTCTATTTTTGAATAAGCTCTCATGAGCACATAAGGAGTCAGTCCTTCTCATATTTATATTTTTCATTTTGTCTAAGGGAAATATGTGTCATTTATAAATTATCTTATTAGCCTTGTGCTGAGCTCATATGGGGAGCACACCAATATAAATTAGATTCCTTAATTATTTTAAATTGTAGCCCTAACAGAGGAGCTAGTAGCTAAATACACAATTATATACTCATAATAACATGACTCTGGCCAAAGGGCAGTGAGACAATGTAAGATGCTGAGTGAGCCAACTGGTCAAACAGCAACAAAAGTCCTTTGTACAGCCAGCCATTTTCCCAGTCGCTTCCCTGAAACCTAAAGACTAAAGAGCACTGTTTACATTAGAAAACCTTCTTACAGAGGAAGCCCAGGCTGGGTTATAAGCACTGGCTGGCCTTAGGTGGGGACTTCTTCCTTCCTTCACAATTCTGGTGGACCTGTCACCCCTGGCTCAGCTCTGAATGTTGGACTGGACTTTAGATGCCAGCTCCTGTCCATGATGTCCACCTAACCCTGTGCGCAGGAAAATACCCAATTGTATAGTGCAACTACTGAGAGTTTTCCAGCAGAGTATTATCGTGGGTCCCTGGGACTTTGGATTAAAATTTGTGATGCTGTTTTTAATGAGAACTGGGATGGTTCTGCTCTGGGAAGCTGGAATCTGAGCTCAAGCAGGCAAAGCACTTGATACTTATTAGACATCTTGAAAGATAGGTCCTTCTTGGAAAAGCCTCATGACTCGAGAGTTAATCATTCAAAGAAAAAGAGGAGTGATAGCAACAAGATGTAGGTCATGCTCTGGAAGAGCAGATTAGGGATGGATCATTTCCAAAAGCCATTCCGCTGGCAGCCATTCTTGCCCTCTTGGCAATGAAATACACTCAGCATTTGCTATCAGTATGAACACAGTTTGAGATTACATATAGGCTGGACTTGCAAAGCATGACTTTTCCAGAGGCACAGAATTTTTCAGCTTGCATTCCTTGCACATTTAGAAGTATGATACACAGCCATCTGAAATGCAGGATAGGGTAAGATCCATCACATTTGTTATTGAGGTAGGTAAAGAAATTCTTTATTCCAAAGCTCCCTTTCATCAGCATTTTGAGACATTTCTGATTTGTGAGAAGCCTCATAATATACCTACACACATGTGTTTCTTTAAGTTTTCAAAATATATCTCACAAAAAAATTTGGTGATGAATCCAACTCATGAAGAAGTGCAAAACTCCAACTTACTGCACATTTAATGAAGGACACAGCAGAACAAGAGCTCGGATTTCACTCATGCTGTGCTTAAACTGCTTCTCAGTTAGAACAATGCAAGGGAAATTAAAACAAGAGCCCAAATTGACACAGATGCATTGCCCACTGTTAAGAGGAAGAAGGGGATTGTCACACCCTCCCAATTCATTCCTCCTTCTTCCTATCAGGCTTGAAAACTTACCTATGCATCCCACAAAAAGATAACACAGCCTCCATGCACTGAGATCCTCGTGAGAGATCTTGTTCTCTGGGTCTATTCCAGCCCCAGGGAATAGCCTGAAGCAAAGGATGTAGGGGTGTTTAGTTGGCATGACCTACTCCTTTGCAACTAGTAAATCAGGCCAAAAATAATTTCCTCAGGGTCTTTCCATTGGTTCTTACTTGAAGGTGCTTTAAAATACAGTTCAAGATATATAAATATTCAAGCACTGCTCACAGATCCATTTTCAAATGGTGTGAGGAAGAGAGGAAATAAAAGCGCCTAAAAACATGAGGCATGGACGATTACACAGGTATTCTAAGCACCAATATGAAAAAAGTAGGAAGGAAAAGGAGAGCTTAAGCTTGAGTAATGCTCAGCTGCAATAGACAGCAACCACAACATATTTCACATACAAATCCATGAGGAAATACATCTTCTTCTTAAATCCCCTAGCTGGAACATTGTCAGAGGCCACTGCTTCCTTCACTGCTTCTTCAGCACTAGAGTCAGTAACATCATCATTTTCCTCAGCACTTACACACACGCATTTGGAAAAGGTTTTCCAGCATTTATCTGGATAATTTGGGACACTCTGACTGCGAAAGAGTAGGTCTACATGCATCTACTTGTCCATCAGGGACATCTGTGAAAGGAACACCTGTTGTGGGAAAACAGGCAGTTCAGGTGTTGGTGATTCCTCTCTGCCATGAGGTAAGACCAAGGCCATCTTGTGTAAGAGCACATTGCAGGGACCTGTGGAAGGTTCAATCCCACAGCACAGTCTCTACCCCTGGGAGAAGGGGTTAGCTTGTCACTTGTCAGCCACGTTGAGGAGCTGAGAGCTAGAGGGCAGGGATTCCCACCACCCTGTGTCAGTTTAAAGGGGTATGCTAAACATATGCAAAGGCTATGAAATCAGATGCAGTATGGAAAGAGAAGACAATTATCTGTGGGCCTTCTAGAAGGCTGCACTGTGCCAGTGCCTCAGGGAGGAAGAGTAAGGCTCCTTGGGACACTATGTGCACTAGGTCATGCTTGCTGTGTCCTTGCTTCTAAGCAGAGCCAGTTAGACTTTTTTTTTCTCCTTCAGCTTTAAAACTGGAGGCAAAATCAAGAGAAAAGAAAGTCTGTTGGCTCAGATCAAGACAGATTACGTATTTATAGCTTTCTTGTCAAAATAAGGGCAAGTAATTGTTGTGGACAATCCAAGAATTTGATCACATTTATGGAAAATGGTGGCCAAAATTGCATGGTCATGCATTTTATGTATTGGCATGCTAGGACATAGCACATTCTCCTGTTCATTATCAGTCAAAACTCTGATTCAATAAAAGCTGGAGGAATTAGATTAATCCACTTCCCCTGATATTTTGGAGGACAGTTGATGTCTGATCACAAAGTACTCAGAGATGTGTGGTGACCCTAAGCAGAGGATATCAAGAAAACAGGTCTCTTACTGTCCTGACTGGAATACTTATGCAAGAACCAGGCCCAAAACACTTCATTATGTAGGGCAGGCAAAGTCCCCAGGGAAGGGAAAGGCAGGGAGCTCAAGGCAAGAAGGAGAGGCATCAGGGACAGGAGTGTGCCGTGCAAAGTGGCAGCAGAAGGCAGCCAACCAAAGAGGTGTCTGAGCAGGGAGGCAGGATGAGCAACTCTCTCCAGGTGACTCGGCTGAGGTGTGATCAGCACAACCACACAGCGGTCTGGGCATCCTTCTGCTAGAAAGGAAATTCTGCTCTCTAATTTCTGTCAAAACTCTGACCAGATGGAGGTCAAGCGGGGCCAGCAATGATCTCTGGACTGGGAAGACCAACTTGAGCAAAATTAAAAGAGTTTGGGTAAGATATAGACAATTTCTGAGAAAAAACTCTTTGAAGGATGAAGGTGAAAATGGGGGAAAAATCACTTAAGGTACAGCAAGCAGTATGAGCAAATAATTATGTATTTGTGCAGCACTTAAAGAGTGCTCAGACATTTTATAAAATAAATAAAAATCTATAGCCTGTGACCCTTACATTCTAGTCAGAGACATGACAGAATGCACGATTGAAAGACTGGAAGGTAAGAAAATGGAAATTGTGGGATATGATAATAAGTAATGTGCTAAAACTAAGACAGAACAAACTTAAACTGAACATTAAAATTCAAATAGATCATTAGGGCCATAGCAAAATCTCCCAAGATTGATTAAATATTCCATTTATCACAGCTGAGCACAATGTCATGTACAGTATCACCTGGAAAATGTACGACATGATCTCTCCCTGGAAGAATTCACAAACTGTTTCATGCAGGTGAAAGAACATAGATGGGATCTCACAAGGAGAATGCAGAAACAATGCAAACAGCAGAGCACTGGGCACAAGCACCAGCCTTTGTTAACATTGTTTCCTTCGTCCATAGAAAATGCAGAACAACAACTACTGTCATATAAAGCCCCATTACACTAGTGATATATTGCTTGAGTGGGATTCTCATAAATACCAGGAACATTTTTGGAAGCTCTTTCTCCCAGCATAAGGGCTGGGACTATGTTCTGATTTCCAGAGAGAGATATGGGCTTGATTCTTTGTCATCTTGCTTCTCAGTATATCATCTAATACCATGAATTCTGTAATACGGTTCTGTGTTCCAACACTACCATTCACTCTTAACTTTGTGGCTGTTCAAAAGACAACCTAGGATGTAAAATAGCTGATCATTATTATAATTTTTCTCTAAGATGTAAATATTGGATGCACACAAGACCAGACGTCCTACAGTCATTTTATGCCAGGAAGTCCACCGCAGTAATTGCTAATTACACACGAGTTAGATCAGGATCAGTCTCAGGGCAATTTTATTGGTTTCCTTATTCTATTTTTGATTTCTTACACTCATTCCTCACTGGCTTAGCAACAGTGAAAGTAATGATCAGCTGTAACACTTAGAAAAGTTGGGGCAGAGAGAAAGACTTCCCTCACGTTCAGCACAACAAAATGGCACTGGGAGTAAATCGGTCAACATATTCGTCTCTGGTGCAGTAAGGATTTTTGTAAAGTATGTAATCTTTCAAACAGAATTTCATTATTGTACTTCCCAAATAATATTCCGCCAGTAAACATATTTCTCAAGAAGCATCATTCACAATTTTGTTTCTCTACAGAAATTTGTTTAGGACTCTAGGAATTGATGTTCCAGAACTGACTGAATGGTCTGAGTAGTGTAGGATGTTTTCTTTTCCAGTGTGGCTGAGCCTGAACATACTCACTTTTGAATAGATAAGATAAATATAACAGATAAAGCTTGCCATCTAGAGGAATTGTACAGAAATCCACTTTTCTTTCTGCTGAATCTGTTCTTGCAGTTACTCATGTGAGTGTGAGCAGACAAACAAAAGCAAGTGACTCATTTTAGTATTGATTATAACTAGATAACTATCAAAGAGATTGAAACAAGATGATAGGGAGACCTGCCTTCAACTTGTTCTTTTTGCCATCCAACTTCTCCCTCCTCTCAAAGGCAATATAAAAATCCCTGCTCGATCTTGTTCCCAGAACTACTCAAGGTGATATCCCCTTTCTACCCCTTTGTATGCAATAATGAGAAGGAACAGCAGTGGAGTGAATCTCTACCCTGACAGTTTGGTGAGGTGGAGTCTGAAGCATGGGCAAGATGCCCCCCTTGAAGTGCTGAGTTATCTCATGGTCCAATGGAATCCTGTGGTTGTTTTCCAGATAAGTGACATGACCAGCTCTGCTTTTCCAGAGCTTGCCACTGCCAATACTGACACACAATATGAAAGCTTGGGGCTCAATTTCCTCATCCGCTTCAAGGGACTGAAATATCAGTCTTTCCCTTTTCCAGGACATCACTCTATGCTCACCACCATAGATAGGATCACAGGAATAGAAAAGGATCCAGGCCACAAGGTGTTGGAGCTGCCTGAAAAACAGCATTGACAAAGCAAGGGTAAGGTGGTACAGCTGTGGCCTGGTAAAATCTCAGAGGAGTATTGCATTCCCTGGGTAGGAGACACCTCTCAGTAGGAGTCACAGAGCAGCCACATACAGTTTGCTTGGTAAAGCTGATGGGATTTCCAACCCTGCAGCAGTGCATGTGGGATGGAGTAGAAGGAAGGTGACTATGGTGGGCATGCATGAATGCATCCAGGCAACAAGGCCGAGGGAAATCAGGTCTCCTGCTCTTGAGGTGAAAGCAAGCTGCCCTGGCGGTGTGCAGTCCAGTTGATGTTGCTGTGCCACTCACCCTTGCCAAACATGCAAAGTGACTCCCAGCTACTTTCTCTTGCATAAGAGCATGTTACGTAAGCACCAGAATGGAGCACAGTGGTGCAATTATTTGTCTCAATGCAGTGCTGAGTACAAGGTCATCGACACTGTTTGTTAAATTGCCTCAATCTCAGACCTTGACTTCCGCCTCGAGTGCAGATGCTTCAAAGAGATTATGAGAAGAGTGAGTACCACTCTCATTTCACTGGATGGAAAGTAATATCTCCCTCCAGCTTCAGGCATAACAGGGTAGAACAGTAAACAAAGCTTCATGTTAATTTCCATTATATTTAGTAGGGAGAGCTTGGCATAATTAAGTAAATGGCCCTGTCCTGCTTCTTTTGAAATCAAAAGGAGTTCTGCCATTTACAGAGATTAAAAATAGAAAAATGTTAACTGTGCTTTTGCCTTTTCACAGTCACATTGATATCAGAAGAGTCACGTCTTGATGGAAGTCAGTGAAAGGCTGTTAACTGACACCAGAGGCGAACGCAACTGATCGTGAGCTGTCATCCCTCAGGCTAATTATGAACTCTGGATTCTTCTGAGTTCACTTCTAGGGATCAGTGTGGTTAATCCTCTGAACTGTAATTTTTAGCCTTGCAATGACATACCTCATTACCTATGTTTAACTTCTGAATTACCACTCTTTTGGACTGGGAAACTGATAACAATTAGATGAATAGTCCCAGATCAGTACTGACCTCATACATCACCCATCCTGCTGTACCCCATTGTTTAATCATACCTCACTCCTCTTAATGAGACTCATTTATCTTTCTCTCAAGTTTCATACTATTTCCTGCTTTACTGAATTTTGTGATGGAAAAAAGTGAAACCTTGTTAATTGATCCCCTTCAGGTGACATTAATTCTTGCAAGAGCATCAATCAGTGGTGGCAAACATCTGTTTGACAAGGATTTTCCTTTTTATATTTCACTTTTGAACTTTTAAGAATAGGTAAAGCTCTGCTGATCAAGGATGAGCAATACACAGGCTTCATCTGAGAAATTACAGGCACAGGAAACATGGCAATAGAAATCTCTCAGATCTCTGGTGGCTTGGTGATGATTATAAGACCAAGTTGACCAGACTGACAAAACCTTTTCATCAAGAGCTGCCCTTTGCACATTAACCTACATATGCATGAGCCTGTGAACACAGTGTCCATAATAGTCTGTGTGCATGGCTGTGTCAGACTGTGTCAGCCCTGAGAATATAAGGGTTTCCAAATTCAGCTGTTTATTGAAAGACAATCACCTTGGTCCTTGGTCCACATCAGTTGCCTGGCAGACAGAAAAACACAGGGAGGAAAGCAGTGGAGCGCGGCATCCAGACTTGGTCAGAGGCAGAGTGATGGCTTTTGTCCTTAATAAAAGAAGTTACTGCTGCTTTATGGACCAGACAGAGAATGATCCTGAATGTCACAGAGAAAAACTGGAATGTTTTAAATAGCAATTGTCACTAGGCTCAGGTCTTGAGAACACTGATATGCCTCAGTTGCCCTGAGCATTCTCCCATACTCTCCACTATCCCTGGTCAGAGGCAAGAGGTCTGTGTCAGTTCCATCTGAGCACTCTGTTCAGCCCTCCCCTATCCTGCAACAGGCTGGGGCTGAGGAACGCTGGAACTAGGGAATCCTTTTTAATCTCTTTGTCACCTGCCAGGTGTTGTGCTGGCCTAGGGCTGAGGGACATATTTGATAACCTCTCAAGGACTCTCTTCCCTCCATTTTGCTGTTTTTCTCCAATATATCGGGATGATGTTCATCCTTGAGATCAACTGTACTTCACTAAAAATATTGAATTCTTGGGAATCTTCCAAGTCGTCTGCTGCAACTTTGTGCAGCTCCTCTGTAGTTCAGCCAGATAACATGAATACAAGGATATTGCATCAAAGGGAAGAAGAGCCCATAAGAGCAAGAAATGTTGTCTGACTTACTAACAACCTCTGCCTAGTTATAAAAAGTTTGGCTGCGAGGATTTTCAGATTCACAAACCTCAGTTGCTATGCTAGCAACATTAACCTAATACAACAGAAAAAAAAAAAGAAACTAAAAAGTTGGAAATTATTTCAAGCTTTACAGTCTCAGCAGACAAAGAATTTTGTCACTAACAATTTCTTCCAAATAAAACCATCCTACTGATTTTGGATCTTCATCACCTTGGAATTAAAGTAGGTTATTCATCACCTAAACACGGAGATTTCAGAATGATACTTGAGGGAGGATTCTCTGCTCCCACGTGATTACGGATTTTATCCATGGGTTACACTGGGACAAATCAGCATGTCAGGTGTCAGGGAGACAAAAATGAGGCTGCTCAATGGTTCAGCCCTTACTTCATTCCTGTGATTGCCTGAAAATCTCATTGACCTATTCTGTCTGATTCACGCTTTTTGCACTGTACATGCTAAAGAGAGAAGCAAAAAGATACAGTTGTGAACAGCTGTCAACTTTCTTTGCCTGCTGGCAGTGAAACAGCTGATTAACTGTTTTCAGATGCACTTGATGTAGTAAATTAGAAAGTGGTACATCTTTGTCTAAAATTTGAGAAGTGCTTGGGCTGCACAGATATTTGGTCGTTTCACTGCTCAATCAAACCAATCTTAATTGAGTGTTCAGCTCATACTTCTAGAAAATCAAATTTGTTAAGTATCCAAAACTGGGCATATAGAAATGGAACTGCTTCAGTCACACAACAAGTTTCTGAATATTGTGGAGATCCATTTAGAACATATTGAGGGAATCAAATATTGTTACTGCTAACCTTCTAAAGGAAATGTTAGTTTACCCAGCAGAGAGTTTAAGTCCGCTGCTGACTTTACTCAGACCAAGATTTCAACCACATTCCAGCATTGAAAAGAATGTACTAAACATTCTTGAAAATAAAGCTTTTCCTTGATTGACTCAAAAAGAGAATCAGCCAGTCAGTCAATGGTAATAGACTTATACTCTAAACTCAGTTTAAGTTTTCATCGAAAACTAAATTCAGAGCCACTCTCTGACAAGAAAAACGGGATGTATCACAGCCAAGTGTCTTTTTTGACCCAGCTTGCCAGGGTGAGCTGCGTGGCCTTTCTTACTCACTCACTGAAAGAGTGCATGGAGAACGCTGTTCATCCTGCAGCTCACATGGCCATTTGTTGAGTTCTCCGGTTGAAATCCTTCAGCACTCAGCAAAGGATTTTTGAAGTCATTTATCATGCTTCTCACTGGAGAAGATTTGAGGATTGCAGCACATGAGGTATGAGGAGAAACTGAGGGAGCAGGTTTCTTCAGCCTGGAGAAGAGAAAGCAAAGGGCAGGGTGTACAATTACCTATGGATTGAGGGTAGAGAGAAGACCAGAGTCTTCACAAAGATGCGCAGTGAAAGGGTAAGAGGCAATAATCAGAAGCTGAACTTCAGTCTAAAGAAAGATTTCTTCATCCCAGAGTGGAAAAGCACAGGAAGAAGTTGCCCAGAAAGGTAGCTGGAGAGACTCAAAACTCAAGTTGGATACAGCCCTGAGAGACCTGATCTAGTCCTGAAGCTTGGAGCAGTGTTTTGAATTAGGAGGCCTGCAGAAGTCCCTTCAAACACAGTCACCTTGACATGGACACTTCATAATCAAGAGGCTGATCATAAATTAATGAATGTTAATAGCACTCAAAACAAAATTTCACATGAATGAATTCACGTAAAGCCTATCCTAAGATTTAAAAAATGTTATTAAGTTGTTATTGAATTGCAATATAGGTTTTGGTTGATTAGCTGCAAAAACAATTCACCTATAATGAAAAAGGAATCACAGTGAAAGCCACATCTTTTTAGTCTCAGGATGTTTTCTTGCAGCTTTATTTTTAGACAGAAATGAGAAATAACTGAAAGCTAGAGGTGAGAGCTCACTTTTAAGGCAGCATTTCCCAGTTCTCCAGTCCATTTATGAATCTGTAGCTGCATTTCCAGCTGGATTACTGGGCTCATGGCTCCTACTGCCCTAAGGGCACCAGGGAGTCTTGTTCTACTGACAGCCTCTTAAGTGGTTTCATCTTCCCTGCCATTTGTGATCACAGTTTCTCCCAGCTGCAGTTATTTCTTTCACAGAAAATCCAGGTTAAGAAAGGCTGAGTGTATATCAAAATAATGTCAGCATCGAGATCAAAACCCATGATGTTTCTGAACCAGTAAGACTTGCTATAACTGGAAATCTTTTCAGCCTTTCATTGCAGGATTAAGGCCAGAAGTTTTCTCTTTCCTTCCTTTGTGAGGCCTCCCCCTTACGATTTTAATGTTTACTTTGTCTTGTAACAACATTGATTAGCAGCTTTATCACTATTTCCATATCCAGCATGAGTTTCTTGTCAAGAATAATCTGATAACAACATTATTTTGGTGACTTCTACCCATGACCTGGCATGATCTGGCACTTCTACCTATGATTATGGGGATGTAAGAACAAGAATTGTTAGGATGAACTATGGTTTAAATATTCAAAACCCAGGGAATTTCTTTTATTTATATTAATGTGTTCTACAAGGCTTAGATAATTTTATTTAGTTCCATTATTCACTTTTATATTTCTTTTCATGCTATTTAAACTGATTTCTTTTTCTTCAAAAATGCTGTAGAAAGTTAAAGTATTCCATTTATTTTCATTTAAGAAAAAAAATTCATTGTTTTGCTGCTTTCTGGTACTTTGCATCTGATACCACTTTGCCTCTCAATCTTTACCTGTTCTTTCCAGCATAAAGATCACAGATTTCAGAAAAATAACGACACATACTGAAGAAAAGTTCCTAGTTTGAGCAGTTTCTGGGAGATATGTGTGTGCATATTAAGGGATTTCTCTCCCAGCAAACATTCCCCTCTACACGTAATGTGATGCCTGACTGTATGCCTCTCCTCTTAACTGTTGAATCACTCTGAATTTTCTTTTTGACAAATGTCACAGCCATTTTTCCAAATGACCTGTTGTAATGTCACCATATGGCTAACTTGTAGCCTCTTGACTCAGAAAGCTGTGTCTTGTTTAGGCTTTTTCAAAACTCAACTTCTGTTACGAAATGTAAATTATAATTTTGAAAAATATTTTGTCCATCAGTATTTTTGGGCTAATGCATAAAATTAGAAGTACAACAAGGGTTAGAATGATCCTCCCAATCCAAACATTCTTATTTGAAGCAGAATATTTAATTATAAATATGCTAATTGCAATACCTGACAATCTCATTTAGATAATATATAGCTTTTTAAATATGTGATTGAGGGTTTGTATGGTCTTCGCACTACACAAGAAGGTTTAGTAGGAATCTACCAGCATTTTTTGCAATGTTTCATGCATGTTCCTGATCCACCCAACTCTCAATCTTGCTTGACTCATTTAACTAATTGTTTTAGATTACCCACTCAATGAAACCTCCGATTCTTTCTTCCTTGACATATTCTTCACTTTGCATGTAAATAGCTCCAAATTACCTTGCCGTGCCAGGGAGAGAGGCAAGTGAGACTGAATGAATACCAAGTGACTCTATGATGCCAGTACGAGATATAAAATAGCATAAGAACCTGACAAAGTCCTTTCCTCAGATAAAACTACGCACAACTAGTTAAAGAAAACTCCTCAAAGTTTGGCAAGCTAAATTAGCAATGTCTGTTGGCTTTTAATTGTTCTAAGGGTCTCTGGTCACAATACACAACTCCCTGCTACAGAACGTGCCAGCAGTGGCAGCATTCAAAGTGTCCCTGGGACACTGTGCTTTAATACGCATTTATTTCTCTCTCTCTCTCTCTCTCTCTCTCTGTATAATGAATATTTGCAAGCTGTGTCCAGATCCTGTAGCTTAGGTCTTTTTTCTAGCTGACCAGACATTACTGAGGAATACTATAGCTTTTTTCAAAGTACTGGCTGACAGATAAAGCAACTCAGACAAGAACGTTCTCTTTTCAAGTGTATTAAAGCATTACATTGAGCTCTGGATAGCAAGTTAAACACAGAAATCTTGCATTCTTAGAATCATAGAATCATTTAGGTTGGAAAAGATCCTTAGGATCATTGAGTCCAACCATTAACCCAGCACAGCCAAGTCCACCATGAAACCATGTCCCTTAGTGCCACATCTACATGTTTCTTAAATACCTCCAGGGATGGTGACTCCACCACTTCCCTGGGCAGCCTATTCCAATGCTTGACAAGCTTTTCCATGAAAAATTTTTCCTAATATCCAATATAAACCTCCTGTAGCATAATTTGAGACTGTTACATCTTATTCCTTAAAGCAGAATAAAGACAAACATTTGACCTAAAACAATTTAATTTTGTTTCAATATTAAAGGGTTTGCTAGAAGAAACTTTTTGAATATGACAGTAAATATAAAGGCTCTGAGAATAAGAAACAATTCAAAGCATTTGGCTAAACCAGTGAAAATACAAATATCTATAACATGACTCATTGGGAATTACATCCATGAGTGATGGATTCTTCAGAGGCTCTTCTCCATTTGTAGAACGGGTTCAGCAGTGCAGAGCCTTCTGTAGTCTTCCAGTTTTTGTAGCTTCTGGAAATAATAACTTACAAAATTTTCAACAGCTTTATCTGATTCATCTATCATATGAACCAGGAACCAATATATTTGATATTAGATCATTGCTGGCTTTTCAAATATGCCTCATGGAAACCACAGTTCTTTCAGAAATTAAAAGCTGATTTCACTTCTGGACTGAGGAATAATATCTGCATTAACAATCTAGCCAGAGTACTTTAGCCTTGATGAGACATTTACCTCTGAAAACCAGCAAAAAGCATGACGGGGCTCAAATATGGAACATACTGTTTATCTAGGAGAAATTGATGCTGAGGACCAGATGTCAAGTGTGCTGACAAGTTTTGTTTGTAATTTTGTAACAGATTGGCTCAGAGAAGAAACTGAGTTTAACATAGAAATGCACCTACTTATAGGCTTGCATGAGCCATGCAAGGCAGGAGGCTCTTCATTTGAGATCAGTGTCATTTCAATTTTGCCACGAAACTGCTGTACTAAATCAAATTCCCCTATTTCTCACATTTTGTCTTACTTGGTGGTTATTTAAAGAAACCTCACAGCAATTTTGAGTGGCAAATGCTACAATATGCATTTTTTTTGTTTGTCCCCTTTCCTCATCCTGGCTTTGCTATAGTCTGTTTCCCAACAGCACAATTCTTGTTATGACCCTTTCAGGAAGACTTCACAGTGTGAACAGAAAAATGACTAGCTTTTTCTGTAACACATATTTCTGGGATTGTTAGGGTCATTTCTGATGCATCTCTGCATATGGCAGTGATGCTCAAGGATGCCCCATCTCAAACCTCCCTAACATCTCTTCCTGCCCATAGTCCTAAGTGAGTCACTTCACTCCATAGGGAGGGCACCTGCTTATTTTCTTTTCCACTGGAAAGGATCCACAATCACCACCACAGCAACAAAGCAAGCTGGTTTACACAAAAGGGAGGGAAGAGAGGCCTCTTCAGTGGTGCCTTGCTTAAGAGTCAATGACTGTCAATGACTTACGCTGAGTTATTTGAATCTGATTTATGAGCCTGAAGGTACTACGTCCTTTGTTTCCTGAAAAAAACCCCCACAAACTGGCTGGTAAAGGCATGTGTATCAAAACTTTCTCATAAACTTTGTCTGTAGGAGATGCCACTTTTCCTTCCCACATTTTTTCCTATATGCTCTGGCCTTGCATAGAAAGAAGTCAGAAATGTGGATTCATTGCAATTTTAGCTTTTTTGAACTTGAACCTATGTTTCCCCTAATGGCCTATTCCAAAACACACTTTGGGCATTCCCATCTGCTCTTGTTGAAGTTCCAGTCTTGTACTTAAACACTGGTGGCCAAAGGAAGGAGACAAGCCTGCTTCTGTAAATCCACTGTCTCAAAAATGCCTTCTCATCCCTTCCCTGGGGGCTGTGACTATGTTTTCCCCAAGCAGTTGCCTTATGACAGCTGTATAATCAGAGAGACAGGGATGTACCCACATCTTTCACCTGCGTAAGAGTGACCTACCTGTTGGGTTACAGAGTCATGCTCTTCTTCCCCTCCCACCCTCAGTGAATCCAAAAATGCATGAATGAGCAACTCAAAGTCATGTGTGGATACTGCCTCACTGTGCTCATGTCCATCTCTTGCTGGCCCAGTGAATCATAGATCATTTCTCTGTAAACCTCAGAAGGGAGGGACAAACATTCCCTGTGATTTCTACAGACACCCACTCCTGTTTAGTCTCCAGTCTCACCTACTGACTGATGGATTAGGCAGGGGAGAAAAACAGTGTTGGATCCCTCCACCCAAAGGAGACAGAAACAAACCTTCTCTTCTCTGACACTCTTTGTGAGAGCTCCAACCTCTGGATAACAGAGGCAGCTCCAACAGGACTGACTGGACATATTTTAAAGGAAACTGGTGCAGGGCCTGAGCTGAGTGTGCAGGGATTGGCACGCTGGCCAAACAGACAGAGGCTGTCAGTGCAGTAGCTGAGGAAACACCTCACCCGTGAATCCCTGCAGCGATGAGACATCCATTCAATCCTAAGCCACGCACTTGCTCTGTGAGCCTGCCAATGCCTCCAAGCAGAATTAAGCACCTCATGAGCTCAAAGGTCAGGAACGCAACCACCACCAGTAGACACATCAAGCACAACATGTATTTTATTGGTTTCATTTCCAAGATAGTTAAAGCACAGATTAAAGAAGAGTTGCATAGCATAATCTCTACAATTTATGAGGAATAATCACATTTTTAATGCAGTCCTTCATTTTGATTTGTGTATAATTTTGAGGGAAGGATGACCTAAAATTTTTACCATACTTTGAAGGAAGCCATTGAAAGTATATAAATCATAAACTGTATCTGAAATATCTTAGTCATATCAGAGAACACAGAGCTCAGGAACTTCTCCTAAAAATACTGATCTCTGTTTTGTGATTTCAGCCTCCTGGCTATTATTAGAGCTTGTAATAATCACCATTTTTGCCCTGAGATTTGAGAAGGAGCTAAGTCCCACAGAGAAAAAGATGTGTTTGAATAATTCATTGCAAGGAAATATGGATTTGGTTTTCAAATATATAGAGGATTTTCTACATACAGCACTCTGGAAATATATATTAAGTACATTTATTATCCATAGAAGTCAAACATATATCTGCAATTAGTCCAAAAACTTAATTTTGCAGTAATTGTATTTAGATGAAAGAGCCTGCATTCATATGAAATGGTCTTTTTTCTATATATTTGGAAGGTTAAGAAATAAATCCATATAGAACATATGATCTTTCTATACTGTGTTTCAAAGTGTTTATGCATTTTTTGTACCTGCAGCGCCTGGGGTTGCAGTATGTTAAATTTCTTCTTTCTTTGAAATTTAATTCACATGATGGGAGGGAAGTTCTTTCTACAAACTTACAGTGCATGTCATTTAAAATTGACTCGTCTTATTTCAAGATTTTCCACTGAGTTTTGGCACTGAGAAGAATTTGTCTTCATTGATGGAAAGGCATATCAATACTGTCAGGAAGACTCCACTTACTAGAAGGGAAATATTATCCTTTGCTGAGATAAAAGATTCCTTATGTATCTTCCATCAATCTGAAGCGTTGTGACATTTCCTATCACTGTACCACAAAGATGTTCCTTCTGGGAAATGCACAGTCTATACTAATGAGTACGTTCATACACTAGAGGAAATCTTTCTTTTCCCCCTATAAAATGGCAAAATTATTCTGAATCTAATATTACTAAGCTACAGCAGAGAGAATGTGTAACTGCCTGTAAATAATGGGTCAAAATGACCAAGCATGACATTTTTAAAGTTCAAATCCTCTCATCCGTAGTTATCATACATTGCATTACAGCTATTCACAAACAGTATTTGTCAAGCCACTGTGTACCAAAGTGACTTATTTTGTAATAAATCCAATAATAAGTGAAACAGCTTGTTGAGATTTGCTTTCAATTTCCTTTTCTAACTTCTGTGTCATTTTAAACAAATGACATAGCGTGACGTGAAGAGGACACAGCAAAGCGCTAGAGATCACCTGAAGGTCAACATACAACAGGTCTCTTCATATTAAGTCTGTCAATGCTGTGCTGGATTTCTATCCAACAAATATTCTGCATAACAGAAATGCAAGGAGTGAAACAGTTAAGAGATTTAGATACTAGGAAACTGCTTTTCAAGGTTCTAAAAAGCGTGCTCATTACAACCTCTGATAATTGACTATTAGACAGATAAAACCCCTGCTTTTCAAAGCAGACATCAAGGAGCAGACCTTGGGCTCTGAAGTAGAAGGCACAACTCTGAAAATTGATCCTCAGTTTACATACTTATGAAAAACCTCTCTCTTTCCATGTATTTTACAAGAGATTAAGAAACAGATAATGTCTCTTCTAATTTCCATTACAAAGCTCTGCTGAGAGACTGTTCCAGCTCAAGTGAGTAAAACCAGATCTTCAAAAGAAGCAACCTTTACATTAAAATAAAAACAGAGAGAGAGAGAGAGAGAAAGAAGAAAGACCATTTTTGAATTCTGATTTGTGCTTCCCTTTTCCCATTGTACGCTGCTCTGTGGAAGTTGTCACTCCCCTTTCCAAATGAGTGTTTGAGTAACTCTTTCACAAAGCCACCTGCCTCCCTCCAGGGGTATGCTCAAACAACTGATGGACTGCTTCAGCCAGAAGCAGTTTCACACAGCTGGAGCCAAAATTGCCCCAAGGAAGTTCTAAATCATATTGGATGAGAGTTGTGAAGATGCTTTTAATGGGGTCAAAATTTCACTTCCCAAATGGCAATAGAGCAGCCAATTTAGGAGAATTTCTTCTTCCAGAAGGACTTCCTGGAAGCATAAAATCACCCCATGGCTGGCTGGACACATGCTGAGGGTCATAAAACAGCTGGCCTTGATGTATTCATGCTTGCATTACTTTTTTTTTTTTTTTTTTTAACTTTCTATGTGGGTTTTTTTGCTCTGTGGTTTCCTTGATTTTTTTTTTTTTTTAATTTTCACAATAATCAATATTCCAGAAGTTTGCTCTCAGAAATCAGAAAGCATGAGTCTTATTTAGGAGCTTTCCAGAACCTTCTAAGGAGGGCACTATCAAATGAACAAAGAGTAAGAAAAAAATAATACTTTGAGCTGTTCATGATGGAGAAGCATCTAAACTTTCAAGAGTTCCCTTAAGTGGCCATTAGAGACTGCTCAGGATAAACAAAGTTTGTATAGAAAATTACTGCTTTGGTGGAAAAATCTCTAATTAGAAATAATGTGTCAACATCCACAAATATGTAAGAAAACAAGACTGGGGAAATCGTAGAATCACAGAATCATGGAATGGTTTGAGTTGGACGGGAACTTAAAAGATCATTTACCAACCCCACTTCCAGGGGCAAGGACATAAAAACCCCCCAGGGAAGACATCAAATAAAATAAATCAGAAGGAAAAGGAGCAAATGGAAATGAGAGAAATAAGCTGAGAACAAATGGATGGAATTCCTGCACTGGAAATGTGTTTTGCAAATGGCATCCTGAATCTTCATTGATCTTTGAGCCTTGTTGACATCCTCACACATCACTTCAGAAGGGGGAGACACAGATTTCCCAATAATTCCGTCTTTTCCAGTGCTTTCGTACTGTCTACACATCACCTTCAGTTTCATATTTGAAAAGCTGAACGCACTTCTACTCTCATGCCGCTCTCCCACTGTTCCCTTCCCACTAACATTGTTTCTAAAATATGTCTTGCATCCTCTCTCCTCATTGTGGTTTTAACAAAGCAGCATAAGGAAGTAGTGTATTGTTGTATTTACTTTCCTTCATTGAGATGTGGCTTTCTGACAATGAAGTTGGGCTTGTTTTGGGAGTCATACACCAGTAAAACTTGATCAAACCTGTTGCATCCTGAAGCAATTGTGCAAAATAGTTATGGCTGCTGTAACCTAATCACAAGCAAAGACATGTAGGTGAGCTGTAATTATCAAAAGTTTTGCCATCTGATAACATTTACAGCAAACAGAAAATGAAAAGACTTAAACCAGAAGCAAACGAGTGAAAGCTTTTTCTTTTTTTTTTTTTTTTGAGTAACTGACTACTAGTGTTTCCCTGAAGTTGTATGAACATTTCATCTCCACCAGAGAATCTATCCTGAACATTTTTCTTCACTGGATGTTGGCGGAAGAATTTCTGTATTCTCCTTCAGCACTGGAAGTACTTGAGACCCAACTGATAAAATATCTGAAAAGGATGAGTGCAAGGCCCGGTTCATCAGGTATATGCCGAAGTTTGTCTGAAAAAAGCAAAGTATTTATTAAGGTGCAGGTCATGTTAGAGTAATCAGATCAATAGGTGATCTCACAACCCAGATATGTTTAGAAGAACAATATTGTTTTAAGAATAAGGAAGTATGTACTATGTCCATGTAATTAAGAACATTCTTAACTCATTAACTATAATAGACTGGTAAACATAAACTAAGCCCGTGCTACTCGAGAAGAATACCTTAAGTAAGTGGATAAAGAATGTAGTATTTCATCATGAGCTCCATAGTATCATGTATGTAATTTACACTCACTCACAATCTTGTTATTTAATGACTGTTCTGGCTTATTGACAAATACAGTTAATGCATTATCACAAACAAAGGCTATGCAGTGTGAGAACGCATGTGTGTTCCAACAGCAAGGAAGTCTTGCATCTTCTACCATGAATTATTCGCTTTCTCAACAAAACTTTATTCTGTCTAGCCTATGTGAATTTCCCTTTATTTATTTTTATGAATATTTTAGTGTGTTTTACAGAAAATATTCAGAAAGTTTGTTTTATTAGGTCTCTTCTTATCTGTCATTACCCATTACCTGTGAATACATCCTACACAAATATTAGAGATAATTAGAATGTGTCTTCGTGATACCGAGTACTAAAGAAAAGAAGAACGGAAAAACCACTTCACCCACTGACCATGCAAGCCTCAGAGGCACCAAAAACCTGATCTGAGTGTCTGCACTCTTATGGGTGCTCTTGATCTGAAGTAGTTGAATGTTACAGTTGTAGCTGTGTACAGCCAGGTGTGATCTGAAAATGCCACAGGAGGAGACTGCTGTGGTTTTGTGGTTTTGTTTTCCAACACCGAAGAACTTAGAAATACGCAAGAAAAAGACTTGTCATCTCATGATAATATTTTCCAAAGGATTAGATTGCAGTTAAGAAAAATAAAAAGTAAAGCAGCAAATAAAGAAATACTGAAGGCCATGTTAAATTGATAAGTGATTTTTAATAAGTGATTTTTAAACTTCAGAATGTCTTTGATCCCGAAACAGAGGACCTTGGAAACCGAATTCTAATTTTCTTGTCCCTTTTTATGGGTTTCAATAAAAAGCATTTTGCTTTGCTAGACTACAGCCAAAATGTACAAGTCATTCTAAAGTGCAAAACAAATAAATAAGGAAATGAAATTGCGTAAAAACAAAACTCTATTATCCTTCTCTATTTCCTGATTATATTTACTACCATTGTTCAGATCGATGATGCTGAAACTGAGGGAATTACATTTAGAGCAGATTTAGAAAAAATACTAGATAAAAGAAATTGCAATAAATTTAAAAAATAGTGTTAGGTGATTTTAATGGAGCATATTTTACAAACTAAATATAAGGGCAGTATGTATTCTCCTTTCTTGCACTGTATAATTAAATAAAGATACAGCAATGAGGTAACATGGAACAGATTTTAGTCTTTGAAGAATTAGCAAGAGGTAAACTGAGACTTACACCCAAGTAAGAAAGATCTATCAAAAAATGCTCTCAGACTCTGAATTTGCATCTTTCTGTTTCATTTGTAATCCTAAATATCAAAAAGAAAAAAAGGCCCCAAGCTGAGGATTTTTTGGCTACTTCTGCTATTCCTTCCTTCATCTCACTGGTGTGTCACATATATAGGGTACGAGTGGACCTATCAGGCCTACCCTATTACTGACACTTTTTGGATACCAGTAGTGTCAATGCTTGGTGGGCACAGGGTTCTTTTTGTCAGTTTTCTATTTAATGCTGAGGAACAACTGCAGCACAGTAAGATCCCAATTATCCAGCCCAGTGACTGTTGGATCAACCATCATGCTAAAATGGTAAGGTAGAAACAGTTTCATTTAAAATATTAAAGCACATAGTATTATTTTTCCATTCTTGCTTTTCTCTTATTTGTTAAGAAGCTGTGGTTTCTCTATTGGCATAAATTATTTGTTTCTCAGACTCATAATTAACTGGATTCACATCCTGTACCCTAGTGCAAAAATGTCAGTTGCTCTAATTTCATTGTTTTAAAAAATCAGGCAATCATAAAACAAATACAGTAAAATTAATATTAGTTCATGCTACACTGCATTTCACAGAGGAAGGAATTTTATAAATGACCCACAGAAATCAACTTATTTGATTTGTGAGAAGTTTTTATTTATATTAACTGTATTGTCATATGGATTTAACTCAAATTGAGACTAAAATAAAACTGGGCAGATTGTTCACTGTGGAGAACTTAATTTACCAATTTTTCTATTGCTGTGAATAATTATTTATTATTATTGTGAATAATAATTTTTAAATGCACAGAATTATTGAAGAAAAGGCATGTATGGAATTGCTGACCTCTTCTCTTTTTTTTTTTTTTCCCCAATGTTCTTAAGACCAAAATTTAGCTTGTGATTACTAGATTTAATATCTGTTAAGTAAATTTCCCTGGTTTTTCAATAATTACAAATAATGACTCAGGAAGTACTAATAACAGCAATAACACACACAACCCGTCCCCCCATCAAACAACCACAAAAGCTGTGCATCCCACTTGAGCTCTGTTTCAAGAGAAAGATAAAATGTGGAAATTGTCCCTTCTCACATTTCACTGATGGAAAATGAAGCTTTCAGACTCAGAGATTACAGCCTGCAGAGATATTCCAACGAAACTGCATAATCTCTCCCTGCTGCTCCTACCTTTTCCTGACTTCATGAGCATTTTACTCTGCATATAATCTCTCCAGAACACACCAAGAACTGGGCAGGGAGTGCTGGACTGTGAGCTCTGTGGCTCTATCTGCTCAGTATTTTGATGGCAGTAGAGACTCTTTCCACCACTGTTAAACTTCACTGGGATAAAAAACTATAAAGCGCCTTGATTAAGAAAAAGCACAACACTTCACTGCTGAGAGGAATAGAGAAAACATACTTATTCTTGCCAACAGTGAATCACATGATAATCATCACACTCACTTAAAGGAGGAGCTATGAAATGTTGTCATTCTTGCATGTTGTTTCAAGTTCATTTGCTGGATCAACAGTAGTGTGCTCTGCTCAGATATTCACTGACAGAGAAATACCCTGGGTGCACTATCTCCTTTTGTAAGATAGAAACCTGAGGTGCTACATCTGACAAAGGCTGAGGCGAGATGTCTTCAAGCTACAGCTGCTGAGCAATCAGTTAACACAGAACAGAACTTGGTACAGAAATACCCTGACAGAATGTGTAACAAGCACATAAATCATTCTGCATGCTAATACTTAGCTTTGAATGGATGAGACCTGGATTTTCCTACCGGATGTAGCTCTCAGCTGCCATCTCCCAGTAGATAAATTTACCTGTTCAGGTTTGCTCATTTATTCATACAATAATTCATATAATTTATGCAAAGGTTTGGGAGATGCAACTATTAGTAGTGATTTTTTTTTTTAAATGTAAGAATGTTTCATTAGCTTTACATTGTCCAAACCTTATTAGTAAAACCTTAACAAAATAGGAGAGTTGAAGTATTCACTTTCAACATGCTGACTTTTTATATTGGTAAAAAGGAAAATTTTTTACTTGGTGTGCAAAAAATCCATATTGTTCAGATGAAAATATCTGGACAGCAAAATGTTTTCTTAAGAACTGATTTTCCTTTGCTCTACCTTAAATAAATGCATTTTTCAGTTCAACCACCAATAAGAAAATATAACTATATTATTTCAGAGGTCTGTTAATTACAACAATCACTGTTTTCAAATGTTCCAGATATTTAAATGAAAAGCATTGCATAGTTAAAGCCCTGCATTACTATGAAAATAATGATAATGTTGCATAAGATATGAGAAGTCATTTGCTATCCTTGCTAACATCTCAGTAAGCAATCCAAAGGCAAGGCATCTAATTCTGCAGGATAAGAAACTCTCCCAAGGCACAATGAGATACATAAAGGAGAATCAACAGCCCACTGGGAAAAAAACCCCACAAGCCTTTTAGTGTATGAAGGCATGTACAAACATAATAGATTTCCCTTGATGTACTGCTATCCATACATTTAGACTGGGGCAGACTGATAATCCAATTCCCTTTACTACGTTGACTGCACATCCCACCTTACAGCACTGCTGCAAATCTACCCACAGGGCTTCTGCTGTTGGTAGTGCTGAACTGCATCTGCAAATTCTCGAAGACAGGCAAGAATTCAGTGTTCTCCATTTTCCATCCATGTGTGTGTTGCATCAGGTGGTGAGGCATGTGAAACAGCATGTGGCTATTTTTATGCCATTTGCTTAATATAGTTATCTAGTCTTTTGTAGTCTCCTGCAGTAACAGAGAGCACTCTTGTCACCCAAGGAGAGCTTATTTTCCTTTTCAGTCAAAAATTACAGAAGGAATTCTTAATGAGTGTTTCTTCAGAAAGCAGTGCTGAAGCTCACTTTGTAGAGGTGTTTGCATCTTATTTCAAACAATAACATAAAAGGTTTCATAAAAAGCAAAGGACTAGGCTTCTGGACCATGCTTTACATATATCAGGAAATATGCAAATTGCCTATGTGGCTAGTTTCAGTAGCTAGTTCTGACTTTCTGCTGCAATCCATCTATGCAAAGTTTCAATCTTTCAGCTTGGAGCAACAGGATCTCAGAGTCTCAGAGGGATGCAGAAAAACAGGATTTCAGAAATAAATATTGAACTACCTCTTACTAGCCTTACATTATTTATCTCATTATTGAAGTTCATTGGCAGTGTTGCTACTTGGACTACAAGTTTGATAAATTTCAATGTATTTGTACAGGCTGGTGCTCTTGGAAAAAAAACAAAACAAAATGGTAAATATTGACAGCTGGCTTATTTTTGTATGTGCGGAATCTTTAATGTTTTGACAATCAAATAACTACAACAGCCTTTCAAAAAGCTAGGAAGTTAGCTTAAATCTTATTTTGATGCAATAGGGTTTTTTTGTAGTTTGAATCAGATTATTGACAGATGGAAGCAAACACTGCTAAATTCCTTCACCGAATCTGCATCTGATAAAAAAAAGAAAATGAAGTCTATTAGATGAGTCCTTAGCAGAAAAAGCACATCCTAGATACATGAGTCACCAAAGGATTAGCTCTGCAATTTAACACAGTCACATGGACTCGATGTTCTTTCTCTCTCCCCACTGTGAACTGTGAAAGTTTTGGATCAATGTTCTGTGCTAGGCCTGCTGAGCATGCTGAAAATGCCATAGTCCTCTGGTGCTGCTTGCTGATAACCAGCTGGTGATCATCACCCCACAGATGGCTTGCAGCAGGGATGGGCTCTGAGGTCTCCTCAGATCAGTTCAGGCAAAACTACCAGTTCAAACTATCTCTTTCAGCTGCCTGCTAACCCAGTGAACTCAGCCTTATGCAGAGCAGGGCATGCTCACAAGATCCCATCTGCCAGCAGCACTGAAGGCTGGGAAAAATTAAAAAAAGCTGAAGGCCTGTTTTTTTGCAGCGTGAATATCGCTGCGCTGCTGAGGGAAGCAGAGCTCTCCCCTGCGGTGATCAGCAGCGCTGTGCTCTGCCTCGCCTCGCCAGGCGGCTTTTATCCGGCGCCAGCTTGTTCTCAAGCGGCTGGGTTGCTCTTTTTGCCTTGTCCTGTTTGAACGAGTTACTTGGTTGTAGGAGTGCTTGTATCAAGAAAATCTTTGCATTGCTGAGTTAATCAGAATGAAAGAGGAGCTCATCTTTGCTGTGGGAAACATGCAGAAGGTGCTTTGCGTCTTCTGAGAATCTGGATCCCGGGTAAGGTTTTGTAGCCGTTCTCTCCCTGAGTACAGAGTGCTTTCCCTCTACAGAGGATTTAAGTCATGCTCCAATAAAACCTATGTGGGCAGAAAAAGTCCTCTGCATACCACACCCATGTGGCAGCTGGGCAGTGTCCCTGCCCAGAGTGCCCTGCTCCAAAGTGTCCCAGATGTTCCAGCTGTGGCTTAGCATTACCCAGAGAGGGATGTTGTCCTCAGACTACCCACCATGGCACATGTACGGTGGTGATCTGGATCCCAGAGCCTGCTGTGCAACTCTAGGTCACCTCAGGTCAGTGGGAAGCTGTGCCTAGACAGCCAGCCCTGACTGCGTGCCTCTCCCCAGCTCACTGCACCAGGCGGCAGGCTCTGAGACGGAGCCAGAGGAGCTATTCACCAAGGATAACATTCAAGGAAAATGTAGCCCTTTGTTTCCTCAATGAGTCACTGAGACAAATCAATTTATTGTTTTTTTACCCAAACATATAATGCACTGTTTGTAAGTTGTTTATGCATTGTTTGGGTGAATGATTTTCAACCTACTTGTTATTGCTTTGCCCCGGTGCTGTGCCCAGTCTCTGGTGCTTGGTGGGTACTGGTAAGGCTCCTGAGCCCTGACTGGCTGAGGAAGTTTTATAACACAAGCTTAAAGAACAGGAAGCAATAAATTTTGAATAAAGATTTTCAGCCAAATAAATACTTCTGAGGAGATTTGTGAAGCTTTTGGGATGCCGAACTGTCTAGCCATCATCTGAGCACTCTCAGTTCCAAGAAGCGACACAACCTTAAGAAGCAGAAGGACTCCAAATGAACTTCGGCATTTCACACTAAATCTCCAGTCGCTTTCTTAAGTAATTATTCTCCACTTTGACTACATCCATATCTGTCCTGGTTTTCCTGTTAACTTGTTTCTCATGGTAAGAATAAAGTTTAGTCTTACAGGCCAACTGTATAATTTCAAACATTTTCAGATTTTTCTGCAGATTTCTTTTTTAGAAGATATCAGTGCATCAGCTAGTATTTTTAAACCAAAACAAACACATTGTAAGGAAGTACATACTGAATGAAAACAAGCAAGTTAAAAATAATGCATATTAATAGTCCCTTTCTGAATAAAAAAGTGTGAGTATTTTATGGAAATAAACCAGGTCATATCTGGGTTGTAAGTGCATCCTCTTTCTACAGAAAAAACGAATGGTAACAATTAGCACAACAACTTAACTGTGAATATTCTCTCAGCAGATATTTCACCATGCATGCCATAAAGTCACTACATCTTTCATTACAGCCATTTTGAAGTACTGTACTGACCTTTCTCCCTCTGGCAGCAGACAGAGACTGCAGAATTTCTTTATTTCGTTCCCCAGACTGTTGATCAATGCAGATTATTTGACATCTGCTACATGGACCCACAACCTGAAATTTTAGTTAAAGAAAGTTCATGGCTGTATATCAAAGTAGTACAACATTGAACAGTGCAAACTTCTGACTATCATAATGTCTTAAATGCATACCTTTTGCATACCTTTCCTGTGGGCTTTTTAAGCTTTCATCATGTAAAAGGTCAGGCCTGTTCACATAATGTAGTAGGCACATTTTCAAAGGATCTACTTGCAAAAATCTCACCAAATTTTTAATTCGCTTTTTTCTAAGGAAAACTTTCCCAGAGACAGAATCTGAGAAACACCAGACATTTACATATTTGTATTTCCTGATGGTTTCACTTCATCTCCAGGTTACCAGGGCTCCTTGCCCAAATGAGAACTGAATATAAAATTAAGCTAGTGCCTCAGGATTCTGCCCAAGGAGGATTTTCTTGGGATTGTTTTAGTGCAGCTGAGATGCACAATGTCTTTCTTATATGCATGGTGCTTGTAGATAATCAGAATGTAAAATGTGAATTTTCACCAGTTTACATAAACAGAAGCAATAATGGATCGATCCTCTGTCATGTATTACAAATGATGTTAGCATCCAGATGTAATTATACTTAATTGTTGTTTGAACTAAGATGTGCTTTTAGGGGGGAAAAAAAGTAAACCTGCAACAAATTTCTTATTAAGGCATTAAAATGAAGAAGGACAACATATTGCACTTTCACTTAACACTGCGTTCCTAACTGTAGCAAAGCTGTACATTATAGAAACTAACTCTTACAGTATTCCAGTATACAGATTCTATTTTTGTAAAATGTGTCATAAATTTCAAATAGGGTAAATAAGATACTTCAGTTTTTTGAGATGCATCTAGAACTGCTTGTACAACTCTTCAGTGTAATCATCAAAACTATACATCAGCTTTTTTTTCAGAAAATTATTTTCCACAGCTTTATTTTTTTTTATTAAAAGAGCAAAAAGGTAGAGAAGAAAATATTTTTCACTGCTTTGCTTTATTCAACAGCTTCTATACCATTTTCCTTGCATCAAGGAGCATTAGCATAATTTCTACTGCTACTATATCAGTATCTAAACAAGGACCTAGCAGAGACAAGAAAAGACAATACAAGTTCCATAAGCCTTTCTATTTTTGGCTTGCATTCCTACAGTATATCAGTGCCAGAAACAGGAATGTCTTTTTATTTTGCAGTTTTACAGTAACTTCTCAACAGGATCCTCATCTGAGCTCCCTAGTGTAACTCCAGCCTCCAACAAGCTATACACCAAGGATTTTGTCCTTTTTGTTCCTCATCGCCTACTTAAAGGAATTTTTCCTCAATTTTCTCTAACTCACATTACAGCTTATTGATCAAAGTACACATAAAAAGAGACCAGATCAGGCATGCTTTCCACGCCGCTCAAAAAATTTCTTACAGTATGCTGATCAGAAATAAATAGGAGTGATGTCTACGAGAGCATCTAGATTTGACCTTGGCAGTTCTGTTATTCACACCTTAATTATTAATTAATGATTAATTATCACCTCTAAGAAAACAATGAATAAGCCACTTCTTCCATTTTAGGCAATGAATCTTCAAATACACATTTCACATCTCAGGGCCAGACAAATTCAACAGAATATGTAATATATGTGCACATCATTCCCTTAGGTTTCATGTTTTTATAGCTTCTACAATTTTTTCTTAAGAGGTTTTCTGAAGAGAATGCATGTGCAAACAAGTTTGACTCTTCAGCATTTTCCTCACAGTACAAAGCACATCATGTTGTTAGATATAATATAAAGTACAACATACCAAAAAACCCTACCAGGCTAGAATTAGAAACATTTCTTTAATGGGGATTAAGGCAAGATGTATACAACAGAGGGCAATAGACCATGAGAGGTCCCCTGTATTCATGTCCAGTCTTTTGGCAATCAGTCACTTGATGTGCTTGAGGTTACATTTGGACTACTGTGCTTAACAGTAACCAGTATTCTCTCATGACATGCTGACATCACATCACATTAGTTGTTTTTTTTTCACACACTTCATAAATTTTATCTGCACAACCTATGCTGCCTAGTCAAAGCCTTGCAAAAATTAGTCTGTCTCCAGGGGTCAAAACACTTTGTGATAGACTGGGACAAGGACAAGAGAGGAAAGTTCACACCTGGAATTGCAGGGCACCTATTGAAATTTCAGCCCACTCTTCTTCCTCAAAGGACTCTGGTGCACTGACAACAATGTTGGCACGGAAACGTTGGATTAATTCATCTATTTCCAATGGCTTTTCCAACCTGTCTCATAGAGTTGACATAGAAAAAGAAAAAAATAACATTTGTTAACTATTTCCGTATGGATGTTTGTGTTGTAAGAATGTAGAGCCTCACGATTAAGTAAACACGTCTCCAGAATAATCTGGCCTGTTTTATTACAAAGGCTGTGGAAATGGCACAAGATATTTAACTACAATTTGTAATCTTTCAACTATGATATGTAACTTCTTCAGAGGTGTAACCTGGAACTGTAGGTATGGAAGCATATAGACAGGTGACTGTGAACAATGCTTATAAGAAAATTCCTTATTAATTATCATATGTAAGTGTAATGGTAACAAATGAAAAGATCTTTTGAGTTAGCAATCATTTGACTTGTTAATTGTTTCTAGAAATAGAAGCTTCTAAACAGAAGGCAAATAGAAACTTATTCTGCACATGCTGCAATGGCAAAAGGGACAAAACCAGGTAATGCTGAAGGTAAAAAAGGCCAGTAAAGTTGTTTTATGAGAGAATGTATCCTGCATATTGCTATTATTATTTGCCTTCGGGATGCAGCAGATTGCACCAAAGGATAGGTGTTTAAAAAATTATGAATCTCTGTGTGGTGATATTTCCGCCTCTTTACAAGCATTTGAACTGGCAGAGTGTTGATTTGTGTCAGTGTGGAGAACGTATATGATACAGACAGAGCAGTGGACTGCATACAAATATCAGAAATCTGGCTGCATCTTTGAATTGTCATTCATTCTTCTTCTACAGGAGAGTTTGACCAGTAACAGAGAAAAAAGACAGTCCTAAAATTTGCAAGAGAGTTCTCTCAATTCCATTGTTAGTGGAGTAGAATATTTCTTTTTGCATTACGTATTAAGGACATGAAAAATTTTTGATAATCCATCAGCTGTAGTTTGACAACTTTTGGATATGACACCTTACAGCAGAGATAGAAACCTGGATAAGTAATGAAGAGAAAAAAAAATGGTAAGGACATACATATAAAATGAGGAAAAACATGCAAAATCAAAATAACAGAGAAAATTTCAGATGAAGCAGTCTTGGCAGAAGAGGCATGTCAAGTGAAAAAAAGAGCTGGGTTTTATTTAAAATAGTCTGGATGATCTTTAGCAGACAAAACTGCACAAGGATAAACTACCTGTGCAGACTTAGCCAAACCACAGAAGCCGAGCTCCACCATGCCTCCACTGTTCACAATGGCTCCAGAAGTGTGGAAAGTGGCATGGGAAGCTGAAGGGCTACAGGTTTTCCCTCTCCCACAAATAATCCCAGGGTTGATCCCAATCCATAAAAACTGCAGGAGGCAGAAGCCAACAGGAGGTGTAGGTTATGCCAGTTGTCATACAAACAAGGAGGTAAATAGCACTTACTATGTTCAGTTGTGCTGCTCTGCTTCCTCGCTTTGCTGTAGGTTCTTGGAGTTTGGGTGCTACGTAGCCTCTAGTTTTGAATGTATTTTTTAAAATATAAGTGCCTGCCACCTCAGCCTGTACTGGTGGGGTCATCAAACACATCAGTAACCTCAGAGCTGGGCCGGCAGTGTCCTAAGACAGCTGATGAAAACTGCTTCTAACTTCTACTGTAGCCCCTGACACTGAACTCAAAGACTGCAATGACCCTACTCCTCGTCTCACTGCTTTCAACCTGCTCAGGTTCACTTCCAGAATACCTTACCTCTCTTGCACCTAACTCCACCCCTCAGAACTGCTTACAATTACTTGGCAACATGTATCTGAGTAAATTCCCAGTATTTCTTCTCCCTCAAAACAGGCATTGGTCGGATGCAGTGACAGGCACCTTCATCCTTCAGATCTCAACAAGGATACGCTTTGAAAATCGGTATAATTTGCCAAAGTCAGTCTAAGTACTTTGGACTTTTCATGGCAATGGGCTCTGCAATGAAGAATGCACTAGCTATATTTAACAGGCAAACTTTAAAATAAGTATGTATATTTTCAGGGGCATATTTCTAACCAGAACATTTGAGCACTAGGCCAGGCCATGGGAATTTTCACAGACGTGACCAGTAAAGGAAACACCAGAGAGACTGCTGTCTGCATGTACATGTAGCTCTCCAACAGTATGATACACTCAAATTTTTAATTGAATTGTTGTTTCGGTTTTAGATCACCTCACAAGAGACAAGTGCAAACTGGAAGATTAATTTTTACTTACAGAAGATACAAAGAGAAATTATGAAAACTTATTTGAAAATTGAAACAGTTTAGCAACTTTCCATTGAACAAAAGCAAACCCATATGCTGGGAAGCTAAATAATACTTTCCACAAATCCTCCAGCTTTTAATGAAGACCCATATGTGCAGATTCTTGAAAGTACATTGCCTAGGTCAGTATCTGGAAAGCTTATACACTGTGATTTAATAGCAGTGCAGAATGAGGATGCTGCATATCTGAATTTATTTCTCCAGCATCCTAAGAATGGCAAAAGAGGTAGATTTCCAACTTCTGCTGCAGAGCAGGAAGCAAGATGCATCTCTCTCACCATGGCAGCTTCAGTCACATCTGGAGTTTCCTTTGAGGAAAAGGAGATTACAAGCCTAGTTGTACCAGAAGATATTAGATGTAAAATCAGTGGATCATCTGACATTGCATGTTTTACCGAAGTTCCTTGTACTCCTTTGTCCTTACTTGCTGTTCCTTACTCTTCATCTTTGCACTCAAATCCCATACCTGGAAGGTTTCTCGCTGAGTCTCACCATGGTAAAAGCCCCGTCTGAGTAAGGTATGTCTGTAAGAAGTGTCCTCCCAAGCAGATGTAACCCAGCCAGTAAAGCACCAAAAGAAGGCAGTAACTCTCACTGAGCAAGGGTAGTCAAAAATGCTGAGAGATGGACTGATTCAGACCTTTGCCACACATTTTTCCCCACGATATTCTAATATTGCCCAACTATCTTCTCCTAAAGTAGGAAAACCCTCCCGTGGTCTATATTGATGCTTCATTGGTTTTAAATCCTGAAGATACATACATATCCTCCTACAGATATTCCTTCTCTACTCAAAGCAGAAACTTCAGTGCAGGGGGTATGTTTGGTGGGTGAGTAAGAGGAGGTAGGATGACTCAAAGAAGAGGCAATGAAGTTTTGTGAGACAGGAAAAGAGGGCTCAGAGACAAATTCTGAAGCTGTGAGAGGCACAGCTATGATAGAGGCCCTGAGGGAAGATTTTCTGTGGAATTTGAACCTGTCTTAGTTATATTCAGGAAACAACAATTTCCTATTGTCAGTATATGAAAATTTGGATGCTAATGGATTTGTTATCTCTCAACTGTGGGCTGACAGTGTTTTATTTGCTGCTTCTATCTCCCACTTTTGTATAAGTAAGCCAAATTCAATTAAGAGATGAAATTATTCCAGTCCTGAAAATAGTTTAAAAGTATTTCTTTAAAAAGAAATGTTGTACATTTTTACTCTAAATCTTAATCATTCCTATAGGAAAGAAATAGTTCAGCCAGTAGTAAGATCTTGTATTTTTACCTGCCAGTTTATTTATGTTGAGAAAACCTGTTTATCTTTTTTCTTCTGACAAATAGAAACTGGCTGGTTCAAAATAATCTCTTGCCACCAAATGATTTGACAAAAATTTCATTGAAGTTTTCCTAAAGAAATCTCGTAGACCGATTATGTTCGTGAATTTAATCAAAATTTTCAGAAGTCATATAAGAATTAGTAATTATAGCAGTTTAGTAGCTATATACTTGTTGATCACTGAAAGGTAACTATTTATAAATTTCCACATAAAACAGCTATATTGGTATCTTACAAAAAGATTCTGGAATCCAACATCATTAAGAGATATTTGGAGACAGAAGGCTCTTACCTTGCAGAAATGTGTTCTTTCAGCTGCAGAATACTTGCCACATTTATCAGGAGGTATTGTGCTTCGTTCACGAGAGAGAGTGAGATGTTTGTAGCAGATGACAGACCTAAAAAAATCAATCCAACATTCTAAAATGACCACTAAAATTAGTAATTTCACCTCATCTTTCCTTTGACCTTACTTATTCTCATTAAAAATTTATTCATTTGGTTCCAGATACTAAGGAAATACGCCAAGAATCTCCTCCAACCTGTAAATTATAATGATGCAATGTATTTAAAAACAGAGATAGAGCTGAGATTTTACCAAATTCGTAAAACAACTTACATGAGTAATATGTATGTATTTTTGATGCTCTTTCAATTTCAATGGTCTCTCAATTATTTTTATAATGAAATTTAGTGTCTCCAAAAATTATTTGATTCTTAGATTTTTCATGACCATTTTTCAAAATGAGTTTCCAAACAAAACCATGGTCATGATGATAACCACCACCCCCCCTGCCCCCAGACTGGTGTATCTGGTGTATCATTTTCACCAAATTTAAGAAGTAGAAGGACAGCAAAAAGTCATTTTGGGTATAAATGCACCTACTAGATCAATAGTGGTCAACTCTTTCAGCCTTTATCAAGGTAGTTTTATACTCAGTAGGAAGTCCATGAGCCTGATGCTTGCATGAGGAATCACAAATACTTTTAAGACTGACAACATACCTTTTGTATTCTTCTGATGTGACTTGTTTTTCATGTCTGAACTTTGTCTTATCAAGCGACATGGACGACCAAGAAACATGGAGAACCAGTCAGCAATTCTTTCTCCACAGTCATATGTTTTTACCCTATTATGAGAAAAAGAGGACTTCATATTGGATTGTCCAAACATTAATTTGTAAAACGGAAAGCAAATTGCAAAGATGTTTATTCTGCTTCTTTCAATAAAAAATACAGAATCCGTATAGTCTGATGAGTGTCTGATGTGAAGTTACTCTTGAAGTTAATATTCACGAGATCTAATTTAGTTTTATACAGAAAATTACTATGGAATAAAGGATTAAATAATTATAAATTTCAAGACATTGACTCCGAAGTACAGTCACACTCTGGTCTGTGCTTTTTACTAAAACAGAGAGGAGTGATCTGAGGTGAATTCTAGATTGCCCGTATGTATGTAATTTTTAATGTTCTCATCAGGTACAATGCTGTCACTTCCCTAATTTAATTCATGTTAGTACAGACATCCCACACTAACACATGGCTCCACTTACCGAGCCCATGTATTTCTCGATCTAAAGATGATTTACTTTACTTGTAAAATGTTTAGTCTCCAGGATGAAGGACCACCGCCTCCCTAAGATCGTGCTCTATGGTGAACTTGCCACTGGCTGCTGCAAGAGAGGAGCCTCCAAAAAGGAGATACAAGGACTCCCTGAAACAATATCTCAACCTCAGCCATATTGATCATCATCATTGGTCTACTCTGGCCTCCAATTGGGAGGCTTGGAGACACATCATCTATAATGTTGCTGCCTCCTTTGAGAACACACGCAGGGTCACTTGAGGAGAAAAGACAACTCAGAAAGAATTGCGTCCAGTCGATACCACCTGGGGAGTCTTTCTGCTGTGCCTTTTGCAACCGGACTTGTCTGTTGCACATTGACCTTTTCAGCCACCAGCGAGCCTGTAGCAAGTGTGGGTAGAGCCCTTCAAAATCTTCGTTCGGGAAGCCAAGCCATGATGATGATGACGATGACGATGAAAACGTTTAGTGAGTTATGCAAGCCAGCAATAGAATTACCTTCTTTACCTGGATGCAAGCTTTCCTAGAGGGATTTTGAGATCACCTTTCTCAGTCCAAGGAGGCCACAGATCAGACACTGGGAAGTGATCCTATCTGACATTAGATTTCTCAGCCCTGAGTAAACTTAATGTCAATCTTCCAAAATCCAGGCATCTAGTTTAAGTCAGCTGTCTGGGTTCCTCTCACAGATAATGGAAAGAAGTAAGTAGTTCCCATCTATTAGATCCCATCCTATCTATAAGATCACAGGATTGGATGAATCTCACTGTGGGAGTGTTCAAATCTCGCTACTGACTACAAAAGGAGGTTTGACTGATACCAAACTTTAAAATTGCATAAGCAGGTAAGAGGAATGCTAATTCTAATGCTGATCTAGGAAGGAGCTTGTAGCAAGGAAAGTGAAGTAGCTGTGGCCCTATGCACACCTTGTTGTCCCACGCAGCCAAAGAACTTAATCTGCATGGAGACCATCTGCTCTGTGGAACAAGTAAAAACTACTCACAGCAAAACATGTGTATCGGGGAATGGGGATGTTTTCTATTCTAGTCTGTGTTTGGCCCAGCCACCTGTGAAAGTTTGTTCTGTTTCCTGCCAAGTAGTGGGGAAACAAGGCCTGATAAGCAAGCACTTCGTCCTTGAAGACAGGACTCTGTATAAACTGAAATTAATTGGTATCTTCCTATTGACTGATGGCCCTCCAAGGGCACTTGAAGGAGAAAGTGAAGAGGAGGGAGATGAGTAAGCCCCCAGACTCATTTAGGGAAGACCCCTCCAGGTGTATCACGCAGGCATGGGGGGAATTCCAATGTACACACGCGTGCGCAGAAGGGACATCACTGACGTAACGGGGGGAGGGACAGAAGCCTCTGGCTGGGCCGGTGCTGGCCACATCTGCCCAGGTAGACGTAACCAGCTAAATTATATAAAAGGCAGACAGCACCTGTGGGAGTGCTCCTGGCAAGCTTCACACGGAGGACAACGTTGCCTCAGCGGGGACGCCCGTTACCTTGTGGGCCTGCCGACCCCCCAAGGCTGCAGTTTCTGCCATGGGGAAATCCTGGTCATTCTGGGGTCGGTAAGACAACCTCGTAAATAACACCTGCGTGAGTGGGAGGTTTTACAGAGGGCTTATTTCCTTTCCTCTTTTTATGTCTCTCAGTTTCTCTGTTTGTTGGCCACTTCCTACTAATAAATATTGGGTTTTCTGAGCTTTCAGCAGTGTTTTGTTTTCCATTTCAGCATCCCTCCGAACCCTCCCTGGAACAACATGCTAAGCTCAGGATTGAGAGAGGAAGTAGCTTGGCTTTATGAAATGCTTTGTAGGGTTCAGCTGAATTACACAGGTAGAAAGCCAGCACAAGTGAAATCAAAGAGATTTTATAATCCTGCAGGGATCAGATATCTCTTCAGCACTTGTTCTGAATTTTGAATTATGGTGTAGCTTTGCATTCCTCTCCCCACTCTGAGACTGGACAGATGCCAACCACAGCTGCATCTAGCCAGTGATGTTCTAGAATGGAAATGGTACTCTAATACTATGAGATATAGGCACTGTGTTAAGAAAGAGGCCAAAGGTGAATGTCCACATGAAATTTCACATTTCATTGAACTGAGTGGTTGTTATGTCCTTGCCAGTCGTTGTGCTAGGGAGAAGGCTGCTAATGAGAAGACATAAATGTTCCATGGTAACTGTACCAGTGGACAAAAATCCCCAAATATTTTTTGCTACCCTAACAGAGGTGCTAGGGGTGTTTAAAATATCTCCTGAGCCAGTTGCATCTAGCAGCCTGTTGAGGATTAGTACTGTATACATCAGGAACATAATTTTGCCCTCTTTTTGTATAGTTACTATTTTGAGTCATTGTGGCTGAGTTAGAGACTCACACCATTCTTGGTTTTTCATCAAATGTCACTGTGCAATTTCTGTATCCCAAGACTCCTGTGTTTTCAAGTTGATTTCCCTTATTGTCAGACCATTTTTTGAGCATGCACCATCATCTCTTCAAGGTCTTAGTCAAAGTCATTCTGTTGTAGCTCAATTCTACTTGTTTTCTGCTTGTGTTTATTCTGCGGAGTATAACTTTACATCTGTCAGCATTACATTTCATTTGGCACATGTCAGGCAATTTATAAAGGAGGGTCTATTTCTCTCAGATTTTACTTGCTGTTTGCCTTGAGTTCCCCACTCATCTTTCTATTATGTCATTTAGCTTCAGTGTGTTACAACTGGTCCCTCTAGCAGGGTAATTTATAGAACAAGAAACGAGGACAGGTGAAGTCTGAATATTGATCCCAAGGGATATAATACACACAACGGGCTCAGTTCACCTATCTCTTTGATATTGCGGCCTGTCAGAGAGGGTTGTGTAATTATTTCAGTAGAACAGTAACCTTTAGCATTTAGGTTCTTCTGCAACATCAATAACCTTAAAAACACTCACTTCTACTTGCATATGTCCACTGTTAGATATTATACCAGAAAGCTGTGTCCCTCTGATGTGAGTATCACCTGTTGATGGACAACCCCTGCTGAGATGAAGACTAACACTGATGAACTGCTTCAGAAGGGAAATTTGGGCTCATTAAACTTTAGTGGCTGCTGTAAAATCAAACTTCCTCACATGACTGCTTGCAGATTCTACATCACATACTTTTCTCAGGTATCTCAATCTAAATTCAAAGTAAGCTTGCAGAACTGGATGACATCGCAGCATCAGAGTGCAGAATTAATAAATGGAAAAGCCTTTTAACAAAGACTTTTTTGGCCCCACTGCTCACCTCAGACACTTTGCAGAAAAGACCAGACCACAAATCACCTCTTGTCCTACTGCAAAGCACTGCTTTTCTTGTATTTTTGGCCCCGGAGGCTCCCCCACTGAAAGACTGGAACCTGGCATCAAGTACTGTACTGCTGGATCTCTGAGCACTTTCAGAGCCTCACCAATGTTGTCCACTCATTCTCCCTTTCTTCCTGTTTATTTTTGTGCTAATCATAGTCCAGTCTCTGCAATTTTCCGTGCATTTCCCCTTTCTTTATCACTCTGTCCTTTTCTTCTTCTTCTGAACTCTAAGCAGTTTTCCATGAAAATTTCCAAGTTGATACAATAAAAATGACACAGGTAGTTACATGAAATAGAAGTTACAATAAATAGTATGGCAGCAAATTTTATGCACACAAAGAGAAAGATAACCTAGGCTATTTTACAGCCGGTAATAGATGAGCTTACCATGGGGAGGCTCTGGATGACTCAACACTAAGGGAAGTGGGACAGATGGTTAAAACAAATGACTCTTGGGTGAATTCCACTACCTGAGGAAAATACACTTCTGAGAAAAAGATCCTCTTTATCATCTAAATAGTTAGTAGAAAAGGAGAAGATAATTTTCTGCATGGCTCCATGGGGAAACTTCCAGGTCTTCTGATGGTTTGTTTATGTGTTACTCTCAGAGAAGCAAATGTAGAGGGTTAGATAGAATTAGTACACCTTGGTTAAAGGAAGACATAAATCTTTAAGTGGCTCTTTAAGTGGCTCTTTTAGTTTGAGTTACCAAGAGGCTCGTTGAAAAGAAACATAGTAGATAATGCAAATGTATTTTAGGAGGGCACTTGATACACTGCCACTCAGAAAACTTAATGAGACTGGGGGAAGTTCTTACAAAATGTGATGGATAAACACTTAAGTTCACTGATAGGAAATAAATTTATTCATAATATTATACTTCAGTGCAGTGGTATGTCTCTTGATTAGAATTAATGTTATTTAACATACACATCTGCAATCATCCCAGGATTGTTAAGGGGACACTGATCAACATGGCTGGTCAAAACAAAATTAGAAAGGGTTGTGCATATGGAAAGCTGTTTATAACTTTAGAAGGTTCTAGTAATTTTGAATCCATGTAGCATGAAATTGGCAAAGTTGCCAACATCATTACTATTGAATGAGGGAACTGAATTCAAGTCCTGCCAAGGCCCTCAGTTGGCATTTCGAAGTAACTGGGGACACGTTCTCCTTTTCTCATGCTTGGAGCAAGTGAAAAAAAAAAAAGATCTCCCTCATTTAAGTGACTACTAAGTCAGTTTATTGTACCATCCTTCCTCCCCTTTTCCATTTTTATTATTTTTCACTGTTTTCTATCAGACATGCTGGGCATGCCAAATTACCTGTTTAAATGTCTTCTCCTGGACCATTAAGACATTCATTGCTTTCCACCTCCCTGCCTCTTTTTTAAGGACTTCTGTGCCTGTGTGTTCATCTGTTCATGTCCTGAGTGATTTTCAGCAGTGATTTTCAGCTTCAATACCCCTCGCTCTCACTTACCTGTGTGAACAGACTTTACTCTCACAGACCACACCTTCTTTTTCAGTATTGTCTTCTAGTGATACAGATATTGGGTGCATGCCTAGATGGGCAGAGAACAAGTCATATTTAAATAAAACTTTTAGGAAAACTTGTAGGGTCATGAAAAAAGTTCTTATTTTTGCCCCTGCTCCCAATCACAGCAGCCTCACAAACAGCAAATCAAAAAATCTTTTTTTTTTTTCCCTTAGAATTATATTCTCTGCCTGCAGGTGGCTCCAAATGACAAAGCAAAGTGTAAAGGCTGCAGATGACCTTGGTACTTAAAGCATATTAAGGAATATACCATTTCAGGTTTTCTTAAATTCATTCTCTGTTTATCTCCGGCAACAAAACTGGCACAGAATTACTGCCTCAGCTACAGTTTCTGTTGAAAGGATGAGTTTTCATTCTTTTGGATCCTCTAGCAAGTCAGGAGGTTACATTAGACATTGATGGGTTGGGGTTTTTTGGAGTAGTGGGATTGAGTGATTTGAAAGATGAAAGATGGAGGAAGGGGGGAGAGGAAAAAGAAGCACAGTCTGTTCAAGGAAAGAAATATAACATGCCAGAAAACTACAATAATTTAAAAAAAAAGAAGTATGGAAATTGCTAATGAGAGAATTATCCCCATCTATTAATCTCCAAGTTTAAACCAGCTGAGAAATCCCTAGTAATGGTGTAATGTTAACAACTTCTTCCACATTTTTCTTATCTTGATCAAAATGAGCCTAAGAGATGGAAAGGGTACATCCTACAGGTACAACCTGTAGAGGTAAAAAGAAAAACAGTACTATTTTTCTCTCTTAATTGAAAACAATAATCTTTAATAGAGAACAAAGGGTTTTACTGTGTGGTTGCAATGAATCCAGCTTTTCCATTATACTGCTACATATACCGGCAAAGACTCTGACCCTCATTTCCCACCATTATAACACCACACTTTGATTTTACTTACTTCTTGCTGTTTACACTATTGTAAAACAAATAAGAATCAAGCCCTACTAGCTCTGTGATATGGTGAAATCAAGGTGTTTTATTTTCTTCTGAAGAGTAATGAAATGTAGTTCAAATTCACTATAACACAGCTATCAGCTCTGTTCCATGCATGGTTTGCAAAAGAGAAAGCAGTCTACTTCTTTAATTAATGATGTTAGTATACTTCATAAGTGAAGACAGAGGGGGAAAAGTTAGTTTCACTCTAGAGAATAATACATGAACTAGTCTGCAACAACCTGAAAAAGATGCCAATGTTATTATTTTATTGATTAGAACTAATGCTCTTGGACTTTGAAAAAATTAAGCATTAGTATTCCTTTCAAGTTATTCTTACTCCATTCAAACTGGAAAAGATGAGTTTGAAAAGTTTCATCCTGTATGCAGTCTTAGCTGTTATACCTTTTAAAAACACTTTCTAAGAAAGGCATACTCAGAAAATTTCTTAAAATAGCATTTCAGGGCTTTAAAAAGCCTTGCTTTCATACACCAGCAAGTGTGTTACATTTTTATTGAACAATACACATTTTACAGTGATGTTTAGGTCAGTTAAACATTGTTAATTACAATTTTATTCTATCTTAAGGCAAAAAAATAAAGTAGAATATTGCCAGTTAGTAAAATGTAAAAGCTGTCATTCTCCATGGTCATTTGCTTGATAATAAAATTCACAGATGTGCTCACAGTATTAATACAAAAAATATTCTTATCTTTATAGCTCCTATTTTCAGTCAATGAGAAAAATTAGAAGTCTGTTATTCAATAGACTGAAATATAAACTATTAATGTATATTCTTTCATCAGTGTATGCACTTAATTCCCATTATTTTTATTGGCAGTAACACACGACTATTTGAAGGCACAATAAACTCCATAAAGTGTAATTAGTTGCTCTGTTTTGCTAGCATCTTTCTACTTCGATATTTTAAAGGGCCTCCTTAACACTCAAAATTTCTCCCACTGTGCAGTGGCAAACTAAGGCCCAACTTGCCAGAGTAATGCTGGTTGTTAGCTAAGACGGAACATGAGAAATTAGTCTTTTACAGAAACGCATTCTCAGTCAAATTCTGTTTGGCTGACTTTTGTGCAGGTCAGGAACAAACACAGTGTAATTTGTGCCCCCATGTATTTGATGGAGCAGGACAAGAAGATTTCCCTTGATTCCTACTCAAGTAATATGACTTCTGGAAATAACGGCACTTTCCTGCCCACCTTTAAGTTGCTGGGAGCCTAACCACTAACAACTTCAGCTGAGATACAAGAGGTTGTTTTTCCCCATAGGAGCTGACTTAGAGTTGGGTACACTGGTTTTCTCTAAGTGGGTTCTGTCACAGCAAGCGTTTGTTACACTCTTCACATAAAAAAATAGGAAATGCCTGTTAAGAACCACATAACCTAAGAAAATAAGTCTGACAAAATTAATAAATGCAGTTTCTCAAAATTAAAACCTCACTCCCTCTGCTGAAGAAAAGTACAGCCAGTGAGAGACTAGGCATAAGCCCTTTCTCTCCCTCTGCTCTCACCCCCTTCCTCAGGGATCAGGGAAATACCTGGAGTTACCCAGCTGCCATGCAAGCCAAGTAGTTTTGCAGGCACGCCAGGGAAAGATCCTAAGCCTTCAGGCAGTTTTGGCCTTGTGTAGAGCCCCACTCTGCTGTCCTTGTTACCACAGTGGTGGCAGGATTGCACAGCCAGGCCAGTTAGACAGCCAGTCTGCTCATCCAAGTCTCAGTGTCAGATGGGCTACACAGACACCCAACATGCAGGGGTTAAAGTAAGAACCTGAAATGGTGTCTCAGCACCTAGAGGATTCAGCAGAAGGTATTAAAGCAGTTACTGTCACACTTAATCATGCTGACAATTTTATTTTCTTGGACAGAGAAGACAGAGAATATTAAACTATATTGAAATAAAATAGCCATAAACAAATTTTCCACTAATGAAAAGGTCTAGAGGAAGAGGAAAGCAAGTGCCTGGAGGGGGAGAGAGAACAGACTCATTATGTTTTAGAAGTGGCACAGATAAAGTCTTCACTGTAATCTAATAGTGTAACAGCAAAATGTTCTTAAAAAAGGCCCTGGCTACGTGGGATTCTCCCCACTCGTCTTTAGGCACTTACCCGAGGCACCTATTCCAGCCAGCAGAGTTGCCTTAGGCTCTCACTGTTGGGAGAGAGACACCTCCAAACAGCAAAGCACACTCTAGATGGAGATCTGTGCCAGAGCCTGGTCTCTCAGTGAGAAAAGCGCAGATGACAGCAGCAAAACTGGCAGAGAAAACAGAGTCATTACAGCCTCCTTGCAGAGGAGCAGGAGGGAGGCAGCTGGCTTGGCTGTGGTTGTCACCCAGTCAGCTGGGAGCCTCTGGGTTTTCACATTCACTGGAGTAAGGAGATTCAGTAAATGAGAAGAACAGAGAAACTCTGCATGGGGACTGTGAGGGCAGGGGTAGGAGAGATGGAGAAAACAAAACTCATCTTGGAAAGATGCATGCTGCTGTAGCTGAGCAAAGGCAGTTTGGGTGGGAGGCATTCCACAGGAGAAATAACTCACAAAGCAGCCAATCTGGAAGAGACTGGAGGTGGCTGTTAGTCAGCAGGCTAAGTGCTACAAATCTGAATTAAAATTAGCCACTGACATAGGCCAGTGAAGGCTCCGAGCTGCAGAACACCCAGCCTGGCTCAACAGAGTTCTACTATTCCCTGCCACATGGATCACTGCTCCACCTTCACATGCAGTATTCAGCCTCAGGTAAATTAGCAACAAACTACTGACAGGCTGGTGAGAGTGGTGACAAAAGCAGCAGTGATTAACATGTGATTTTCAAGGAAAGAGTCAACTTATTAAATTAACCTTGTCTGGCATGAAATGATTTCAAGTGGTAGATATGACACTGACACACATATGTGAAGGGATAAAATAAAAAATTAAAAATTTAACACCAACAAGCGAATCATACATTTAGACTGCTGGAAGGAGGAAAGAACACAAAATAAATATTGGAACAACTTCCTGCAGATTTTTCTGCTCAGTCTTATCCTTCTGGTTTGTATGTGCTCCCACCACTGTGTTATCTTAGGAGCAGTAAGCTCTGGAATAGACTCCCCAAGCAAAAGAGAGCCATTATCTCACTGTTAAGCATTACAAAAAATGCTGCAGGTTGCAAGAACACCATGAGAGTAAAAACCAGCAGGAGTATTATAAAAGAGGTCCCAGACCACCTCATGGGCTAGGATTTTGGTATCTAGAGTCATTACACAAAGAATAAAATGACTCTGTTCTTACACACTGGATGTACCTAAGCTGGCTATAAATAAATGCCAAGGACATTCTTGTTAGATCACATTGGAGATCTGACCAATTACTTTGGGTTGGAAGAATAATCCATAGACTTCGACAATCAATTCTGTGTGGAAGCGGTTCTCACTTTCATCAGAAGGAAGGTGATTGACAGTGAAAACTCCAAAAATGACACAAAGTAAAATGTTGGATTTAAAGGTGAATTTCACCTTGGCCCTAACTATGACAAGACATTGCAAATCTCATGAGAAATGGGTGCCTTGACTGTCATTTTTGTCTGAGAAAACTTCTTCCTGACTCTCTGAAGCATGTCAGTCCAGGTGTTATTGACAAGTGAACATACTAATGGATATGCACTTGTCTGAACAAGTACCAGGAAGGAAAAAGTGAAGGACAGACTTAGAAGAGGAGAATGAAGCAATCAAAAGGCCTAACAGCTGGACTTCTGAAAATGTGAAGGACAAACGGAGACAGTTTTGATAACACATCACACTGTGTCTGCAAGCAAGAAGTGTGTGTAGAAAGGGAGATGGTAAGGAACTGAATTTCTAGAAATAAATAATTCTGAAGCACTTGATAATTTAAAAGTTGTGGGAGAAGTCTGTCTGTGCAGCTGTACTACAAAAATTTGAGGTGCAAGGTGCTCCACATAGAATTTAAATTAATTACTGATACCCTTTCAAAGAAATATTACAGAGGAAAGAATAGAAAGCCACTGAGTAAGTCTGAAATCTCTAAGAAGAGAGTAGATTTTGTTTGGGATCAGAAGCCCACAAAAAAAATCACATGATTAGTGGAAGTATCCAATTATACATTTGAGAAACCTTTTACAGACAAAGGGAACCAACTGGTCAGATTTAATTCTACAGAGAGTTCTCAGACAGCTGGAGAGGACAACAACTGTAAGGTACAAACTGAAAGGCTATGGTAGCTACAGATCCACTTATATGGACTTCTAATAAAGGTTGAAAAATCTTAAGATAGGTTCCCTTGTTTTGCTCTAGCTGCTGAAAATGTGGGCACATATATTATTAATGGTTAAGACATACAGGCTGAGTAAATGTTAGACCCCAGGGAAATGATCAACACCATTCAGACACATGCAAACTCAGCATTAATAATGACTTTTGTGGAATACAAACCTGTTCCAGTGTTCAGTGCCAATGGCACTGTTAGCAAAATAAATAATTTTCACCCCCAATTAGTAAAGGGCTTTCTATAACACTTTACATAGGTTTTTTTCTTTTTTTTTCCCCCCCTTAGCAGGGAATAAAAAGGGTTTTGATAAATCCCAAGAAGCTCAGAAATCATGAAATATTTTCCTGCTAGTGCAAGTATTTAACTGAGCTAAATAATGTCTGGTCCTTATTTCAATTCATATTAAATTCCACTGGACTCTACTCATCTAATCTCACAGATGGAAGGAGGAAGAGAGATATAAAATGGGAAGGTCTTTGGCCACGGTGTTTAATGTTGGACTTCTATTCTATTCCTTTACCTTTGCAGCAATAAAAGTCCCTTCAGGCTTTGGGACTTCATGGTGTGGAGAGATACACTAGTCAGTAAATTCTCACATCTTTCTGTTCCTTTCTCGATCCTGGAGCATCCACTTTATGATTGCACATAGGGAATCACTGTCTACTCTCTGCCCACCCCTAGAACAATTTAGGAACTCCCCCAGGAGTTCCTGTATATTATAGCTTGGGCTTTTATAGCCCACAGCTGGCACAGAACTTGTCCCTGAAGTCAGTAAGCATGCACAGCATTCAATAGTTTGGTGGGTGAATGCCAATAAAGAAGGGAAGAAGAGAACATTGTTTACTAACCTTCTGCCTGAATAACCATAATTTTTTGCTTCAGATCAATTGAAGGATTTATAAGACACAACCTTGGCTCCTGCTTCTGAGTCATGCAGACTCCATTCTGATTTACAACCATCCAGTTTCGGTCGTACAACAAACCTTGATTTCCCACTGGCCATTCTGTAACCTGGGAAAGCATCAAGAAGGGATTAGAAGACGTTGGCTGCATTAATAGATTCATGCTGAAAAAAAAAAAAAAGAAGGAAAAGATTCCATTAATGAAACTCTTTGCAATTAGGAAAATTTGAACAAGCCAATGCCAGCCTTTTATAAGAGAAACCTTAATTGCAAATCAAAGACAAAAATATCACTGCACAAAACTGACAAAACAAAATCAAATCACTCTAATTTGTTACATATCATACACTTTGATTTAACAGAGCCATAAGAATAAACATTCTTCTAAACACTCTGTTTTCAGTTTTATACTCATCCATTTTTAGGACCTTTCCCCCAGTGATTTTCATTTAACTTAAAAAGCAGAGACATTTCACGGGAGTTTTATAAATTAAGGCAAACCAAACAAACAGAAAGCAAGAAAAAAGCGCAATTCAAAATTTAAAAAACCCCTTGTTTTTCATAAAATGGGAACCACTCATCAATGAATCCATTTGAGAAAACCTCCACCACTGAAGCTTCTGGTTTGGCTGGGAATAGTTTCTCCAGATCCCCTTGTAACAAAACACATTGATTTCTTTGCTATCTGTTCTTCCATCACTTCTATAACACTCTTTACATCCAATAGCCCATACAAGATATTGTCCTTGCTTTCACGTACATTTTTTCTCGTGAAAAGAACATCTGTTTCTGATGCTACACAGATGGTAATCTTGAAATCCAAAAAGAGAGCAATTTTATTAATGCCTTTGGGTGATAATAATATCTGCTTTCTCCTCCAGAATGTTAAAATATTAATACAATTCTTTTAACATAAAGCTGGCCACTTAAACATATTCTTCAGCTCATGTATGGTTTCTAGTCATATTGAATACGGAGAGAAGTGAACTTGGTTGAATTCTTGTAGAAAAGCTTACTACAGCTCACGTGAATTAGTCGACAAAAGACTTTAGCAAAAAACATTGAGTAAAAGATATGTCAAGCACAGCCTGATGGTCTGAAGAAAAGCATGGCTGGAGGCACTAATTAGATTAATTAAAAATCACATTTTTGTTTATCACATGCTCTATCCAAAACTCCACAGAACGCAAAATATCCCATAAACTTTTCCAGTTTTTATAGGAGCCTGCAGCAGTAGCTTGACACTGACAGCCTGACTAGAGAAAACTGAGGGCATGCATGCTAGGACTGAAAACTTAAAGCAGCAAAGCTGAACTCTAAATAAATTGGCCACAGTGCTACCAACTATATTGAATACAGAAAATACATGGAAAAATTTTAAGAGAAGAAATGTGTTTTATCAACCTATTTGACTTATTATTTGGCAGTTTTTTTAAAGCAAGCATGAATGAAAAATTTAGTGATAAAGAGAAACTTTACATCTGACAATGTAATCTGAAACCATATTGTCCAAGCACCTCAAACTGCCAGCACCTAAGTTATGTGAACCTTTGTCCTGTCTTTTTAGAAGAGAAATCATAGTTGAAAGACTGCAATATCAGCTGAAGAACAGACTTTTATTCTTACTGGAAAGTATTCTTTGGAGAGACCAGTATTTTTGGTTATCCTATATAATTAGACAACAAAATGCATTTAAACAGCTGGTGATCATCTGAGAGCTGCAAGAATTTTCTGCTAACAAATCTTGCTTCCAAAAGAGATCACTAATTGGTAATAAATCCTCCCATGGATCCAACAGATCTTTTCAGGATTTACAATATATAAAGAACAGAATAAACTAAAAAAGCAGAAAAATAGAAGAAGACCACAAAAGTTCCTAGTTCCCTATTGTAATATTCATCTGTTTTGCTTCCACTTCAGTACAGCAATCTTATTCAGGAAATAGCTTAAGTATTTGCTTACCCTTCACTGAAGGCAAGAGGTTTTATGAGCAAAACAAAACATTCTCTTTAATCAGAGATTCAGCTACCTTTTACATGCTGACAGGTATTAAAGGGTAAGCCCAGCTAACTAGATATTTCAAAATAATCACACCTTCCACTCAAAAAACCTTTGAGAGGTTCAAAATAATGGCAACTAACTCCATGCTTCACTCTGAGATGCAGCACATGACTTTAGGTTCTCAGCCCGTTTTCCCCCTTCCTCTGGGTATTTGCCACTGCAGCAACAGTCACACGCATGTGCCCTGCAGTGAGTCCCTGTCCTCTCATGGATGTCCCCTGTACACTGCCAAGTGCCATACTCCTCGCTTTTCAACTTCCTGTATTGCACATGTTGCTGGGATCCCAACAAAAAAAAGTTGCAACAACAAAATAACTGTGTGCTCTGCCTTGGATGGAGAGTTGCAGATGGTTCTAAACAGTCAGCGTTGGTTTGTTGCTAATACTGACACTGGAGATGAGCATGGAAGAATACACTCATTTCTGCTCTCAGCACTTAAGCTTGAGACCTGTGCAGGCCATCTCCCGCTATTATTTCAAAGAGGTTGAAGGAATTGTTACATAATTACAAGCAACTGATAGAGACGTTCAGACAAAGTCTGCCTGCTCTGCTTTCATCTGACACATGAGAAGTGTGGTTCAACTTGGCTCCCTCCGATTATGCCTGAGTTTTCTGCTGAAGACCAGCAGATATGACATAGGCCGCAAGGGCGATCCACATCCCACTAGGATCAGCAGCAGGAGGACAGGCAGGGCACTCAAATGTCACTGAATACCTATATTCAGGCAACCAATAGAGTGCAGTAAAGCAACTGATGACACTTACTGTGAAGTAAAATGACTCAGGTTATCTTATGTGGCAGTGAGCAGTACTGCATTATATAGCTTCTAACGTGATTCCCTGATGTCCGTCCATCTCTGACTACTGAGACAAACTAGAAGGGGGAGGACAGAAAGAAAGCAGGGAGACCGTGATTTTACTGACAGATGCTAGCATACACCTTCATTACTAGCACGGCAGATGATGATGCATCCCAGCATCATTCAATATAAGGTTCTCTACCTGTCACAAGCAAGGATCACTGCACAGTACAGACAGTACTTGGCATTGTCTTATCTTCTTTAGTCCGTTTTTCTTACTGTAAATAAAAATATCCACTGCAAAAACAGTTGGTTTTTTTGTTTGTTTGTTTGGTTGGTTGGTTTTTTAATTTCAGAATTTTCTTTAAAACATTTTGGGCTGCATTTCTCCCATTGTTCACAGTAATGTCATCATGAAGGCTAGCAAAGTTTTTGAACACATTAAAGGAATGACTGAATAGGTTTTAAATTATGTAAGTTTAAAAATGTTAGTGGTCTTACATATAATTTATCCATTGATCATCAGGAATTTGCATTGTATTTTAAATTAAAAGCTAATTTGTCTTCTCGGTTGAGATGCAATTTTTTTATACTCTGAAATCTACTGCAAGAATAATAAAGTTATTGATGTTTAAAGTCCTAACCTCTTTCACTAGGCAGATTGCATTATATAATTATGCAAAATTCAACGACATAAGAGATGTTCACGTTTACAAATGCATGTTTACAACACATTTCTGTGTTGGAAAAGTAGAAGAAAGTGGTCTAGGATAGAGGTTACTCCTGTGCTTCTCCCCATTTAATAAAATAATTGCAGGGAAAAGAAAACACATTTAAAGAGTTGAGTTAGAATATTCTGCCCTCTGATTCCTGCATTGTGTGAACAAAACCCATGGAACAACACTGAACAGAGACTGTCCCATAGCCAGGAACACTCTATAAAATGCTGCAGGAACTATCTGACCTGCAGTGAGCTGATGATCTTCACGCCAAGCTTCATTCTTCCAGCTGCCAAAGCACTCTGTGCTCTCATTTTCTCTGGAGGTCAAGCACCTCTCATACTAAATCACTTAGAATAGAACAGAGAAATCAGAGTTTAGGAGAGGAGGAGATTATGTGACTCTAAAGAGGAGATCAAACAGCTGGGAGTTTGTACTCACATCCTCCTCAAGTTTGTCCTCCTGTCACTAATCATCTGTCCTGCAACCAGCAAGTCAGTGGGCAGATTTCACTGGCAGATGGGCTGGGTCCTGCACACATGGCTAGATGGAATTTTCCACTGCACATATTATTTTAGGCAAACACAAGTGATCATGCAGTTACAACAAAGCCTATTTACTGCACGTGCTAAAGGTCTTACCTCCCATACCAGTTGGGGGCCTGCACTTGAACCTACAGATCTCTGAGCTTCTGATCTCAAGTATCAAACTATCACAAGATGAATGAATTTATTACAGCCCAGTATTTAAACTACTTTCATTTTTTCACATCAGCTAGCTTAGAGCTACCCCACAACTGATAAAAATGGAGATCAAATGGAAAATACTGTTGTAAATTTCCAACAACTACAAAGCATCTAAAGTTATTTTAGATTTAAAACATGAAACTGAATTTCAGTTCTTGGATTGCAATCAAAGACTAAGTAATAACCACAAGTTATGTGGTTATTACTTCAGAAGTTTATGAGTTTACAGAAGTAAGAAGATAATATAATGCTAAGTGTGAAGTCTGTATGACAAAGATGACTAAGCAAATGACAAAGGAATAGTTTTGTATACAATTCAGTCCTTTCAAGATAAAGCCTAGAGATTCTGGTGTAATCATTATTTTAGAAGGCAAAATGATTTTCAGGACTTGATCCCCTTTAATTGTGCCAAGATTTCTCTAGCACATCTTGTTTCAAACTCCAGTGCATGTGGCATGGGTTGTTTTTCCTATTTCAACGTGATTTCGGCTGAAGTTGCAGTAAGTAAGTACAGTGTATATATCCATCCATCCATATATATATATATATATATAGTGGAGGTTGGTGCACTCTGCAGTTAGCAATGGTGTGGGGATATATGTATTCAATTGTCTCTTACTCTTTGGCAATACAGGCTCTGACAGTGCTTAGCTTACTTGGTTCTAATGTGGCTGACGCTTTGTCAGAAAAAAAAACCCAGACTTCAAAAATTGCTCTAGGCATGCAAATTAAGCCTCATAATGTAGTTGCAGTTTTAATATCTATTTTTAAATTATTCAGATTAGCTAGTGTTAGCTCTATATTCCAAGTTGCCTTGGATTCCTCTTGTAGTCAATGAAAAGAGACAGAAATATCCAGGAACAATTTATGTTTCTTACTGCAGATGCCTATTTTATGATAAAATGAATTAGCAGATCTGCATCTTTCACTGCTTACAGAACAATATCTAACTTTAGAGGAATAAACTGAGGTAAGATGAACCCTGTTTTCACTCTAGGCCCATTAACACATGCCTAGCATAAGAAGTATGCATGAGGCATGGGGATTTTCCCCCTCCATATAAAATTGCAGTTCTGTCTGTCAGGGAGGAGTACCAGGTTTGTGTGAATTTATCACTCAGAGTCGTTTCCCCTCATAGAGCTTGAAGAGAAGAAACCTGGCTCAGCTTGTGGGGAAACATAAGCTTTCTTTCATGCTGAAGTATGTCTTACCTGCTCCTGGGCAAAATCACTTCAAAGCCTTCTTAGCACTGAATGTTGTGGTATGTATCTCACAACACCAGCCTGCATGTTAAAAATAGAATTTAACCCCAAAGGGGCCTGAATAGTGTTACAACATATTTCAGCAGCTTCTATAGTGGGCTTCTGTAACATAGCTATAAAAACTGCAACACTTAAACAAAGGTTAAAAAATTTTCACATGAAATGGGCAATTAATTTGATTTTCTAAACAAATTGATCTAGTGGGAGGTTAATAAGGGGTGGAAATTTCTTGTTCAGGTCTCATTTAATGCTCAGGATTGTGTCTCTGAATGAAAGACATCATAAGCCAAATCAAATTTAAGAATACAGATGTTTTGTCGATAATTTAACAGTGTCTAATTACCCAACCTCTTTTTGCATTAAGAAGCAAAAAACCCAACACAAATATGATCAAATCAGCTGAGAAGCCCTATTTGAAATGCAGGGGATTTGTCTCTGGATTTGACCCCAATTCTAGCCCAGATATAAGACAGTGGCCTACACCAGTAAGTTTTCGTAGGCAAAGTTATACCATTATTGACATTCATTAAATCACTTTCCAGTATGGTACTAAGCAGAGTCACATTCTAGGTCATGTGTGGGCCATATACCTATTTCATCATGCACTATTTAAAAAAAAAGGCACCACTAAGGTGATGATACTATTAACTTTGTAAAAAGCAATTAAAATCTTCAAAGAGTGAACTTTCAAATAGTGCAGCAATACTTAAATGTCATATTTCTGTTGCAAATGTATTTTTAATGATAACATTTCTTTGTAATGTAAATCAGCTGCCTCTCAATTATAACATGTTAATCAAGTTATTTCTCAATTGCTGCCTACCCATCAATGCCTACAAGTCCATCACATGTCATTCTGTAAAAGCATACTAATTACTTGATTATATTTCAGTCGAGTTTTGCAAATCCAACTATTTTCTTCAAGAAAAATTTGTCTCTTGTGGGGGAGGAGAAAGCAGAAGACATATTTGCACTCTATAACTTCACACTAGTTGAAACACTAGTTGAAAATCCTTCAAAGAACCCTAACATGCAGGACTTGATCCTAGAAGTAGGAAAAAAGGAAACATGGTTACCCCCACGCTGCTTGCTAGTATCTCATGCACATGTCCAAGAGAGGTAAGGGACAACACTAGGCTGAGCTGAATAAATACTTCAGAATGACTCAAAGGACATACCTCAAATGCAGAGCAGGATTTGATTGGGTAGAGGTAAATGTTGGCAACGGTGATGGGCTTGCCACTTTTCCTACATGTTGGCACTGCAGTCTCAGAAACAGCTGCCCTTATGCTGTCGGCCTCAGGCTCCGGTGGCTGCCAGTTGAGAGATGTCTTTGTCGCAGACAGATCACTCCTGAGGTCTCCATCTGAGATTTGCAGTATTGGAGACAATTTATCTGCATTGTTAAAGGAAGGGAGGTCATCTGAAACAGACTCTGTTGTCAGCTTTGTAACAGACTGGAAAGGAATCTCAGTGTCCAATTTGGAGAGTCTGGTGGCTATGATGAAATTCAAAAAGGTCTGTGCATCTTCAAAAGAAGACATGTAGCCAAAGGATATTCTCACAGAACCAGTGGGACGTCCATCAACTAAGTCTATATCATCTCCACAGACATGGCCAGCCTGGTTTGAAATAGGAAAAAAACCAGAGAACTGTGATGACACTTTGTTTTATTTCCTTTTAATTTCACCTAGTTATTAATGAGTCTTTTAATGCTCACCTGAAAAACTGTTGTAAAAAATACAAGGCTAACTCATGCCTACAAAGAGAAAATGGAGGAAAAAAAATCCCAACTATCTTATGATTTACTTAAACTGGGAAGAAGATAATTTTGAGCTGCTTGTCCTATTCTACTCTAAGGAAAGAGATGTTTGTCACCAACATATCAATTATCACAAAAAGGTTGTATGTCCCATGATTGCCTACTAGCTACAGCAGTGCACTATTTAATTCCAGTCTCACATGCATAGTTCACTGGGGTTTACACTGGGTTATTATATGCAATAAGTGAACAAACTGTGAGACGGCTGGTTTTTATGGGGCAGTTTTCTTGACATTCACTGTCAGAACAGTTCCATTTTATACTACTAGTGGCTTATTCATGGCTTGTGTTAAATAGTCCAAATGAGAACTGGTCTGGGATATTAGCAAAGCAGAGACTTGAATCTAGAGCTCAAACATCCAAAGTGACGTTCCTTGTCATTGGAACATGCAGCAAATATCTCTTGCTGATGCAGTCAACACATTGCTTTCAGGAGGAGGGAACTAGCCTTTCCCCTAGCACTTCCTACTTTGAAGAACACAAATTTCCACTTGAAAAACTTTTGTGGAAAAATCCCTATATTGACCTCCATGTCAATTCTATTTGATATGTCTTTCATACAACACTCTATTGAAAACTCTCTCTTAAGAGCTGAAGTTTCTCATAGTGTAAGTCAGTCAGTGAATTCTGCCACTCACCATCAGGGAAGTAAACCAGAGTCCCCCTTTGTTCATCCATCTAATATTAGCTCACCAACGAACATAAGATTTAATCCTGACTCAGCATCCTAGCTCTCTAAGTGCAGCAGCTGTTGTTTTTTTCCTCAGAATTTAATTTATTTACAAATTTCTGTTACACTAAAAATGGATGCATGAATAGTTTATTTACATGAGGGTTGGGTTTTTTTTTAAGTAAGAAATGTCACAGTACAATGAACGCAAATCCCATTTATGGAAAGAGAAATCAAAAAAATCTACATCTACCTCAAAGCATGCAATACAGTAGTAAATATTTTAGTGCAGTATGATGTAGTTGTAGTTTTTATCCTGGACAACAGAGCAGAAGAAATATTTGTGAAATTAGGTTGCACCTGTTAATACAGTCTTCTGTAACCCTTCTGCCAAATATTGCTTGATTGACTGAGGAGAGAGGTTCCTGCTGTACAAATAATTAAATGAGTTCCTATGTAACATGCTAAGAAAACTAACCATGCTTTTCCAGGAACCCTTGAGGACAGAAAGTCCCCCCCACATCCCCATGCATTTTATACATGTAAATCTTTATCAGGGAAGAAAGAATACAGTCAGCGCCCTGCGAAAAATGAAATTGAAGTATATGTGCAAATAATGTGACAAAAGGTTCCTTCCACTACACAGTAATGTTGTCAATAACTCATCCTGATACTTCTCAAAGAACTGATGGGAATGGAATACCCCAAAATAATGACTGCATGAATACATCACCTCATCATACAACTTTTGGCAGTTTAAGTGTCTCTCTATAAATTTTACTTTGGCCTATCCCCATCCTAAAAGAGGTCACTCATTCCTTAGCAAAATTCTCCTTGTATTAGGAGATCCAAGAGCATTGCAGGTGATAATCTGGCATTTTTCACTTCAGCAGGATGGGTAGATAGACCCTTTTTTCCTTTCTCAGAGGAGAGAGCTTCCATGGTAAATCAAAGCACCATTTTGTCAAGGAATGCATTAAAGACCTCCCTGCCTTTAAGAACTTATCAGTCCTGCATGTATAATGTATTCGCAAAAGTTATCTAACTGTCTCTGTGAAATTATAAGGGGGCTATAATATCAGTACAGCCATTAGTTGTGTTTTTTTTTACCTTTTGAATAACACCATTAATAAAATTTTTGATTGCTCTGAATTAATTTAGTGTAATTTCAAACTCTGACAAAGATGCAGACAGGAAGCCTCCCCCACTTCACTGTAATGCATCCTGCTATAGATCTTTTAACAAGAATTTATGGAAAATATTAATAATCTTGAAAACAGTCTTTACATTCATGTTCTAACAAATCTAACACTCCAGTATTCTAGTAGATGTCATCTAAATTTACTTCACTCTCTGAGATTCACTGTCTGTTCCCATTTATTGTTTCTTGTCCACTCTGCATACGTATTTTAAACTGTAATACCCAAGAGCAATAAGTCTACCATGCTTGAGCATTATTAAGTACAATTAAGGATACCTAAGGACAACAGGAATTTCTGTTCTGCAGGAAGCCTGGATTTCATGTAACCCCAAATCAGAACAAGAAACCACAATTTCCTATTTTCCAATTAAATAAAACAAGCAACAAATACTTCTTTGGCTTCATCAAATGATTTTGATTCAACACCTAATGTCAATGAATTGAATTTCAGTTAATTTAGTTCTTTAACATGGCAAGTGAGTCGAAAAGTCAGAGAAAGCAAATCAAATTTACCTTCATTCTTAAAGTCACAGAGACTTAAAACCATGGAACTGCATGCACTTACTTTAGCTATTAAATACTTTTTTTTTTTTTACACAGAGGCAGATTTTCTGCTCCCCTTCAAACCTCCCACCCACAAGAAATTCAGAAATGTTAGCCAGAAGATGTTTCCTGGGTCACCGAGTATTTTCCATGGACAATACATCTATCATGTAATCGCATTCAGAAACCAACCTGCAGATTCCTTTGGATGTCCTTGTTGCTTATATCCAAATGCATCTGGCAGGCTCCTGTGTTACAAAAGCAACCTGTGCGGACATGTATGTTGTGGAGACTGGCCATCTTGTCCACCTTCCCAGTTCAGCAGTAGATATAGGAGCAGAAAGAAAAATAAACATTTCAAAGTTGTGGTCAACAAGATACAATGTTTTAAAGCTAGAAATCAATGAAGGTAAATGAGGTCTCTAAATTCTTAACAACTTACTGGCAGGATTTTTCAGCTCTGTTATTTCAGCTAGAAGAAAACAGTCATAGAAGCACAAATGCTTATCTTGGTATTGTGAGACTACTACATATAAAACACAAACAAATAAGGCACATAGGTTCAGGTCCTGATCTTGTAAATGCCAATACATCTGCTTAATTTTAAACCTGTGAACAGGTTTATTCACATCAGTAGTGCTAATTACAGACCTGCAGCAAGGTGTCACTTGGTGTCTTGACAGAATCACCACCTACAACTGCTTCTGCAGAGACTGAAGAGAGGCCTGGGGCACCTTTTCAGTTAGCTAAAGAAAACTCTGTTCTCTGACGATCTGAAACTGCAATCCTCATTACAGAAACTGACAGTACCTGTGAGATTTTGGAACACAAGTGCTGGAAGGATTGGCCCCTCAGTAGGCAACAACATCTAACATGACAGGCAGTGAACTAGCATGTCTCCTTGAGTCTTGCACATACAACCACCCAGTCTACCAAGTCCCAGGTGCATTTTTCCCTGGTGCGGTGCTGTTTGGTGTTATACTGTTTCTCTATTGTCCATTAAATAATGAATGGGCAGAAATACAGTACTTGATGACAAACTGGCATGAATGGGAAGGAATGAAAATGATGTGCAAAGAGAACAGAAGCACATATCCATATGTGCATCAGAAGGAGATGCATATATGGGAAGATGGCACTGCAGAGGACACCGATTGTCAGGGTTTCATAGCACAGCTAAGAAACAAGGAAGCACACCACAGGGACCCTCTTAGCACAGCTAAGAAACCATGGAAGCTCACTGCAGGGACCTGCAAATGCTTTGTATTGATTTCAAAAAGCAACAACAGCAGCTGGTAAGGTTAGCTGAGCTGCCACCAGTTACTTCTTAGACAAAAAAGGATGAACATTCCTGGTCAGGCCTGACAGAAAGGACATCCTACCTCTACCACAGACTTCCAGAACAACCCTGCATAAGTTGCATTAACCCCTCTGTGCTTTTGTTCCTTTTCCACAAAATGGAATGCTGAGAGCTCCAAGAATAACCATGCTGTAGACTGAGGGGGACCCCACTGTATCAGTGACAGAATCCTCCATGTAGAGTGACAGATCAGCCTGAAGGTGCAGTAATGGAAGTGTCAACTACCTCATATCAACCACTTCCCTGACTTTGAGCTCATGCTTTATTTGTCTGAGGTATCAATGTAAATATTCAAATTAGCTTTTCTAGCCAGTTTAATGTCTTCTGGCTTTTATTGTTTTTTACAATATATAGCAAATATTTTCTGGTATAATTCAGTCCATCTTCTGTCTAAACATCATCAATCTTTTGACGTCAGTCTATTTTCTGACATCTCCAAGTTTAACTGTCTGAGACAAAAAGCACCTTTAAATTCACTATCTTGGCAACTGAAAAAAACCAAGACTTCCGCTAGAACTTACTCTGTGCTGAAATAGTTCAACCTAAACAGTATTTAGCTCATTTTTTCTTTTTTTTTCTTTTCTTTTTTCATGTGTGGAGCACAAAGTTCTCTGCACAAAAATATGCTGTATATACAGTAGAAATCCAACACTGTTAAAGCGCACAAGTTCTCAAGTTCACACTTAAGTAGGTTCAGCACCACTAGTTCAGTTCAAAATGATTTGGTTCTCTGACAGAGATACAGTCAAAGTAACTCCATGGTCTTAGGCTCTGCCAGGGGTGGTTTAAGTTGGATATTAGGAAGAAATTCTTTACAGAGAGGGTAATCAGGCACTGGAATGGGCTGCCCAGGAAGGTGGTGTATTCTCCATCCCTGCAGGTATTTAAGAAGAACCTGGATGTGGCACTTAGTGCCATTCAGCTCCTGCACCATAGTCTAGTAACTGCGGTGGTAGTGGATCAAGGGTTGGACTTGATGATCTCAGAGGTCCTTTCCAACCCAGCTGATTCTATGTTTCTATGCATGCAGACTTGCTTGGAAAGCAGAAAGAAGAATCAGTCCCAAGATCCCTATTCATGATGCCTTGGAGAATATCCTGTATTCAAAGCACGCTTCTGAAATTTTAAAGTAAAAAGCATCTGTTGAGAAAGACTGTTGTGGTGTTGCTAGTTTTGTTTTGTCAGAAGACTTCAATCTGAGAACAGTGACATTTTCTTGATGTCTTTTTTCATTTAGATGAGAAAAGTTGTCATCCTGCCATAACATGGTTTGTCATGGTGCTAATGACTCGTGGGTGGATCTATCATTCTGTTAATGATGACAAGCAAGACAAAACTCATAACAGATACTCCACTACTGAAATTGTACAATGTTTGGGCTTATTTACTCAGTATACAAAAAGCCTTAAAATATACCATCTTTTTATTATTAATACTTTTTTTAAGAAACATTGCTGGGAGAGCCTTGCTTATCGAAATGTAGGTAGTGTAATGAAGTTTCCATGACACAACTTCAAGAAATTGCAAATGAGATTTTTTTAAAAACTTTTTTAATTTTGTCAAATAAATAATTACTGTTCCTTAGTGAATGGTAATTTCATTCTAGCCAAGCAACCCGATAGCCTTGTACAATAATATTTTAATTGTGATATACATTAATCTGTACAGTAGACAAGGTTTATTGATACATTAAAATATGTGATCATTAAAGGAATATGGGAACTGTGATTCAGGATGTCCTGGGTTACACAAAAATTCAGGTATCCACTTTTTACCTTATCACCAAATATTCCTTATAATTTGGACTGTGATGGGAACTTGAGATAAGGGTGGTACCATTATCCTAGGAGAAGAATGTATCCACAAGTGTGAAAGACTCGAACAATGATGACTGAGACAATCCAGGCTCAAGCTGATGATGTGCAAAGTAGCCACCTGTCACAGGTTTATGACAAAAGGGAATTTAGCATAGATTTTTTTTCTCCCTTCCCCCTTGCCCCTGCTGGGAGGCAGGTTTTGGTTTGTCTTTACCAAGACAACAGAACTGGCCAGCAGGGCTGCATTCCTAGTTGATGGGCCTCCATCTCTCTGGGGGAGGGATGAGAAGTTTTCTTTTCTTCCCTCTCCAGGGAAAGGACACTTTTTTCTGGTTGCCTGGACACGGCTAGGGGTGGGTTGAAGAAAGCTCCAAGGTTTGCCTTGCTGCTGCCTGACCACCTGGCTGTGTTTATTTTTTTTTTTTTTTTTGGCCCAGTTTGCCTCCCCNGCCGCCATTGTTGGTGCCACCCACGTCCGGGTGGCTCACGAGGCGCCCGCTGGACCCAACAGCGCCCCCTGCCGGCTGTGGGTAGAATTGCGCCAAAGGCACAACTGAACAGGTTTATTTCTGTTGAGAGGGAGTTTTTGGGTATAGGATTATCGTTCAGTTGTTCCTTTGAGTTCTTTTTGTTGTTCTGCCAACACTTATATATCCTTTAATAAAGGGCTGTTATTGTTTTCCTTTCTCCACATTTCCCTCTCAATTGGAGCCTCTTAATTTCTGATTCACAATTTGCTTACGAGGGGAGTTTTGGGTTTTTTTTTTCTCATAACTCATCCTCCTTAGCAAAACACTTCTGTCTTATTAAACTGAAACACCACCCAAGTGCTGAGGGTGTGCACACTGACTACCTCAGGCTACAAGCTGGGTATTGTTTCTTTGCCCTTACACAAGTGGCTCAGCTGTGATAACTCCCCTCTGAGGAAGCATCAGGACAATTCACACATGGTCTGAAGATATTAATCTCTGAATGGATCCATAACAAGCAGCTGTAACATATTAGAAGGTGTCAAAGACTCTTCTGATCCTGTGATCCAGTATTACATCATCCAGTGCAGAACTCCCTGCTCCAGAGGAGGTGCTGGGAGCGTTCCCAGCTAGCCTAAGCCCAATAAAAGACCACACTTGGACTTCACTCAACACTGGGTTGTCTTCCCTTACCACACAGGACTTTTTCCTTACAACCCGGGGCTTCTACCACCACTGTGGTGGATCCAGACTATACCACAATGTTGACAGGACTACAACGACCACTTCACCCAACAGGCATCAAGGTTGCATCAGCCAGGTCTTGTCGCTGAACCCAACAGGTGTCTTGCGGGTCCTTCCAGTCATCTGGGGCCATCTGCAGCCCTGCTCAAACTGCCTGCACCAGCACCACAGCCTCAATCCAGCGCTGCCTCTCCAACTGTTCGTGCCAGGTTTTCTGGGTACAGGGGAGGCAAACCATGTGGAAAGGTTTGCCAGGGCGACCATCTTGTCTCTGTCCCTTGGCCATGTGTGTTTTTTCCAGGTGGGGGAGCCTGGCCACAATCTTGATTTGGTCTGCTGGGGGGTGGTTTGGGAAGTTTCTCCTCATTGGTTGGTTTAACCCAGTTTTATCAGTACTGTTATTAACAATATTCAATATTCTGCTTGGTAAAGAGTTTTTTTTTTCACGTACATGCAGGCATATTTGGTCTCTCTGTATTGGAGAAACCCAGGATATTGAATCCAAGGGAGGAGGCTTCTGTCTAAGCTCTCTGTCCCTCCAAATTTTTTCAAACTGAGACACAGGAGAACCAAGATAAGTTATGCCTAGCTTTAGTATGAACTGAACTTCATTATCACCAATGTGATTATGTATGCAGGTCTTGGGAATGCGATGTACACACTGGAAACAGTGACACAATGTGAACAGTCAGCAAAGGCAGTACCGCAAAATGTCTGTCCCTTGCATGCATGCTTGGCTTTCCCTTGGACATGTGTTTTGATTTCTTCTTTAGCTTCAGCCTAGAAATATGCTACTTGGGCAGTTAATTTAACCTCTCTCTACAGTGCTATCACATAGCAAAACAAATAGAACATAAAACATCTGTTACAATTATTCCAATGAAGAAAAGCTTACTTAAATAAAGCACATCTTTAAAATTGCCATAAGGAGCAATAATGGATATTGAGCTCAGAGTTATGAAATACAGAATGTTGCTTGCAGCTCTGCCTGTAACAGTGGCAGCTGACTTTTGGGAGCCAGGAATACATTCATCAATGAAGGCACAGAAGCATGAATGGTACCAGTGGTAAGTACAAAGCTTAATGTACTCAGATTGTCAGTTTTGGTGGTTCCCTGGGTATGATATTTGGAACTATTGGGCCTTAGTCTTTCAGAGCTTAAAACGACAAGTAAATTGCAAAACACATGCAGAAATCTTGCAGCATTTTTACTGATTTCAGTCAATGAGGAAATGATAATTAAGCCATCACTACGTAAGTCCCTTCTGTCCATTGGAGCCCTTTGATACTCATTACTTTTTCTGAAGCTCTTTACTGTAGGCCTGGCCCTGCAGGGTGCCTTACACCCCAACACTTCTGGTGTCACATAATCTTGACTTTTGACAAGCAAAAGGTGCTTTTCACATTTCCAAGCCACACTCTTGAATTTTAATAAAGATACACAAATAAAGCTTGCCCAAACTATTTTTTTAAAACAGTTGGTTTTTTCTCAGTGAGCATTTCTTCACTGTTGTCAGATTGATTAAATGTTAACATTTGGGGTTTTTTTCATAGTTCTCTATTTGATAAAGACCAATTTTTTTTAATATAAAAAATATTGAAGTAGAGAGGTTTCCCCCCTCCTCGTTTTAATGTATTATCCTACAGTAGTCCCCTCTTGAATATCTGGTATTCTAGTTGACACTCAGCAGCTGGAAAGCTCTAAAAATAAGTGAGCGTCTGGTGTGTTCTGCTCTCTTATTCCCTGTCAAACATCTGCATCAGTGACTCTTCTGCCTTTGCTAAGTGGCTGACTTCTGCTACTCATTTACTTCAGGGCCTCTGGGGCAGTCAGCTGAAAGGTGTAAGCTTTTCTCTGGTTTCAGGTTTCATTGCAATAAGTTTGAGAATGATACTTGCTGTCAGAATATATATACTAAGTGAGAGTAAAGATTTACAAACAGCACATAATTTTGCATTATTCCTAATCAAGTAAGACTAAGACTTTCACTAAGAATGATGAATTCTTTAGAAACTCTTGCTGAAGTTATTCCCACAGGATACAATTCTGTAGTTCTTATTCAAGCAAGTACTTCTTATTTGTGTAAGTTATTTTACTGCGTATCACAAGAATTATTCACATGAATAAATAAACTTTTTATAATACATCATGAAGTGTTCTGAAAAAACCCTAACACATATAAGTCAATACTGACAGGTACTGTCCATCAGGAATTGGGATTGGGACTTCTCATTCTACTTTCTACAATGTCCAAACATCAGAGCAGTTTGTGTGTCTGATGCATTTGCTCATTACAAGAATTTCACTGCACACCACTGATGGCTGGTTATAAAACAGGCTTCATGACGCTATTCTCCACATCCACTGGTAAATTAATTCACTGATTCATGGCATGGAATCGGAGAGAAAGTAAGCTAGCTCTTTCTGTCATCCAGCATTTGACTGTGAAACATTGTTGCTGATGCAAATGCATACTTAATCTTGTTTAATACAATTTAATAAGAAGTAGGTCAGAAAAAAAATCAGCACTTGTTTCCAAATCATTTGCGGGGGGGGGCGAAAGCATTTTATTTGAGTTACAGTATCATTAACTGTTTTAACTGCATGGTTTCCTGCAATAAAGGCATTTTTTCCCATCTCAGGAAGATAATTTCCATGTGGGCAGGTTCCCTTGGTATTGATGACTCTGATCCTCTCCTCAGTTTTGTGTCTCTAGTTGTTGACATAGGTTTCAATTGAAGAGGGGATGTAAATCTCTCTTCAGTTTATATCCATTCATCACTCACTCTGAACAAAATCTCTTTGGCAGAAGGCAGTTAGGGATTAGACAGAGATACTGAAATTTACTGAAATTTTCAAACTCAGTATCCTGATAGTGTAAATGCTAGCTTATCAGAAACCTTGCAGTTGATGTGATAATTTTCTCTGCTAGTTTTAAAGGCAACCAAATACCAGGTAAGACTGCATGGGAGAGAAGCAGCCTGGACACATCAGCATAATTCAGAATGTGTGAGTTGCCACTCTGCAGGAATTCTCACTTGGAAGATGCAATATACATAGTGAACTGCAGATCCTCCAAGCTTAAAGGAGTGACAATAATTTTACATTTCTGACAACCAGAAGCTAGAAGATTTCTTGGGTATGAGGTGGCTATAGGGAAGAAATGAAATACAGTCTTGTTACTGGATGACCTCACATTTCATCTGTTTATTTTTTTTCCTCCAGTACATACAGTGAATTAGGGCATGGACTATTTGAAACATATGTAAACTTCATGACTCCAAGATTCAGCTATTTGAAACTGAACAAGCTGATGAGTAGGCTAAACACCTTGATTTTGTTTCTTTGTTTCTTTGTCTCAATGGCCATAGGTCTCTCCAATCAATTACTTTTTTTTTTCAATTCAAACTGCAATAATTGACAATGAAAATCTGATCTTCTGTAGTGACATCAGGAAAAGGATGGATTCCAGGAAGAAAAGAAAACAAAAGGAGCTCGAGCCCTATGTGGTTTCATACCTCTGACTTCAGCAGAGCATCCCCTTGTGATTCATAGGAAAAGGTCCGTATCTCTACATCCCATTGAGCATTCCCAGCTATTTTGCAGGCTAAAGGCTTTCAGTCAAACTACTGCTAGTCGAAGATGTGGAAGTCAGAGAAAAACCACACAGAAAACTAAGCTATAACTCATTACAAGAGAGATAAAAGGGTATGTAGCAGACTAACACAAGTAGGAAGAATGACTAGGAATTAAAACGTGCACTGCATCATACTAAAAGTCTAGTGACATAGATTTGTGTCCCAGTCAAAATCTTTTCCTCCCTTTAAATCACTTAAATTCTGTTCTGTCTGTATTTATCCCTGAAAATGGGGTTGTAGGGTTAAAAGTCCATGATGAACCATGTTAAAATATTACTTTAATTATGACCATAGAGTGTCCTATACAGTACTGTGGGAGAGAGGGAAAGGGCAGGAAGATGCAAGCAAGGTAATAGAGAAGGCGGGGCCAGGCTCTTTTTGTCTTCAAAGGATTCAGATGGTGGACAGAAACCAGACACTGCATGCATTCAAAGGCAGCTGATCTGCTTCTACCAAGATCAAGGAAAAGGTAATCCAGTGAAAACTGCCAAAAGTGCAGTCCTTTTGTTACTGCTATGTGGTTTCTTTTCATATTTCTCCTGGGTGATGAGGTCTGTAGTTTAGAGCTACAGTTTGGCCCTGCTACTAAACAGAAAATATTTAGCGTCCCTCATTCATCTGAGATTCTTTCATGTGAACTACGAGTGTCTTTCTTTTATCTCCTTCTGTTTCCTTAGCAACATGCAAGGACACTCCAGAGAAGCAGTGTTAGGCAACACCTTCAGTCTAGGCTTTCATGAAGCTTTCTAACTTTGATCAGCTGTGATGAGCAGTTTAACAGTAGGCAGTTTCAAGCATGCTAACTCACGTGTCTTTGTCCCCTGCAATGAGGTAATACAAAAAGCAACTCAGCTTATACTCTGTCACTACCACCTGAGGAAGAAGAGAGCTTCATTACCAGCTAACTAGGTTTGTATTTATCACACTGAGCCTCTGAAGTACAGCACTTCCTTATGTTCAGTCACTGATCCCCTACCTAGATCAATGAAATTGCCTTCTGTATTGTGAGCTCCTTTTTGTGTTTGAGCACCCAATGCCATGTAACCAAAGCAAAGATCCAGATTGTAAAGATTTCTTGCCAGTTTGAAGCAATAAGGTGCCATTTATAGACAAGACAGTGTGGTTTACTGCATTGCTGCTATCTCCCTGCTTCGAGCCATTCACAGTACAACTGAAAACTAATTGGAACCAAGGAAATCAGTGGATGTTCAACAGGAATCTTCACAACAATATTTTTGTCTTTATAATCGTGTTTGCATTCTATTGTGCAGGTCCATCTACCATCCCTGGCTTCCTGAAATCAATGGCTAAATCCATAGCTAAAATCAATAGTGAGTAATCACCTCAGCAATTTTTAGGTAGCTATTGGGAAGACAGCCAAAAATCCCATTAAGCAAGTTGAAGTACACTTTTCTTTCCCTGAGTCATCAAAATTAATATAATGAGTGGTTATGCTTCTAAAAGCATTAGTGTAACTAGCTCAGAGTGATATGACCACCACTGCAAAGGTGCTGGAAATTCTTAGCTGGAATTAACAAATGCTGTATTTCCATTTTCTGTGCCCCAGATGAAAAAAAGCTGCACATGCCACTTGCAAAACTGAATGATTGTTTCACAAGGAAGTAAAAAGAAACTGATGGAAAAAAAGAGAAAGGATTAAATTTGTAGAACAACAAAGGTCTCTTGCTTAATAACTTTCTATGAAGATTTATTTCACATAGATTAAATGAAGTAGAAAGTATCCCTCCTCAATGCTTAACAGCAACCTACTTTCTCCTGTAGAGATATAGTATGAATTTCCTAACAAGTACTGGCAGCTACCACCAGGCTCTGGTCAGTCTGATCCAACTGACCTGGTAGCAACTTCCTGTGCATGTGAAATGCTGTAGCTCCTTCCCCCTCCAACTCTTCTAATTCTCATCTTGTCATTGCACTAATTCCAGACCTATACACCATATGTACAGTGAGCTGGAGCTGATCTACTAGTGAAACCAAGGGTATCGTCTAAGACACAAGCAGCAAGTATTTCAAGAAATCTATCCACTTCAGGTATTGCATGGTCCCTTCTATCATGTAACGATTAGCAGCGATATGAATATGTATGGAACCAGCTGTGTGTATATGGAAATGTATCCGCCACTTGATATCTGAAGATTTGCCAGTATTTAACATATCTTCTCTCTACCCCTGTTAGGTTAGCATAAGTGGGGAAGACAGACATTGAATCCCTCAAGGTGACACTGAAAGCCTGTAGCAGAAGTAGGGCATTTCACCTGGCTGTTGCCAGGTCCTGGCTACAGATCTAAGTCCAGCTAAAACAACTCATTAAGATAGTACCAAAGGAAAAGGAAGCTCTTAAAAGAGAACATCATGACACTGAAGCACACTAAGTGTACTTGCAGTATGAAAGTGCTTCTAGAACTGGCTATCACCATGTTATTTTCCTAGAGTAACTACTTTCATGTGCATTTCTCATCCTGCCTCACACCACTTTGTCCCACGTTACTTTTGCTTTTAGACCTGTCCAAATACAAACCGATGGAATAACTTCTACCTGCACATACTGCTCTGTCTCTTCCCTGGTCACACCTCTACCACACAACACTGTTTGAGGCTGCTTGTCCAACTCTTCCACCACCTTGGATGTCTGGAATCCTCTTTTGTTCTCCTTTCCTGCCCAAACTGGTGTCTCTTTCTTTGCTCAGTCTTCAGCTGCACTGTGATAAATTTAGGTTAATTGCTAGGAGATATTTTGTAGTACTGAATATAGCTGAGTTCCAGAACAAATTGATTCTGGAGGTTGCAGGAAAGTTCAAGTAAAGATGACCATGCAATCCTAAGATCTGTTTTTCCCCTTCCACATCTTCTCAAACCACAGGGATGAATTCAGCTTGGCTGCTAAGCTGCTTACAAGACAATTCAGTAACATAGGATGCTTTGGATGCAGCAGGATAAATAGGGTTAAAAAGAAAACAGAAATTTTTTTGTTTATGGGACGAATCTCATTCTGGTTTTGTCCTCTTCTTATACTCCTAGCATATACTGAGGGCAGAAAGAAGGTGTCACAGTGAGTAGCTGGATGTAAGTGATTCAGGGCCACACATTCCAATGGAAGACACTGATCTTCACTTCAGAATGATAGAAAGCAAATGGAGGAATGGAAAAAAACAACAGTGTGTCATTGAGTTGATCCTTACATTAATTGGTGGTTGAGATAGAGAAAGGTGGGTAAGACAGCAGGCACATGCCATAATAAGAGCAGTCATCAAATTGTATTATAGATTTATGCTGAAGGGACACACATTAGAAGTTATCTGCTGACAAACGTTGATTTTTTCTTTTAATTGAGAAATGGGTGAAGAAAGTAAGTTGAAAGCCTAGACCTCCCTTCCCTCTATCTAGATTGATGAGAGTGAGCCAGGACATGCTAATGAAGGCTCCTAGACAAAACTGATTATAATCTTTGCGAGCAGGGTTCTCAGTCTAGAGAGGCAAAACTCATTCATATGCAACACTGCAGAAGAGCCTTCCTTAGGCAAACCAAAATGTTTACATTTTCTATCTTTGGCAGCTGATTCCTGTTATAGCAGCTTGTCTATCACATACAAGTGTGAAGTGGTAGGCAAGAAGGCTAAGACTGCTAATGGACTGATGCTCATTCCCTTTCTGACAGGATTTTTAGGAGACATGGAAAGCATATATACATATACCAAGACACTTTTGCAAGGTGAGCCAATCACAGCAAGTTACTTCTACTTAGGCTGAGGCTCCAAGAAAGGCAGTATGAAAAAACAGGTTAGGTATGGGTGCTGGTAATCCACAGCTGAAATGTGATATTACAGCCATTTTTCAAATGACAGCTATGATGGTTTGCTGACTTTTTAAAGCCTGTTGGATAAAGAAGGAGAAAAAAAAATATTGTCTCAGAAGACAAGAACGAAGAAGGAAAAAGTTTGATTAGGGAAAGGCTATTTTTCACTTGGGGCAGAAAACACTGAACTGGAAGGTGTGACTGGCTAAGAGCTCTCCAGTGCATACCATTCAACAAATGTTTCAGGTGCAATTCCATTTGCCCATCTGTGCCTCTTACCCCCTTCCTCTCTTCCAGCTTCCATACTAACTTTACAGTACAAAATGTGAAAGCATTATAAAATTATTCTGCAATTATCTACTGAATGTACAAGGAACATTTCACAGGTCTCTTTTCCCTACCAAAGAGAAAAATTTTATAAATAATATTAGCACAAAAGGTGCTAATAGGAGACTTGGTGATTTTATTTTTTTTTTAAACATCTGCAAATGGAAGAGAACATTCAACAACATTTGCACTTTGACCGATTTATAAGAAATCTACTTCGTCTGTGTGTGTATGATTGATGTTTCAAATCAATGTTTTTTCCTTATAGCTGTTTCATTTTGTCTTTGTCATTCAAACCAGGCTGGAACCTCGTAGAATCCTGTGCAAGGTTTTGATAAAAAAGATGGCCAAGATGCAAACTGAAGCTGAGTCAGTGCTGTCAAACAGTGTTCCAGAGGCTGGAAGGATGTGGGGATCTGGAAATGACATCCATATATGCTGAAGGCTGCAGACACTCATTGTTAATAAATGAGCTAATGATGATTCTGTGTGGAAAGTCTGCAGTATTAGCTCAGCACCAAGCACCTATGTAATGCCTTTTTTGTGATGTCACAATCTCCTTTAATATCTAGGGCTAGTTGCTTCTCCTTTTCTGGTAGCCTCACAGGTGAGCAGAAGACTGACATCTTGCTGCTTTAATGTCAGCTCTGCTGCTTCCATCCTGCAGCACTGAGTTAGCAGAGGTCCTTCATTTCTAGCCCTGCACCTTCACACCTTTCCAAATCACCAGTCTCTCATCTGTCCACACTTCTTCATCAGCAGCAAAAACTATAATGCTGGGGAATTATCCATTCTTAGCTAGACAACTATATAGGAAGAAGCCATTTGGCAGAAAGGCCATCTTTATGTCCTGGGCCTGTCAAGCACTCATCTTGATTTAACCCCTGTTTATAACTGAGGCTTTTTGGTGCTGCAGCGCAAATGAACACATAACAAAATGACAGACACGCAGAGGACAGGCAGCTTGTGTGAAAAGAATACAGATGTCCTCCCAAGTAACTTCAAGAACAAATTACTTCCAACAGTAGTCTACAGGACAACTTTACTGAAGGAAATAATTTTCATTGGAATTATTTGGTGCAGCACAAAGAAGGAAATTTAATGCAGTTTTAGTGCTGAAAGACAAGAGGTTTATGGAAATTTCAAAACTGTAGTAGTTTTATTTCTAAATAAAGAAATGTTTAATGAAAAATCTGAAGAAATACCAAACCTTCTGACAGACTATTGATGTTTGGGGTCTGCAACTCCCTCTTCTTTAATTGCTTTAATTGTCATTTAGAGCAAAATAATTAAACTAGTAATTAAACTGTCAGTTAAACCAATGATACACATAGTGTGCAATGCAATATAATATTCTAAAACAGTATTACGCTTTATCAATAACAAAGAAACATTTAAAGGAAAAAGCAATAGCAATTCAACCAACTTCCACAATTATTTCAGTCCCACCCTCTCACATCTTTACATCCAAATATTCTATATCATATATACTGCGACAAGAGGCTGTAAAAACTGCTGCCATCCTTGAGATTGCAATCATGGTTCTTTGTGTGTCTCACTTTAATGAAATGGCTTCGTTTGATCTTCAGTGCTGCAATGAAGGTTTTACTCAAAGATGAACTTCTGACTGTGGCTCTTTCCTGTTGGTGCAATTGACCCCACGTATGTAATTCAAGGATATTTGTGTTTAGTGGCAGAGTCTTGTTAGCTATGGTAATTAAACCCTGACAACACTGAGAAATGGATTTCAATCATACGAGCAGGTAAGAATAGCTTTCCTCCCCATTGCTACACAGATGAAAGACATAATTTTTTCTCAGTTTTCATTTTTCAACAGTGGTGTTAAATGTCATGTATTTCACTACACGCCTTTCACATCCTAAATATCTTGGGCTTAGTTCAGAGTTTTGAATATCATGCCAATTATGTAAATCTTGAGGCTTAAATGTAAGCTTGGTATCCTCTGAAGACAGTGTCTACTTATGAAGTCATTCTTGCCAATCTCAAATGTTCCAAATAAACTGCTGCAAGCATAATATTTTCTCTGGAATCAGTTAGTTATATTGTCCTTTTCAAGCTACCAAATGTTAATGTCCAGTCACACTGTGCCTTATAATAGGCAATGGGCACATAACAATTGCTTGTCAGAAAGACAAATAGAACTGATTTGATACCTGGTTATAAGTAATTAATTATAGGTGGAATATCATCCATAAAGGAATAGGACATTCTGTCATTTCTCTTTTAATATACTAGCTTAAAGACAACCTGAGTCATTAATTGGTGTCCACTAGTAGTAGGCATGTCAGATAGAAATACCATCCAATTTTCCCTTCATTAAAAATTCCTAAAAATGTTTTCTGGGAGCCTTCTGAAACTGTCTTCTCATAACTTCATTAGATTGCATTTGTAGGCTGCCCAGTAAATCCACATGAACGTGCGGACAACAGACATGACCAAACTAGAGGACACTATTTAACTTCCAAACCATTAATGAAAGTAATGGATTTAACTTTGATTTGGATAAACCTATCTAATTTTAGAGATGCATACAGGTATGAAGATGAGATAGTATATTGTTATTTCAATGGCATTTACTTTCTGATATATGTATTTTTTTTGTAATCATAACGAAGCAGCAAAGACTTTTCTTCCCCATTACTTGTATAGGATGTCTATGAAAGAATTTCATTCCATAATAAAGCCAGTTATATATATATCACACATACTGTAGCTTGGGAAAGAATAATGCTGCTGCTTGTTAATTTCTAAAAGTCATTAAATTGCACATTGCTTTAATTAAACAAAATAGTCTAAAAGACACTGCATATGCCAGAAATTACCAGAACCTGCTGAACAGTACAATCCAGATGATAGACATCAATAAAGAAGCTTTTTATGAGCAGCCACTGCAAAAAACAGGCACAATGGAGGCATAAGACTATAAAAGAATTTTTTCTTTGAGGGTACAGTTGAATTTTAAAAAATGAAACAGGGATGAGCCATTTTTACTAAGAAATTATGAAAATCAGAAATCAAAATAAAGGTTTTGGTTTTAACCGAAGAACAGAAACAACATCAAAGCGTTTGCTGAGTGCTTTACAAACTCGGTTGTGTTACTATGTCCAGTCTTTTTGGAACATTGCCATATATATCCAATATTCAATATTGCATAAACAGCTAATTTACTCCTAAAATGTGGAATGCTTTGAAATGAAATGTGGCAAATATTTGTCACTATTTGGTAGCACTTTCTGAAAAAAGATGTATATAAAGAAGAGCGTCGAGTATTAAATATATTTGCTCAACCCACGTTCATCAGTATGGTAAATGCCTTAAAAAAAAGTCAAACTCTACACTGATGTCTACAAAATAAATACTTCACTTCTGTTCTCCCTTGTGTGTATAAGGATCTCTTTTTGTATTCTCATAAACATGTCTCCATGTTCGTCTCATTATCCTATTCTTCTCCTCTCTGGCAGAAGAGTGATAAACACCTTTTACAGCACTCCCATTCTTTTCCCAATGGTCCGGAATGATCAGTTCCAGGAGTAATGCAGCTCTGCCACTGCTGTTGGCAGAGGGGGGTAGCTGCTGAGACAGATGTTATTGGCAGTTACTCAGTTACTGACAGGTTTTAAAAAATCTTGAACTTGCCTTGTGGGCTTATTCAACCATCGGCCAATGAAAAGAAAAGAAGAATTAAGCAAGATCAGAGCTCTGTGGTTTTTCTGACTTCTTCTGATGAGCAAATAAGCTACTCCACCTTACATGACCCACTGCCTTCATGGTGCACAGCCATACACACACAATTATGGTCATACACCATTAGCTCTCTATTGAAGGGAGAAAAGTTTAATGAAGTTTCATCTCAAAAATATTTGGTACACCTGATGGATAAAGGCTAGAAAAAGTGGTTGAGAAAGACAGCATTTAAGGATTTTTTGAGCTTGAATCTCACTCTTTACACTGATCATTTAACTTAATTTCATGCTTCCTCAGGAATATTACAAGAATGCAATTACAAGAACTGAAGGGAAAAGAGAACTCCTCTTTCATCGGTGACTGCAATATTCTGAGATATGATTTTGCTTGTATGTCAAATCTCCAAGGCAGTCTCTTTATCAGCTTTTCCAGACTTGGTCTTCAATTCCCAATTTTGAGTACTCAAGAGAAGGAAGCCAACAAGAAATCAAACTGCCTAGTCAATATATCCTGTTAAAACAGCCCGCTTCCAAACTTCTTACTTGTGGAGTATTAAATCTGTAAGATATTGCCTTTGGCTATTATGTACTTTTTATTGTGCTAGCACCATTTATTGGATTTTATTTCTGTTGTAAAAATGGTGTGTATATATGGTGCAGAATAACGAAGAAACAAAACCAAAACCTCAGAAGGGTGTACTATGAACAATATATTTCTTTTAGGCTAAAGAACAATATTGTGATTATGCTTAAAATACAGCCATAACACTCAAGTTGAAACAAGAGAAAAACATACCTGTGAAAAGCCGAGCACTTCTCCGTTTTCATCGAGCACGTTAAAATTAATGATTGGACCCTGGACATCAGGACTTCTGAAATCTGTATCGCTGTAAATGCGAACTACTGGAGCCCCATTGGCATATTTTAAGTTAGAAAGCACAGTATAGGTGTAGTGAGCTAATGCAAAGGTATGCTGTTTTATTTTCTCCATTCCACCTACAAAAGGAAAGTGCACATACATGTCAGATGCATTATTTTTATGGCAATATAAAAATAAGATGATTTTTCAGAATGGTGTAGCTGTAAGGTAATTAGCATGAAATTGATAGTTTTGTATTTCTTGAAGTGCTTATACAATTTGCAAATGTTTCTTTCCTCATATAGAAGTTCCAGAAGTACTGTTACATGAGTAACAGTAGTAGTACCTATAACTAATCTACTGCAGAAAGCTAAAGTGAAATGAATTCACATTAACGACAAGATTTTTAGTTCCAGTCTATACACAAAACAAAGATATTCTGGCACAAATGAATTGAAAAGCAAGTTCTTCTCCAGATCTAACTCTGGAGATTATGGGAAGGAGGCATCAATCCTAACACAGCACAAAAAGCAAACTGCTATGTCTAAGAATAAAATAATAAAATTCTAAATGTAACGACAAAGTAAAAACGTCATTCTACAAGGAATTTACTTGAATAATGAAGAATTATTCTTCCAAGATTGTACTTGTTTTTGTAGAAGAAAAAGGACATCGTAATTGCTTCATTGACTATACCCATGCAATCTAGTTGCTCAAGAGAAACTTTGCAGAGAAGTTTTCACAGGACTTGGCCTGGAAAAAGCATAAAAGGAAATATGTAGGGTGGTTTTTTTCCCCTTGTTTGTTTAGTTGGTTGGTTGGTTTTTGTTTTGTTTTGATTTTGGTTTTTTTTTCCTACACTGAGTAGTTTGGAAAAGAGAATTGCAGAGAATTCCTTACACAGCAGCTCTCCGAGGAGAGGTTGTCTTTGCTAGATGTCCCTATTAAAGTGGCTTCCATTATGCACATTATGCACTGCACTATGGTGGGTGGGCCTACATCATGTAGAAAAAAAAAACAAAATAAAGAAACGTTTCCTCAAAGACCTCTTGAAGCAGAACAGCATTTTTCTGCCTGGGTTTTAGACACAGAGTATTTTCTGTATTCTGAGTATCCTATTTGAGGCACATGAGCATTTCTGTAACTAAAAAGATATTTGACATTTTATTTTACTTTTTTTCTTTTTAAACTTTGAATCTTACACTTACTTTTGTGCATGCCACTTTTATATCTGAGTATCTGAAAACTTCTGCAGTCTGATGTAACCACCCTTCATAATTTGCTTGTTGACTTTTGTGCATTTATTTGTAAAAAGACCGTGCCATTTATGAATGCATATAAAGGGAAAAAAAAATCTTTCTCCAGACATACAGAAGAATTGCATCCAGTGTCTGATATTTCACTTTTCTTTGAGTTTCTGTATTATGTGCTATCTCCTTTAGATAAGATAGGAGAACAGACACTAAAAGCATAGAAACAGACGAGATATAAAGTGGAAGTACATTTTTGGTGCTAAATAAAGAGGAATAAGATACTTAATGAGACACTAGCATGCAAAGCACTTGCAAGGAACCATGCCAGAAGCTAAAGGGTACAATTTCTAGATGTTACCCACAGTAAACTTGGCAGGCATCTCTAGAACATTTTGGTCTGAAAGATGATTTGTATTTTTAGAGTCTTTGAGAATAAAAGATTGCCTAGTCAGAGATGTCCTAGTCATTGTTTGGTAGAAGTTAAGAGTCTTGAAACAGTAAAAAGGAAAGCTAAAACCACACACTGAGAATTTATTTCTGAGTATTTGCCATAAAGTAGCTGTATTAAGAGAAGTCACTGCCTTGTCAGCTTCTGAGACGTCTGTAATCTCCTGGTTCAGAGCTTTTCCAAATTGTCAGGAATCTTTTAATGGAAGATTAAACTACTGTCCTTGTGCCTTGCTGAAGAAATCTCTTATTCAGAAATTTCAGTCATTCATTCACAGCAATCATCCTGCTGTCATTTCTATATTGTTTTCAGCTATTCTCCTTTAAAGTTGCTTAATCACATTTCCTTGTTCATTAGTGAGAAGCTGATGAGTCTTTTAATTATTTATTCTGACAAATTCAGATGCAATAGCCTGCAGCTGCTCTCCTGTCCTGTGATTGGAGAGAGGAAGCCGTGTTACCAGGGTCCTGTATTTTTATGTAGCAGAAAAGGTTGTGAGCAGGTCTGATGTCACAGAAAATCTCGTGGAACAACTCTCAAAAATTCAAAGTTTGTTCTGACAGAAAAAGGAATATATTCAGAAAATAGCTGTGATTTATTTTTATTTTGCTCAAGAAAGTTATCCATACTATGTCCCGCATAAATCCAGCACTTACCTCATCTCCCTCTCCCTTCCAAGGAAAAGAAAATAAAAATCAGAACAAATCTTTGGTCTCTAACATGATCTCTTGCATTATTGCATCTAGTCCCATATTTGGGGTAACAAATTAAAACTTATTTCTTGACTGAGCTTGTCTAAGTTAAATAAGAAAGTGATTTTCTATATTAAGTTTTACTTAGTATTTATTAGTTTATTGCATTCCTGCATTTTATCTTCTCTCTGTACAGGACTCAGGTTTTATGAACAATTCCTTAACTCTGAACACCTAGAGACTCTTTCTTAGCTACCTGTTTGGGCATAAAAGTAGCAGTACATCTTAAGCCTTTTGAAGCTTTACAGTTTGCAAAAACCATTGATACGTCATCTTGAGAAGGTTCTGAGAAGGACTCAAGTGCCCTGACTCCCTCTTAGTTTATGGATTTTATTCCTTGTCACTTCGCTGTTTCGTTAAGGTGAATTGCATGTAGTTGCTCCTAAAAATTATTTTAAAATTAAGAACAATTTATGCATTCTGTAATTTTGAACAGAATTAATGTGATTTCTAAATTACACCAGATGAAGTCCATCTAATACCATTTACTGTGTTTATGCATGTTATATGTATAAGAATTTATTCAGCACAAAGAATGCCCACAGTCCACAGTCTGGACTCATTAATGACTTACTTCTTCCTATGGTAGAAATGTAAGGACTTCTCTATTAAAAGGGAAACTCTTGCATTTCTGTGGATTAATATGCCCCTTATTAGTTTTTCTCCCTGTGCATGTTTTGACATTACATTAAGACAGACATGATCATTTAATTTATTCTTTTTCCCAATAGCACCGTCATCTTGAGAAGGTTCTGAGACACAATAAATGCCATATATTCTTGCAGTCGCAAAGCTTTCGAGCAGAAGAGATTGACAAAGAAAACTTGTACTTCTGTGTACTTGTGCTCACTGCCAAGGTATTCTAGCAAACATGTGAAGATGCTGTTAAACCTCCTGTTGCTGATGACTGTTTGCACACTACAGCATCCTGACAGGTTAGCACCATCTCAGACCTGGAATCCCATCCTATACCTCAGTTTGTATATTGTTATGGAAACTAATACTGTTCCATATGTAAAATTCAGAGTGCCAGTGCACTAGGTAACCCACAGTGTCAGATCTTCCATAGGAATTGCATGTGTACATATGCCTATCCACTGAGGATGTGGGACAGTTCAGCCATCTGGAAGAGAAGGGTAAGTTATGTCACATTTACAACAGAGAGCAAATTATGTGCATTCAAACTAAGCACAATTGTCATCATAGTATTGTAAATCCACTGCTTGGCTTGCCTGGTGATAACATTACCTCTAATCAGTGAAGAATGAGAAACACAGATGTTCAATAAGTATTCAATAAAGAATGCCTTTGAGTTAGTTTTGCATTTGAGATGGTTTTGCATTATGTAAATGGTAAATATGTAATGGCATATCATCTCCTCTCTGAAAGAACCAGGATTTCTGCAGCCCAAATGTTCAAATGCTAGTTCTTCCTGAAAGAACTGTAGACAAATAGGCATATGTCAACACCTATAAAAGATTTTGGATAAAGAGATTAAGATAAAGCAGATACTGAAATTGAGCCTTTTCTCTTTTTAGAAAGGTTTTCAGACTGTACTCAGAAACCTCTGTGATCTGCATTCAAGTACATTTTTATCTCTCTTATTATGAAAAACTAAATACTGGAGATAAGAAAGAAGAGAGCCATAAATCAAACACAGTTATTGTTCTAACTTGCTGTGCAAAAAACACAGAAATCAAGGTTTAAGTGAACAAATTCTCTGTCACTCCAGTAAATCCAAATTCACACATATGTTTGGATAAGAAAGAGATCAATCTGATTCACTATTCTTCAACATCACCTAACAGAAAGTAATGAGGCAGAGAAATCTCAGCAAACCGATCAGCAGGAAGTGAAAGCAAGATGTAGCCACCTTCTAATAGATCCCAAACAAGACAGATCACTGTGTGGGACCTGTGAGTCAAAGTGCTAATGAAGCCATGGAACCTGGAAATCCTGCCAAACATTTGGAGCCCTTCCTTCACTTCCTTCAAGAAGCGTACATTGAGATTCATTTCCGAGCTTTCCTTGGTGTTCTTTTATGCATAGAACTGAATGTCTCTGACTGAAATCTGTCACCTACTTACTGTTATTCTTTCCAAAAAAAGAATACCTCTTGAGGAAGAACTTGGTAATCATAGCTTTATATATTTCCTTTGCAAATGTGAGTGCTTTGGCTTAAAACCACACTAAACAATGTATTCTAAACATTGCTATTTTTTAGCAATTCTATTTCAAATGAAACACTGCAACATAAAAAAGAAATATTCATAAGATGATCCAAACCCCCACCCCCAAAGTGCAACCCTGAAATGCTATAAATAGAATACAAGAAAAGCAAATAATGAGAAGAAAATATAATCAACTTGATAAAAACCATTCATCACTCATCCTTTGCTCCTACATTCATCAATAAAAATACTAAATATACAAATTCCTGGTAGGTTTTTCCCTCCTAATTTATGAGAACAGCTGTCCTGAGTCAGACCAAATCTTGCTGCTGCCTGTTTCCCAGAGTAGGAGTAGCAGATGTTTAGAGGAAAAAATATATGAAAAAAGTATGTAATTTCTAATGTAAGTTACCATGAAATAAACAAAATATAAACAAAACCACATGAAAATGAGCTTACAGGTAGGCTAACAGCAATTAAACATTACTTTTAAAAACAGAACTAAGGGTATAAGACCACCTCATGGAACTTTAGCATTAAAATTAATACTTTAACATTTCCTTAGTATCAACAGAAAAAAGCTCCTCTGATGAAATAGAATTGCAGTATTGGTCATTACCAAATCTCATTCATTAAAACTCAAAATTCAGGCACTGGAATGGGCTGCCCAGGGAGGTGGTGGATTCTCCATCCCTGGAGGTGTTCAAGAAAAGACTGGATGTGGCACTTAGTGCCATAGTCTAGTGGTAGTGGGTCAAGGGTTGGACTTGATGATCTCAGAGGTCCTTCCCAACCCATCTTATTCTATGATTCTATGAAAATAAAACACTGTAAATGGCTTATCAACCAATTCATAAAAATATCCATCATCTACACTCACAGAAAATGCACAAGGCATAAACAGATTGCAAACCCCTCGTTCACACTGACTCACATGTCACAGTCCAATCAACTGGATCTATAAAACACACATCATAAACACTGGTTTGGGGAACAAAAAGTAGGGTGGACCATGACCCTTTCTTCAGCTGAGGTGACTGCATGTGTGAGCATGAAGAATAAAATCTGTGTCCCCAGACAAATAAAATAATACCTTGCTATGCATCTTTCTTTCTAAAGTTAAGATGTAACAAACAAAATTACATAAAAAGAAAATGTCAGTTATGAAACTATGTATTTTATTTTCTGAAAAGTCCATAGTTTTGTTTGAAAATACATAATGAACTGGCAGGAATCCATCTCACAAGACCAGTGCCATAGCTGAAACTTCAGATGGACTTCTGCAGCCTAATTATGTACCTTCTGTGTGTCCAGAAGAGAGAGCCATGTTACACTCTCAGTACTACTAAATCCATGCAGAATTCAATAGCTAATAGGGGGGACCTTTTACTCTCTCAACACTAATTCTTTGCATAATAGCTTAAATCCTTTTATTCTCCTCGTTCTCCCACACCATCTCAATGGTTTAAGACTGTGGGAAGCAACTGCTTAATCCTCTATTCAGAATGTTATACCAAAACCAAACATGAAACACATATTCAGTGTTTATCTTAATGAACAGAAGGCTCTTTGATGCCCCATCTCCCACTTCTTTAGAGCAGCTAATTCAAGCTCTGTTTTCACACAGTGAGGGAGTTTGAAGTCTTTGTTCTGAATAAAATCAGCAGCACATTCTGAAAGAAGCAGCTCCTGATTTTCAAACATTATAGTGAGGAATACTTTGCCTTTTTCTTTTTAAATTTCTCAGGAGTAGCTTAAGAGGAGGGAAGTTGTACATGCCAGCTGTCTGACTTACTTTTAGTATAAATATCTTAATTACATGTACAATTCAATTTCAGTTAACTGCTTGTTAGACTAATAGCTATCTAAGAATTCAAGTAGCTCAGGGTAAGATAAATTTAATTTACTGTTTGCTATTATGAAATTTCTGTTTTGAGCAAGCGGAGGGTATGTGTATCTGTCTACCTTTTTTTTTTCTTCCATATGCCCAAGCCATACTCTTAGCAGAGGTAATAATTTCAGGATGACTTTTCAAGCCACAAAACGAACAACATAAAAGATGACTGGGGAGTCTTTCTTAAAAAGGCAGAGTGCTTTGCACAACTCATGGAAGCAGCATTCAAACTGAACCTCTGGAGTGAGCCCACAGAGGATTCTGTGAGAACAACAGAATCATCCCCGAAAGTACATATTTATGTGATACTCACATTTTACCTCTAAAGGCTTTATCTCCCAAGGTTTTTCTCAGTCCAGCAGAACAACTTCTGCTTGTAATTCTGTCATTTTAAGGACAAAATGCAAGAGAAGCTTGTAGTATAAAAGTACATGAATTCTCCTGGCAGCTGTTAGGAACCCGAATGTTACATACGTTTTTTCTGCTTTATTATAGAAGTGTCTCTGTCCTTTGTTTAATGCAGCCTGCTATGCACAGTTCCTTGAAGTCGGCATGTGAAAGCTTTATTACTGCTTTTTTTCCTGATATTTTTAACTCTCAACAAGTAATAGTCTGCTAACGTAAAGCAGAGCATAAAACTCTTTCTTTGTCTCAAAGCTATGTGAGATGGGGCAGTAAGTCTTATGTTTTCAATAAGACTAATTTAGGTCTGACTTTGCATGAACAATTATTTATTTACTTACTAACTTACTTATTTGAGTCAGCAACAACTTTCTAACTGCTGTAAATAAGCTGGAGCAAAACCTTTGTCATCTTCTGCTCAGCCAGAGACTGATACTATCATCAGGCCTGCAGTTAAGAAGAATTTTTCCCTCAAATAACTTTTCTGTAAAATCCAGCCACCAGTGCTACTTGATGGTCTCATGACTTTCTAATGCCTCCACAGTTTTGTGGGTTGTTTGTTTTTGTTTTCCCCTGAGGGGAGCTGCAGACCAATGGATACAAAGAACTTGCACTGAAAATAAGCTGAATATAAAGACAAATCCAAATGTTTTTTGTGGGAAGAAATCTCTTCCTCAGCACCAAGAGAATTCTTTGAAATATTCTGAAAACCCAGACAGCTTCTTTCTTTTTATCCCTAAGATGAGAGATCCCAGTCTAAAGCCTTGCTAGGACATAAATCAGTTCTGTTTCAAAGCTCACAATGCCTGCATTAGGTGAAGAAGAATGGCTAATGCTGTGCCCAGAACTCACACCACAGTACCCATTGGTCTGACTTTACCTCCCTACAGGTTTTGTATCAGTAAAACTTTTAACATAACATTTCTGGAATCTCTCTGTCAGAGAAACACTTTGGTGCCCAAGGCAGCATGTCAATTTGCAATACAGATTTTCCCTGACTCATAATTTTGGTTGGACACCTTTCCTCTTTTTCTCTGACAATCTCTGAACCAAGGCTGTTGCTGCCAGTGTATGAAGTAGTGGGGATAGTCTATGTCTGCTCTTGTGTAGCTTTTGCATCCTACTCTTTCTAAGCCCCCACATCATAGCAATACAGAAAATACCATAAGTTCATTTAATCAAACCAAGAATCACAATACACTAAAAGAAAAGTATCCAAGGAGAACTTCTAAAGCATGATGCTGACTACTGATGGAACAAGGGAAAAAAATCACATTCAGGAACACAGGAAGTCAGTAAAATAATTTCTATCCATTATTACTAAAAGAACAATATTCTCCTTAGTGAAATTTTGTATTTATTGACATTCATAATTTTATAATAGCCTGAAAGGATGCTTTGCCATTTGTTTTGCATTCTCAGACTAGGTCTTTGCTGGTACTGTGATTATAATACTATCATGGAAGGAATGGTGTCATTTATGAAATGGAGGTAATAAAGCAGCTACAATGAATTCTAAAAACTGCCTTGAAATTTCTTTTATTTGCTGCCTTAATCATAAGGACACATGCAGTCAATGTTGAAAAGTGCACTGGATTCTGGGATCTCATGCTAAATTGAATCATACCAAGACTTGTCCCAGGCTTTTCAACCAGGCCAATTATTTTAATAATTATGTATAATAACACCACAAAAGAAATCTATAGCTAACATTTCGGGAATCCCTGAATTCTTTATTTTTTCTACAGTGATTTTTGTCAACCCTTCCCTCAGGTCACAGCATTAACTCTGCTTTACTTCAGTCAATGTTCTTGTGAGGACCCACTGACACACCTTCCCTCTTGTGTCTGTCTTTTCTGACTGGACATGGAAGGTCCAGAATGTCTTGAAGTTCATTGGTGAGTTTGTGAGATGTGTGAGCACTCTTACCATTTCACTGATAGTAAAAGGGTAAACTGGGAGCAAAAAGTGGCTACTTTGGCACAATGTTACACACTTTCAACACAGAGGTTGGAGCAACGATGTTACAGTTCCAGATTCACTTCTCAATAGCTCGTTCGATAAAAGTAAGATGCCAGTACATCTTAAAGTATACCCATTGCTGTGGGACACTCAGCAATAACTTCTGTAAAACAGCACCAGGGTTTTTATAATCAGAATGTCCTGCAGTGCTAGCTGGCATAAATTAACTTTTGGCAGGTTGTCATTACACTGCTCTTTCCTATGAGCTTCTGAAACCCACTGCATCTAGAAGACTGTGTAGTCTCCGAGTCATGGGGCTGATGAGTAATGTGAAAGTGTGGTGGATAAAGACTGACCATTGGTAATTTTGTAAGCACAGGATAGGTAATTTATCAATTGTAAGTTCAGTGAGCAGATCTACTAAACAGAAGATTGGAAGAGAAATCTAAGGCAGAAAATATTAACATTACGCAGTAATTTACTGTAGTTTTTGCTTCCTTTTAAAGACTGTAGGTAGTGTGCATCAGAAAAAATAACCACTCTTGGTATTACGTCAGCTTCAATAAGCTATAACACCATAAATCAGTCAAAGTCTGTACTTCAGATTCAGTTCAGAAGAGATGAAGTATTTCAAGACAGGAGCAATTCTTATCTGTACCACTCACTGCCTTATGCTGTAAATCACGACCTACAGTAAACTGGGGAACTGCTTCTGAAGACAGACTTAGACAAGGTTAAAAGAAAACACTGATGCGAGCAAGGCATCGGTGAAGGATGAGTGCTGCCAACTCAGAGCGAGCCACTGTGAGGGAAGAGAAGCAAGGCAGCATGCACTTAGGAAGCCTTGGCCTTTTCCTATGGCAACCCATTACACCTGAGCTCTGCAGAAGAGAGGGAAAAAGAGTAGAGGCTGCTGATGTTCCGTCAAATGAGGGACTTTGCAGTTAAGGTGTAAAAAAGTGGTTTAAAAGAAACCCTTTTCTCCCATTTTTTCCATTCCAGTTATGTTTTACAATAGCAAGGTTTTAGAAATCCAGCTTGAGGTACTGTTCACAAAATTCCCTTTTCAGGTAATGAAGAGAAGGCAGGATGGCAGAGGTTCACTTCCCATCATGCAGGCATTAAGCTACAATTCTCATGAGGAGTGGGTTGTCCACTTATGTCTTCCCTTGAGGGTCTTCAGACTCTAGTTTGACACCAGGAATAACAATAAAACAATTTATTTTACTTCCCTGGTTTCTTTGGAGCTGTCAGTTTTTTGAACACTTTTAGTTGCATCCTGATGCATTATTACTATAGTGGTAATATTGGCTACTGCTCTTCAGACTGTTCTATGACATTCATATTTTAGGATGTTACAGAACACTATCTGAGCTAATGAAGGGAAAAATCAGAAATACAGCTCTTTATGTGTGGGGTTTTTTTTGTAATTTAGTTATTATCTGCCCTGTGTTTCTTTCTTTCTTTTATGCAGCATATTTGCCAAAGATATCTAGAATGCCTTTATTTGATAAATGGAAATATTCAGGGAACAAAGCAATTTAAGGAAATACATACACAGATAATCCTTATTACTTTCTTTTTCATTCCTGGCCCGCCAATGAAAAGTGAAGTCTTGCTATTGTAAATCAAAAGTATGACTGTGAAAAGATCTTCATATTTAAAGCATCACAAAAAGAAAATATTCAGAAATTACTCAAAGTACATGCATCCATTATGCCTAACAGACACTGAGTGTTACTACTGTCAGCAAAGAGAGTTGACAGAAGCTTAGCTGCATAACCTTTGGCCGCACAGAGATGCTGCGCAACATGAGACATGCAAATTTCATAACATGGAGCAAAGAATCTGTTTTCATACCTTATCCTTGAATTACAAAAACTTTTTGATGAAAGACATTCATCTCTTTCTTGTTTTTTCTCCTTCTGAAAGATGCTTAATTCAATATATGAGATAATTTGAATGGCTTCAATGGCACACAAGACCTCCTCTTAGAGAATGTTGTCTTGGCTTAGCGTCTCTAGCTGAGCAGTCAGGAGCCCTGTTTTGCAGCTGAAATGACTTAAGCCTATCAAAGACTACTATTTAGTCTATTTCATTTATTAAGTGCAACAGATATTCTTGTCTGAATTGAACTAACCAGAATGGCTATTTCAGACTGCCCAAGCTTCTAACATTTCTCTTGATTCAACCTCTCTGTTATTCTACTGACACAACCTTTCTGGCCTGACCAAGCCAAGATGATGATCCTACAAGAATTACATCACCCTACTGAGGTACTTCACCAGAGACAGAAGACAACTAATTCAAAGCAACAGTCAACTTCAGACCAATTAGTACTGCAGTGATTGATCAAATTCTTCAAACATTTGACTGCAAACCCAACAGGAAACTTTTATAATTAAGAAGTGTGAATTTAAATGCATGGCAATGCATTCAAAGGCTGCATGTATCAAACATCTGTGTGGCTGCATTTCATGTGGAACTTCATTCACCTCTCTGAAACTTTTCTGCCTTCTTGGATATGGCAGGATATGGGGGAAAGAAATATGCAAACAATAAGCCCTGTTTCCTTTCATAAGAACAGTAACAGTCCCACAATTGTCTGCGTTCTTATCCGCAAAATCTTTTACTAGTACTCAGTGACATTTTTCCATTAACATCCTCAATAATTTTTAGAGTTCAAGAACATCTTCAATGTTTATTATATACGGTTTGAACTTACGGGGTAGTTTTCAACAGGGAAATTCTACTTAATCAGTGAGAAGAAAGGACATCAATCTTAGTGTGTTGTTCTATTTTATGGTGTCCAAAAGTGACACCATGATCAGATGAAGTGGTTAGCAAATAACATTATCTTCAATGGAGATACGGCTTCTCTACCCTTTTCCCTTTCATTGCAATACCCATTATGACTCTCACTGGAGATTCTTCTCAAAGGAGAAGGCATCAATACAAATACCAAGAGAGGTCAGAAAGATGCAGGATGAGCTGGCCTTCTGCAACCATGACAGGCAGTCAGCTTCAACTCCCCAGGAAAGACAAAGCAGTACTGACAGCTACATAGCACCTCCTTTTCAAAAAGCTGCTGAAACTTCAGTGGTTTTGAACTGGCCTAGGAGGTTTTTTACACTGGTTAGCAATTTTCCTTTTTCTTGTCTTCTTCCCTACATCTTAAGACCGTTCTTTCCAGAGTATGAGGAGACTTACCACGTGACATACCTCTTGCTCTCCAGTCTTTCTAGTAGCATTGTGTTCTACCTCTTTTTTTTTTAATTTCCTCCTCTCTATTTTGATATCACAATATCCACAGTGTTGAGAAGTAATAGAAAAAAACATCATTTTTCTCTCAAGAGAGACTGTCTACTGTCCCAGAAAGTTTTACTTTCTCACATGCCAACTGAAGTTAGATGTTAGATTAAAACACTCTATGTACAGCTGAGGAATAAATAGATAAATAAATAGACAAGTAAGTAAATGTTGGCTCAAGCACTTCTTTCCTTCTGTGTCTCTGAACATGCAAAAAATAAATTGATTAATATCTTGAAGTTATGATGAATCACACGATTTTCTAGGATCAGTAGAAGTGGTGTTGAAACACGTCACCTGTCTTGAATAAAGAAGAGAAAAAGAAAAAGGAAGGTACTACAAATTGAACGGTCAGAAGCATTACAATTTTACGGTCCTGCTGAGACTTGACTCACCTGTAAGGTCAGACCAATCAATCAATCAAAAAAAGCTTTCTTTTTGAGGCTTCAAGAATGTGAGCCTTGCCAAAGGTACTCACTCACTACAGCTCTTCCCTTTCTCCTTTCTTTATTGGAATGATGCTGTCAAGGTCAGTATGTGATCTAATATAAAAGCTTAGATCCTTCCAGGTAACAAGAAGTGTTGGTAACAAGACAGAGTGTTGATTATTTTTTACTAAAAGCTGAACCTTGAAGGCTCACTTTGTTCAACAGCCAGAGACAGGAACCACAGTCTTTATTTTCCTCTGCAACCACCAAATTTTGACTCAACCCATACCACACATTCTTGTGAATGATGACATGATGCTTGATGAGCTCTGTCACAGAGGATTAATTTGTTTCCTGTGTCTTATCCAGCTATTTCTTTTCCCTTATTTCCACAGCTCTTTATGAATAATATTCACTGAACTTGGGTATATGTTTGTAATTTTATCTGAAAATATTCTGCAAGACAGAAGTTAAACACATCACTATACTGCCCATCTATTTTAGCTTTTTGGCTACACTGGTATTACTTTCCTCCAGATTTTGTCTCTTGATCTATAGGCAGGGAAGAGATGAAGGCATGTGTAAGGGGCATCAGGCAGTTTAACATCAGCTGCTTGTAAGCCAGGTTAGCCAGTAATGTATTCAGAGCCTATTAAAGCTGACAGGATCCTTGACAGCTATAAAGCTCTCCTGCAGTAACCAGCAAGAATATCTTTCTATGCCTTACGTGCTGCTGAGATGCAGACCCACCCTTCAAGGTATTTTGAAATTCTTCCACACTAACCAAATACATCCCACTGGACTTCAGGTCTTTAGTTTTTGTATTTCACTGTTTTTCAGCACAGACAGTGAGTATTTGACCCAATGACAGAGGCCATATCAGACTGTTTCACACAGCTGCTTGTTGAGTGGACATTTATTTAAAACTCTTGCTGTCAGTACAGAATGATCTATCAGTGCCACAAAATGGCACAATGCCCAGAGACAGATTTTGAGAATTTCTGCTTTCATGAACAGGAAGATATTTTCAAGACTAATCTATGAAAAGGAGAGCAAAATATATCTTTAAAACCACTTAACACAGCCATAAAAATATATTGCTTTTAAACACCTATGATGTTATTCAAGTAATGGATTGTTATCGCTACTCTCAATTTAAAAATTCCAATCTATAAAATTCTCAGATGCTATTTTCTACCCTTAGTTTTCCCCCCTTCTTGTTCTCATGCTCCCCCTTTCATTAACCTCCAGCTTTTATAGATTATTACAGAAAATCAGGGATTTCATCAGAACCCATTGCTAGGGCCTAGTGCCACGGCATGCATGCTGGGAGCAGTTACTAGGATCAGCTGCCAGGGCTTTGTGATTTGGGGCTGCATCATGCCCAGAGAAGACTGTGACACCACAGGGCCCCACCCAGACCATGTTGAAGGAGAAGAAGCAGAGCCGTGGGGTGCCCAGCTCCTAGGAAATCACCTCCCACAGGAGGCAGCATCTCCCCTTCGGTGATCCTGGATTGTCTGCAGCAGAGGATGCCAATGACAGCCATGGAGATTCTTTTGGAGAACGCCACTCCCAGTCGTGGCTGAGGAGGACAAGGAACACACTGTCCCATGAGATGAGGGAAGAGGACCTCAAATGTCCAGTGCCCTTGGAGAGTTGGGAAGATTACAGCAAAAGCCAAGTGTCCCAAGATGTGTCAGAAGACCATGGCGGCAAAGAGCTGTTTCAACAGGAAGATGCAGAGGGCACAGCCACAGCAGGAGAGGCCGTCAGCAACCTGCAGAGTGAATGTCCTGCCCTCGGTGGAGGGCACTACCAACCCCAGGGATGACCCAGCCACACCCCAGAGTCGAGCACTGCCCCACCCAGGGCAGGCCTGGCCCAGCCATCTCAGAAAGCAGCACCACACACACCAGCCCTGGCCATGTGCTTTCCACTCCTCCCTGGGGCTGCAGTCAGGAGCTTGCCTGGTGCTCATCCAGCTTCCTGGGGACAGATCTTCTCCCACAGACATTCACACCCGAGCCCGAAGGCCACAACGATCCCTGTCCAGCCGGGTGCCTGGGTCTCTGGACAGGGCGTTCCCTGGCACCTGTGGCCCACGGGAGCAGGAGTAGCAGCATGCGGCAGGAGCCTGGAGATAACCGCCCTGAGCTTGAAGAGTGCTCCTCTGAGAGAGCAGCACAGGGAGGCATAGGATCCATAGATCAGTGCCTCAGGCACCCAACTGTCTCAAGGGCATCCTGCTGCCAGACTACTCTTGGCCATGGCTTATTTAGACCAGCCTATGATTCCCCTTTAGACACATTATGATTAGACCTGGTTCACAGTTTCACCACCAATATTTTAACCATATATATATATATATACATATATATATATAAAATATATGAAACTTTTTCTTCAATAAAACTGGCAATTTGGCCCAATTAACTGAGTTGCATGCATACAGAAACGGATTCAAATACAAAAAGCTAAGATAAATTACAGTTTTAAATTTCAGAGGATATTTTTATTATCTCTAAGCAGGTGACAGCTACTGCAGGTATAAGAACTATCTTCCTTTCTTGACTCCAGCCTTCAGTCTCCTTTAACTTTTCTAAGCTTCGAAATGAAGATGTTCTTAATACCAGAGAAAGAGGCTTTGCATATGAAATGAATTATTAAACTCACATGAGATGCATCCATTTTGGAGATGAGGGATTGCATGAAAGAAAGACAGACTGTGATCTTTCCCTTCTTGTCACTTTCATAGTCAAACAAATGCTGTATCATTACTGGAACTGGTTTGTCCAAGGTCACTCAATTGTTCAGCACTTACAAGCTGGCAGCTCATCACAGGCAGAAGCAGCATATATAATCATCATTGATGCTGGCAGTCTCCACCCTCGCTAATGCTACTTGTTCTGTCAGCTTGTTGCAGGCAAACGGAATTATTTTTTGAGCTGTGCCTTGGATCTGCAGTTTAAGGGAGCTGTTTGATGCTAGACCACAACTAAATACCAAATGGTGTCATGCCTATTACAGAACATGCAAGTCAACAGCTACTGTTTAATTAGGCTTAAAACCTCCCACCCACAGCTCAACATGAATAACATGCCATGTGGAGGGGATCTCTGAAGGAAAGTACTTCACCTCTTCCCACATATGAAATAGCTGAAGGGCTGCCTTTTTGAGGGGGCTCTCTCTTGGATGGTATTGATCCCATCTTCAGGATATGGGTGAATGACTCAATTGCTCAGCTTCTGCTGCTATCATGAGGCAAAACTACACAAGCTATAGGATTTCTTGGCTCTAGAGCCTCGCAGGAAATTCCCTCTGCTCTGTAAACTTCAAAAACTTTTTCCCCATTTTATTAATCCTCTTAAGAATCTGTAGTTGTAACTGAAACTGCCGAAACTTGACACCATTTAAATGACTATTAGATTTATTAACATGAAACCAGGTATTTGAATTTTCAGCCCGAAGCTTTAAATAACTTTAAAAGATGAATATTCTGGAGATAAAAACGAATTCTGTTTAAAAGACTGTATTCGTGCTTAATTAGATACTGCTGCTTTTGGTCTATGTTTGGCCCAGCCACCTGTGAGAATTTGTACTTTTCCTGTCAAGTTATGAGAAAACAAGTACTGATAAGTGAGAGCTTCATCCTTGAAGGAAGCATTTTGTATAAACTAAAATTACTTGGGGGCTCACCACTGGCTGACGGCCCTCCAAGGGCATTGAATGAGAAAGTGAAGAGGAGGGTGATGAAGTAAGCCCCCCAACTCATTTAGGGAAGAGCCCCCCAGGGTTATCTTGTGAGACTGCTGACACTCCGAGGATGCAGTTTCTGCTATGGGGAATTCTAGTCATTCTGGGGTCAGTAAGACAACCTTGTAAGTAACACCTGCGCGAGTGGGGGTTTTACTTTATTTCCCACCTCTTTCCTGTCTCTCGGTTTCTCGTTTTGTTGGCCACTTCCTTGTAATAAATATTATTCGTGTTAAGCTTTTAACAGTGTTTTGGTTTCAGTTTTGGCATCCCTTCGAACCTTTCCTGGAACAAAGACTCATGACATTGCACTATCATTCTGCCCCCATTGGTCAAAATATGTATGACCTAGTACATCCAAAATCAGAAGAATAAATATAGTGTTTCACAAGCTGTGAAGCCCTAATAAAGTTTTTACCAGAGTTTCAGCAACAATTATAACATTCTGTACTTTCAAGAGATTTTATCCCTTTATGAAAACCTTCTTGAGGGGAGATGCCTCCATTAGTTCACCTGAATATATTTAGATTTTACTTCTGAAAAATTCCAGAGATAAATAATTTAATACTATTTTTAAAATTACGGAATGTTCTTTCAGTTAATGTATAGCTCAGTGAATATGCCAAAGTGACAAACACAGCCCTGGAATACCACACAGATGATATATAGAGAGAACAAAGTATGCACTGCTGAGCTTGTTTGTCTGCTAGTAGCTGCTGTTCCATCAAAAAAAAAAAAATATCCCATGAAGTCCACTTCCTGATGTTAGTAGAACACACAAAAGCTATTGACTACTTATATCTTACAGCTACGCTTCTTTGCAGTAGCTTGACAATTCAAAATTAGCATTGATCTAAACCTTCTTGTTAAGGATCAATATATAAAACATATCTCTGTAAGTATTGTTTGCTAAGGGAAACATTACAAACAATAACAGAGATAAAAGCAGATGAAGATCTGTTGGACTGCTTTTAGGAAGACACTTTTTTAAAAAAGAATTTCCAAAAGAGATGTAAGCATATTTATTTGGATAGCTTCACACTTTGCAATTATGTCCATTTTATCATTATATATTTTATTTAGTCTGAGCAAAGCTCACTATCCACAGACTGCTCCTTTTCCCCCTTTATTATTATGTACATAAGAAATTTTAAGTTTGATGGATAAACAGGTATATATTGCAGATAAAAGTTTAATCAATGTGCTCTGAAATGAAGATATTCTGCTTAAAAAATTACTGCATCAACACTATACCCTTAAATTTCTTGAAAATAAAAGCTTCATTAAGACCTCAATCCTGGAAATAATTTATTACATGTCATTAATAGTTATATTCCTGTAAGAAACTGCTTATAGAAAAGCCCAATAAAATCAAATCCATTGGGTTTCCTGGCAATTACTGTGAAAGTCCATATAGTTTAACAGAGAATTTTTCCCTTTTAGAGTTTGGGGGCATTTTATGATTTCATATGGGATTCTACATCCAGCTCATAACTCTCTTCTAATTGCTAGCACATGGTTACCAATGTAATATAAAAGCTTTTATTTTCTATTAAATCCTTGACAGCTTTTTCAGGAAAGGCTAGACCCTAAATATTTAAGATTAATTTTAATACCATTTTTTAAATGCCCATAAAAAGCTTACAGACTCCATTTTCTTCCCTTGCTACCATTCCAATATGTGTAGCACAGATTGATTCTTCCCCAAAAGGTACAGTGACCTCATGAACCACACTTCCTGATGCTGTGCTCACGGAAATAAATAAGAAACATTTGAAGTGATTTAAATTAATCCTGAAGCAGAGAAAGATAGTCTGCATGCATGAATGCCCATTTTTACCCAGGTACTGATACCCTTGCCCAGCTTTTCAGAAATGCACTAAATCACTGTTAGGGTTAGTCACTGCAAAAATGTGGGTTTAACCTGACAAGAAAAATTCAATTTCAGGTGGAAAAAAACATGTTTCAGGGATCACCTTCTTCAAGTTCAAGAGTGGTTCATCCTAGTAAGCAGGAAGCCAAGTAAAGGCAGCAGGGGACTTTCATGGATGAACAAATTGCTCCTCACTGAACTAAAAGAATTAGAGATGTGGAAACAGGGTCAGGTGACCCAGAAGAAATACAGAGCCGTGGTCTAAGCATGCAAGGATGCAATTTAGAATTTGATGAAGGATGTAATGGGTAACAAGAAGGACTTCTGTGAGCAGAAGTGCTGTTGAGGAAGGACAAAGAAAAGACTAAAAGTCTTGATGACTTCTTCAACTAATTTTTTACTGGTGAGCCTTGACTTTAGGAATCCCAGACCCTGAGATCAAAAGGATAGCCTAGTCCAAGGACAACTTACCATCAGTGGAACTGGATCATGTTATGGAGCCCTAAAAATAATCTGGGCATAAACATGTTCATGGTTGCTGACAGGATGCTCTCGTGAGTGGTGAGGGAGCTGGTTGCTGTCACTTGCAAGGCCAATCTGATAATCTTTGAAGGATCATGGTGATTGGGAGAAGCTCCCAAAGACTGGAGGAAAGCAAATGTCACTCCTATCCTCAAGAAGGTCAAGAAGGAAGATTTGGGGAATTACAGGTTGGTCAGCCTCACCTCAGTCCCTGGGAAGGTGATAAAACAAATTACTCTGGAAACCATTTCCACACACATGAAGGACAAGAAGGTGATTAGGAAAAATCAGCATGGATTTATAAAGAGGAAAACATGCTTAAATAACCTCACAGCCTTCTTCAATGAGATGACCAGTTTAGCAAATGGTGGGAGAGCAGTGGATGTTGTTTATCTGGACATCAGTAATTTTTGACACTCTCTTCTGTAAAATCCTGAAAGACAAGCTGATGAAATATGGGTTAGATAAGTAGATAATGAGGCAGACTGAAAATTGGCTTAACTTCCAGGCTTAGAATGTTGCGATCAATGGCACAAAGTCTAGCTGGAAGCTAGTCACTAGTGACATACCCCGGCTGTTTGCCATCTAACAACTTCATTATCGACTTGGACAATGGAACAGCATGCACACTCAACAAATTTGTAAATGATACAACTAATGATTGTCCTGCCAACTAGAGGGACCCTGACAGGCTGGAGAACTGGAAAGACAAACTCATGAAGATCAACAAAGAGAAAGGCAAAGTCCTGTATTTGGGTAGGAGTAAACCCAGGCACCAGTACTGGTCAGGGTCTGACTGGTTGGAATGCAACTTTGCAGGAAAAGATCTGGGTATCCTAGTGGACAACAAGCTGATCACAAACCAGCAATGTGTCCTTGCGGCAAAGAAGGCAAATGGTATCCTGGACTGTATTACACTACTGGAGGGGATCCTTTCCCTCTCTTCAGCACTGATGAGGCCACATCTGGAGTGACGTGTCCCATTCTGAGCTCCCCAGTACAAGACATGTATTCCCCAGTACAAGAGTGAGTCTAGCAAAGAACTACAAAGATGAATTAGGGAATGGAGAGTCCCTTATATAAGGAGAGGCTGAGAGAGCTGGAACTCTGAAGAACAAATGTCTTGGCAGGGATATTCTCAATGTATATAAATACACAAAGGAAGGGTTGTAGAGAGGATGAAGCCAGGCTCTTTGCAGTGGTGCCCAGCGACAGGACAAGAGGCAATGGGCACAAACTGAAGCACAGGAGATTTCACATTAACATCAGACAAAACTTGCCAGGGAGCCCTCAACCTTGAGCTGGGAGGGCTCTTGGTCTTCATTCCATTGAGCCAAGCATTTAGCCCCTATGTGGGTCTAGAGAAGACATACAGACTCATTCAAGAAAAAGACAAAAAGGCCTACCTATTTATGCTGCTAGTTTAATTTTTCAATGATATATTCATTGTTCCCTTACATGGACACAGTGACTAACAGCTTTAATAACCTTCGAGCAGCCAGACTTGATTATGACTTTCTCAATTGTATTATAAAATTTAGCCTCTTTGAAGGGAAAGCAGGGTTTCTACACAACGGATCAGGAAACAGAATTCCTGTTATATATGAAATTCTAACATATTAAAAAGTAATTCTGTTTTGAATTGCAAATATAAAGTCATGTGAAGTGAAAATTTTAAAAAATCAGTACACAGTTCATGCCAATGAACAAACACCTTCTCAATAACTTATAAAAAAGTTTTAAGGAAGCAGGTGTCAGTTGCTAAAGATATTGTACTCACTGGCATAGAGAATTGGTTTTCCACCAAGTATGTTCTGAGTGAAGTAATCCAAAAATTCACCATGTTCATTTGTTTTGATTCCTGAAAACATCTAAAGTTAGGAAAAACTCACATCTCATTAGTTATATTTGACAGCAGTAAACAAGATGAAAATTATTATCTTCTAAATTATAAGAAAATCAGATAAATCAAAATATTTCCATACCTTCTAGGTACAAGATTAGTGAAATTTTTTACAAAAGTAAACCCCAAAACCTCAGAAATGACACATTTCCACAAAACATTTAAATTTCATGAAAATAAAATACCAGAGAAAAATTTGGTTAGTAAGTAAACTTCTGTCCAATACATCTGCAAGTGAAGGTTACATCAAAGTCATCAAGAAGCTTTGAAGAAGATTTAGCTCTTTCTGGAGTTACCTTTCTAAGATTTGGTAGATACTTAGCTAGCCAGAACACACAAAAAGAAGGAAAATCAGTTTCTGGATTGAACAGCTGAAGCAAAGGTCTTACAATTCCTTGGGAATGTGCCTTATCACAAACCACCATGGGTTGTGGGACAAGGAAGACTGATTTCTGTATTCTACCAGGCTTATCAAATAGAAAACAGGCTCCTATGTGAGCACATAACTTCTTATGGATTTAGTGAAAGAAGGGAATTATCTGTGTAAGCTCATAACAGCTCATAACAAACCCTGTGGTCCTTACGTATTTTCCACATTTCCTGGAACACCTCTCTTCACCCAGAGGGTTGCTCGGCATAGGAACAGGCTCCCCCAGGAAGTTGTAACATCCTGACAGAATCCAAGAAGAGTTTGGATGGTACTCTCAGGCACATGGTGTGACTCTTGGAGATGGTCCTGCGCAGGGCCAAGAGTTGGACTTGATGATCCTTCTGGGTCCCTTCCCACTCAGCATATTCTGTGATTCTGTGGTTATTGCTGACTTAAAGGGGAAAAAATGTTTTTCTGGAGGAAAACAGTTGCAGATCAGTTAGAGCCAAGAAAAGAAAAATCTGAGACTAATAAAGTTTCTTCCTTTGTAGAGGAATCCTCCCCTGTAGTGAACTATAGAGTAATATATCTATTTCCTAGTAAAACACTTCCCATAAAGATCTGTAGACTATGGATAACTGAATATAAACTACACTAGTTCCAAGGCTATATAAGGTGTAATAAATCCTGCACAGCTTCAGATCATCCTAAGTGCAATCACACAGAACTTACAGGATGGACAAGGGATCAGACCCAGCAAGCATGGGTATAGGAAGGGCAGGTCCTGTCTGACCAACTTGATCTCCTTTTATGATCAGGTGACCCGCCTGGTGGATGAGGGGAAGGCTGTGGATGTGGTCTATCTGGACTTCAGAAAAGCCTTTGACACCGTCTCCCACAGCATACTCCTGGAAAAGTTGGCAGCCCACGCCTTGGGCAGGGGCACTCTGTGCTGGGTTAGGAACTGGCTGGAGGGCCGAGCCCAGAGAGTGATGGGGAACAGGGCTGCATCCGGTTGGTGGCTGGTCACCAGTGGTGTCCCCCAGGGATCAGTGTTGGGCCCAGTCCTGTTCAATATCTTTATCAACAATTTAGATGAGGGGATTGAGTCCACCATTAGTAAGTTTGCAGATGACACCAAGCTGGGGGGGAACATCGATCAACTGGAAGGCAGGAGGGCTCTGCAGAGGGACCTGGACAGACCGGAGAGTTGGGCTGATTCCAATGGGATAAGGTTCAAGAAGGCCAAGTGCCGGGTCCTGCACTTTGGCCACAACAACCCCCTGCAGTGCTACAGGCTGGGGACAGAGTGGTTGGAGAGCAGCCAGGTAGAAAGGGACCTGGGAGTTTGGATTGACAGGAAGCTGAAGATGAGCCAGCAGTGTGTCCAGTTGGCCAAGAAGGCCAATGGTATTCTGGCCTGGATCAGGAACAGTGTGGCCAGCAGGAGCAGGGAAGTGATTCTGCCCCTGTACTCAGCACTGGTGAGGCCACACCTGGAGTGTTGTGTCCAGTTCTGGGCCCCTCAGTTCAGAAAGGACATTGAGGTGCTGGAGTGGGTCCAGAGAAGAGCAGCAGGGCTGGTGAAGGGACTTGAACACAAGCCCTATGAGGAGAGGTTGAGGAAGCTGGGATTGTTTAGCCTGGAGAAGAGGAAGCTCAGGGGAGACCTCATCACTCTCTACAACTCCGCGAAAGGAGGTTGTAGCCAGGTGGGGGTTGGTCTCTTCTCCCAGGCAACCAACAGTAAGACAAGAGGGCACGGTCTCAAGCTCTGCCAGGGGAGGTTTAGGTTAGATATCAGGAGGAAGTTCTTTACAGAGAGGGTAATCAGGCACAGGAATGGGCTGCCCAGGGAGGTAGTGGATTCTCCGTCCCTGGAGGTGTTCAAGAAAAGACTGGATATTGCACTTAACTGCCATAGTCTAGTAACTGTAGTGGTAGTGCATCAAGGATTGGACTTGATCTCAGAGGTCCTTTCCAACCCATCTGATTCTATGATTCTATGAAAATACAGGTGTCCTAATTTCATTTTTGCCTTTCTTTTTTCTTTTCTTCATTTCATATGCTCTAAGATCAGTGCTAAGCACAGGACATCCAGACTTGTGTTCCACCTCCATTAGCTAACTAAAACCAACCTGAGGTTTGTTATTTATACATTGATTTATGGAAATAAGTAATAAGATATTCAAAGTATTGTAAAACTTTGGCACTGAGCAGGCTCAATTAGAATGTGAATACTAGACAAACTTGCCACATTTATTTGGAGCAGGGTGTTATAATTTAACTGCATAGTGCAGTATGGTGAATCCAAAAATTTCTGCTACTGCTAATCAAGTCACACTGAGATACTAATAATTAATAAGAACAAAAATAAAGTGGAAACAAGAAGTACAACTGTAACAAATTCTCAAAGTAGTCTCAGGCTTCTGGCAAGAGGAAGCTGCATCTCATCAGTTGTCACTGCTGGAAAGCAATGCCAGCCTCTGTCACCAAACAGTGACGAGCCTGGCATTGCACTCAACAGTCTCTGCTTGTGCATTCTCTCCAAGGTCCTTACAAAATTTAAATGTTTTTTCCATCACCATTAGCTGATGGACACTAACAAAAACTGATAAAATCCGCTGAAAAATCCACTGATGACAAACTGTTGATACACTTCTCCAAAATATCTGCCCAGTAAAGAACCACATGCACACAGACCAATGCAGATGACTCTCAGTCATTGTTTATCCCTGGTTTTCCCCAACATGAATCCTTTAGCCCAGAAACACGTAGGACTCAAACAATTACTAAACCCCACCATTTCGTATGCTTTATGCTTCTCCTATCTAACCTCTCACAAACATCAGTAAATCCAATCCAGGTATCTCAGATTACATCCATTCCCTTTCAAGGAGGCAGAGAAAACAAGTGAAAAGAGGACTCAGAAGGTACCACTGTTCAACAGCTTCTCTGCGGGAACAATTCAAGAGAACACTGACTGGTCAGTGGAGTGGAAAAAGTTGGAATAAGAGTTCACAGAAGCCCTTTTGTCGGGCACAGGCACACACCATTCTTTCCTACCCATGGTTTGTTGGGGTTTTTTTAGAAGTATGCAGTGTTACACGGGCTTTGAGGTAGAAGGAAAACATTGATGACATTGCCAATCTTTTAAGTTTCTTCCCCTTGGTTCCCTGCAGGTCTCAGTTCCCTTTTAAATTTGAGCCCAATAGAAGCTTGCAAAAATTGCTTCTAACTCTCCTTTGACATGAATGTAACTCACGAAGATGAGAAGGTACTGAAAGATTGTTAACAGGAAGAATGGGAAGCAGTCTCTAAGTATCTCCTCCACCCTGTGCTGTAAAGCAGATCTGGATGCTTTCTTTAAATCTTTAAGCATTAACACTGCTTCATAGCTATTCTGCCAGTTTCATTAATTGCACTTCTATTCCAATCATTTCATAAGCGTACTGTAGTTATAATCTGGCTATTTATCCTAATGTTTGATGTTTCTGACTCACATAAATACATTATGTTTGAATGCAGAGAAGTACTTTGCATGACAAATTTGAAATTTCTGCCGGAAACGTTTGACTGAAATTTATTTTCACTATCCATAGGGAATAAGCCTCTGCATTATTTGATTGTTATTCACATTTTGGTAATCGCATTATGAACCTCTACTAAGAAATGAAATGGCAATGTGCCTTTTTTTTTTTCCTCTAAGAGCAAATGTCTCCCTCCCCCTCCCAGATCCACAAACCTTGAAAAAGCATTAGAAAATTAAAAAGCCAACAGAAATAAAATAATGTATCCACATTTGAATATTCATTAAAATGCGGCTTTGCTTAGTCACTGATTGCCATTTGGATGATGCATGATGCTTAGGCAAGCTTAATGCAACAATGGGAATTTGGTCTTCTGTATACAGGATGGGTGTAGACTTTAGTAGACAGATTCCTAATGGTGCTCAGCTGCCCAAATTGCATTAATATAGTTAGGCCATAAACCACTTTACATCAGTTGGTGATGTGAGTTTTTGTTGTAAATAAGACCTCAGAGAAATAGTAATAGATTTCATTTCTGTGTTTTATTTAGATCCATCTTCATATTCCTCATTCTATGCAGCAGCTGCTCTACCTACAATACTTTATACTAAGCACCAAATGCCTGAGTTGTCTAATGGAGTTATTTGCCCTTGGCATTGTTTGCCCTTTGTTACTGTGTTGTTATATATACTCTTCTCTCCCAGACACTTCCTCCAGCAGATCCTGCACTGGCAGAAAATTTACTGCACTTTATCTCATTCTGTATAGCCATTATCAAACATCAGAAGTACAAGAAAGGATGACACAAAAACATCTTTGAGCTACTAAAACCCATGAGTCAAATTCATTTCTTGTTTCACCTCACAAATCACAGAGAACTGTTAATTGTGTCCCCCACTGCTTTTAGATTTTATGAGCATCAAATCAGAGCAAGTTTTTTCTCTGGAATTTGCTGGAAAAAAACCCACAAAACAACAAAAACTAGAACTAAACAAAAAATGCTGCCTCTACTCTTACCCTTATTAACATCAGTTTTCTAATGTGAATATCTGATGTATTTCCTGCCCCCTGACCATTTGGCAGCAGCTGAGAATCTCCTTTGCTCTGTTATACCACCCTGAAAAACCTATTGATTGCTCTTCCACCAACTAACTAGAAGTAAGCCCTTATTTTCTATATTTAGAAAAAAAGTGAACAAAAAGTCATGGTGGAAATGGAAATGAGGCCGGTTCAACCTTTTGCTTTGTCAGTGTGTGATGGATGCACAGAGCTATCTAGTTTGCTTACCTGATATTTCTTGACTTGTTATCAATGCCATGTCCACTAGTCATGTAGTGTGTATTAGTGCCAAAGACAGATAAATGGCTTAATAATGCAATGAAAGTTATTAACGGGAACCTGTAAACCCATTTAACTGGATAATTATCTTCACAATATGTTTCTCACAATTAAACTAGCACAATCCAAACATCCACACATATTTCTCACATCAAGAAAAAGATATTCTTGAGTTTGAACTTCATTGTTTTTTCTTAATAATTGGATGTACCCAGCAGTTTGACTGCCTAGATCAACAGTGCACGTTGGCTAGTACAAGGGCCCCTCATCGATCTTTTGCACACATGGTAAATTAGTCAGACAACAGCAGCTTGCAGCCCCCAAATCCTTTTAATGTTATTGTTCTTATTGAATCAAGGGGCATTGGAACAATTGGATTGTCCTCACAGTTCCTTTTCCTGTTTTCCCCCCCTTTCTTGAACAGTGGTCTAATTCCCCTGCTGACTTTCTTCCAAGAATAGTAAAAGTCCTGTGGCACAGTAGGAACAAGAGGCACAATGGGAATGCTTTAAACTTGGCAAACATTGCAAAAACAAACATATGTGGAAAAACACATTTTGTGTTCTGCTAAACAGGGTTTTAAGTCCAGACAAGCATCCTTCTTGTTTTTTTCGTTTTTGTTTTGTTTTGTTTTGGTTTTTTTTTGATAAGTAGAGCAGAGACATGTCCCTAAAGGAGGTCATTGATTGTTTTAGTCTCTGTTCATGTGTGCACTCATTTGTGCTGCTGCTCATTGCTAAGCACCCTCCATTTCTGTGGACATTCTCATGTGATGAGGTAATCAGGACTGTCTTACACATTCTGGATAAAACGAAACAATTGATTTATAGGGTGGCACTTGAGTATCTTCCACAGTATTCTCCAAGATAGTCCATGGAGCTTTTGTTCTCCACCCTCCACCCATACCATCTTAATATAAAATTATTGGAGATTTTATGTAATTCAAACCTCTCCTTAGCAGCTTCTGTCAGCCTACACAACTCACTATCTATAGAAGATGCTAAGGGGTCAGAAGAGGAAAACTGTAACTGTCACCCATAGCCCTAACAAGGATTGTGAATTTGAGCATTCAGACACAGCATTTCATGATTTTTATTTATGGAGACTGGGGCAGATGAACCTTTGGTTAGTAGGCTGGGTTGCCATCTGCCTGAGCTCAGTACACTGACTACTCAGCCTCTAGGCATCAACTCTGGCCAAAATTTGGGGTGGTCGTCGTTTTAGAGAAATTTCTTAATCACCTAATCAGCAGTGATAATGGTGAATTAGCAGATCATGCAAACCAGAGCCCAAGTGAAATCTAAGTTTCATGTCCCTCTAGAAGATCATCTTATCTCAAAATAAAAGTAAAAAATAGATATTCTCACACCAGATGATAAAGACAGTGAAGAAGAAAGAAATTACAACAACAACAAAAAAACCTAATGATACATGCTCCAAATGAAATTGGGTTGAAAAAATAGTTGAAACACCTCCACGAATGGAGATGGTCCCAGTTTCCAAGATCCAAGAAAAACAACAACAAAGCTGCCACTAGTGTGAAGAGGAAAAAGGGAAAAATAAATGTAAAAAATTAAAACCAGGTGCCTGGATGCACCCTGTAAAGGCACTAGTCGGTTGCTTTCAGTTACCCACATAACAATTTTTGGTATACTTTAAGAAATTTAAGAAATTAATTTAAGAAAGTAACTCGCTCACACTTAGGTCTAGACTCTCTACGAGTTAGAAGCTGAGTTTCACCACTTAACATATAATCATAAGAAGGAAAACAAATTATTGTTTGATTATGTGAACTATATTGGGAAAAAAAACCACCTTTCAAAGCAGACCTCCTCCTCCCTCCCAAAACAGGCTCAAACACAACTCTGAGAAACCAATCTACCCTGTCACCTGCTCACTCATCTAGAGTCAATTTGCTCCAATTTTTCATTATACAGTATGAAAAGAAAATCATACCACAGTAGTTTGTTGCCAAAATCTATGAAAACTTATTTGGATAAATAAACTCAGTTCAATAATTCTGATCCTCAGCCTTGGCCTTTAATTTCTGGGATGAAGTTCTTTTATGGTGTGAACTAGCCATGTCCCAGGAGCGAAACTAACTCAAGTGTTAGGGGTCTGTACTCTGAAGATATTTGTCAAACCCACCTATAAATGGCAGCTTTCCAAACAGCATCTCCATGATCTTGGCCAAAGATGTAGGGGCAGGTGGTATCAACTACTATATCTCCACTAACATCAATACACCATGACCATTTATATCATAGAATCAACTAAGGTTGGAAAAGGTCTCCGAGATCGAGTCCAAGCATTAACACAGCACTGACAAATCCACAACTTAACCATGTCCCTGAGCACCACATCTGTTTTCTGAACACTTCCAGGGACAGTGATTCCACCACTTCCCTGAGCAGCCTGTTCAAATGCTCGAACATCGTGACTTAAATACTGAATTGTGCCACTGGACACTCAGAAGCACACAGCTTTTTTTCCTTAAAGGTTTTACCAGTGGTGTTATGGTATTGAAGTCCTTCTAACATAAAGAGAGTTTATGCCAGCTCCTGTGACAATAGCTCAACCTAGTTTGCTTGGTGAAATAACTACATACAACTGATCAACCTTCTGTCAACATCTCTACTCTAAACAGTGAAAGTCCCCTGACTGACATAGTTGTCTTATTTCCCTAAATCCCTGTGATTTGTACAAGTAATGATAAAATTCATTGAATTAGAAATATGTTAATTCAGTCTTTAAAAGATAGTATCATTTTTTTTTTCCCATGGACTGGATAACCAAAGAAGTTTTTATTACATCTCTGTACCCTCAATTTATAAAGCTAAATGTATCTTTTATTCAAATATGGCAGATTTTTTTCTGCTCAGCACAATTCCTTTTGTTGATACTTGTGAGAATATCATTGAAATTAGCCTAATACTTAAACAAAAATTGATTTTTATGACTGCCCTAAAATCTTCTAAAGCATTCATCAGGAAGATAGCTGGAGTCCAAGCTAATTTGGAAGTTTATACTTTAAAGGAAAAACTAGGCAGAAATTTTACTACCCTGGGGTTTCAGTTAATAATGTGAATAAAATACAAAAAATTATAATTCTTGGTCAAAACAGTAATAACACAGAAATTTTAGACTGAACATTAGACAACATGCTCATGCTGAAAGACTATAAGAAGCAATCAAGTTAAATCAAACCTTTGTATTAAACTTAGTATGGTAGAGTACAATTTTTAAGATTTTTAACAAAATACATGTAAAATACATGTAATTTTTTTAAAATTTAAAAAAAATGAGAAAGGAGGACATGAGAAAGGAAGAGTAGAGGAAAAACAAAAACATTTTTCCAGTTATTATAGAATTGTAACATTTGTAATTAAAGCAGCTTAGATCTTTTGTCCAGTAAAGTCTTCCTTTCACAGAAATTAGGATGTGTATGAAAATGGGGGAGTAGGGGATGTTATATGGTAACAGATGTGTGGATCTCAAATCTGGAACCAGCTGAGGTGCACACAGAGTCCTGAAAGCATAAGAGAGCTTAAATGGCAATTACAAATACATATGAACTTAGAGTAAATAAACTGAATGCTTTTAGGAATATAGAACACAAACATACAAAGTAGGTTCAGTGAAAATTTACTTCAGAGAATAAGGACACTTTACTTGAGTAAAGCTAACTTGAAAAATTTCACTGTTATACCAGGCCTCTTATAAGAGGGACTCATCCCTTTTAAAATGGCTTAACTGCCCCCTGAAAAACAACCATTAGAAGACAGGTGCTTTTTAAAATACATTTTACCAGTAGTGATTGTGGGAAAATATTCCCACTCCCAACTGGATGGATGAGATGCTTCTTAGTGTCTTGAACACGCGGGCTACCAGAAAACACACAGGCTAATTTTGAAATATTTAATGAACTCTTGCTGGGGGCATGTAATCAATCATCTGTGTTCTTTCAGTTCTGCTTTTGCACCTCTGTAAGGCCATGCCCACCCCCAGTTATGTGTGTGTCTCCTGGGAGGGTAGTGAGGCTGGACTGGAAAGGAAAAGCAGGGCTGCTGGGTGGACCCCTAGGGGCTCCTTCAAGGCCTAAGCCCAAGAGGAACTTGCTGCTATCTCTGTCTATGTGAGCCTCATTGGACCCTGACAGCCTTTAAGTGTTTAAACTGCAACTAGAGCAGCCAGCGCACGAGAGTTGAAACCCCATCTAGAATGGCTCTATTGAGAGCCATCAACAACTGGGAAAAGGTGACAGCTGAGGTAGATGTTTGCTGCAAAAATATACTGTGAGTGTGGAGTAAGCATTACACATGAAACCAGTCCCTCCAGGGAGAATAGTTATATCCTGTAATTTCTTTCTTTCCATTCTATATTGACTGAATCAAAATCAGCAGAGACTGCGGTGATTGTCACATGATTTGCAATTAGTTCTATTCATTTGTAATGGACTACAAACTCCTTTATCCTCCTCTTCTCTGATATGCACATTTCTGCTAAAAGTATCCTAACCATTCAACAGGAAGTAACCTTACCGAGAAAATAGGAAAATTTTATTTTGCCTTTATTGATTTTGTATCTGTTGCTATACTACTTAATGCTTCTTCCCATAAATAATAGATTTAATGCTGCAGCACATCTAAAAGCTTCAAAGTAGTAATTTCTATATTACTAAGTTCCCCTTTGAGACGTAAGGATGGCAATGTAGGACCTGAGGAAGAGAATGTCAGTTAACAATTTGCCAGTAGATGTCTCTGCTAAACACATTGAAGGGAAAACACTCAGTTTGAAACTTCAGTGAAATGCGAGTGGCAGTTTGCATCATTCAGCTGAAGAGTAGGGGCACAACCAACGAGGTCACTAGCACTTTCTGAAGACTATTCTTACATAGTCACAGTATAAAAGGTATTTACTTAAAACTCAGTGAGTCCCAAACTAATTAAATATTAATTTTGTCTCCTGATATTATCTCACTGAGTAAGAAGAATTCAAGAAAGGCTAAACTTATGTATTAATATTCTTGGCAGAAGATGAATATAGAGTCTTGGGGAAAAATATTTTTATCATTGAAATTTTAACTTTTGTGAAAACAAGCCATCCATTCCTACTTCCAACAGAGAATTTCTTTACTAACTATTTTGCCTCAAACTAAAATATCATTATGTGGGAAAATAAATTTTTGTTTTAGGCTGAAATATTGCAGTACATTGTAGAATAATTATGCCCCTGATGGATAACATTCAGATGTTTTTATATTTTCTTTACATCTATATGTTATTTGGCAATGGTCTTATTTGCAAAAGCACAGCTTCTAAGCAAAGAAATTAATATTAGTTTCTCATAATTGGCACTTGCCATTACATACAGCATGATTTTCTGATTAATAATGAAAAAAAAGATCTCAAAAGGCACAGATCAGCTGGAAAAGCATCTGCTTAAAATACACACACATAATTAGGAGAGGACGTCAAACAGACTTGATTACATATTTCATGGGTATGTGTCAAAGAGTGTAAAGCATTTGACTTAACCCCAGGGCGACTTCAAGAGGATTTACTCTATCTAGTGTTTGTGATTAGCACCATATAATCTGGATCCGCCAAACAAGTAGAGTTTTACACAATATGCAAATTTCATTTTGCTTTAATTTAGCCCCATTGGATTTAGCATAAAATCTCTGTGTTGCATGAAGGGCTGAAACAGCTGGATCCAGTTAGCTAGGAAATTAAAAATGTTATAAATGAAATAAGGTAATCCTTGCCATGGTAGCCAGCACACACTAGAATGGGACCCTGAGAGATCTGATGAGGGATGGCTGCTGAAGTGTGCACCCCTAATTCCAGCCAGACATTCTCCACAAACAGCAAAATGCTGACCCTTTCTGTAATCTCAGTATGCTCCAACTTTTAATAAAACTAAATTTATTTCACCACCCTGTCAAGGTTCATTTTCCAGGCACATATTAATAAGAAAACTGTTCGCCTATGAGTAAAGGAAATTAGTATCCACAAGGTAACATTTTATTTCCTTGTGTATCAAGATGTGGCAAAATATAATTAGCAATACATCACACTGTTTAACATGTAATGGAATTAATTTATTTCTAATTTTATTTGCCATTTCCCCTTCAATTCTGATTTTAGTTGGAACTATATAGAGGTAATTCTTGAATATTTCTTATACAGGTTTTAAGAATACATCTGAACAAGATTTTTATTTTTTTCCCATTTTAAAAGGGTATTCTAAGAATAACAAGGTCCCTAACCTAATCAATCAATTTAGGCATCAAAACGTCTTTGGAAGGTCTGCACCCAAGTCTAAAAGCTCTCACTTATGTTCTCCTTTGAAAAATACGATCTGACAGGGCTTTATCTCTTAGCAATGATAATGACAACTTTGTAGTGAAAATGACGATTCCTTTAGAACCTAACTATATGTGACAGAGAAAATGATCTTGGGAGAAAAGTATTACAGGTAGAAAGTAGTTCTCCAAAATATCCTTTGACCATGTGTGGGCAATGCTGGATCACTTGAGGAACCACCAGATCTGAGATTCATTAGTCTTGACTGCTGTTAATATTCCTATGGCCTTTATCGAAGACTTGGTCTTACAGACATTCTCTTTCAAAGGAGGGTAAAACAATTTCTCCCATTTTACTTATTGAAAGTGAAAGTGATAGATTTCACCATGCTTCCTTACACAGAACTGGGAACAGACCCCGTATCTACAGTAAAAACGGTAGCCCCCATCCATTAATTCAAACTTGCCTTCTTTGTATGTGCTTGGCTGTACTTCCAGGCAGTTGCACAAGACTGCCTCACCTACTTGCTCATTTTGTAATACTGACCATGTAATTGTTTTAATTTCATCTACAGCCATTAGCAAACGTGTGCTCAGTTGAGCAGGTCTTTCAAATAAAGTAGTAACAGTCCCAACAATGGCTTCTTTTGGTGCAAAAGATCCCACTGACCTTTCTTTCCTCCTAATCTGCTGTAACCAGTCCTTTGAAAATGAAAACCATCACAGACTTCTGAAATAAATTGTACATACACATTCTTTTTATAGACATCTTTTTGACTCTTTTACTGTAAGGGACATTCTCACCCTGGAGACAGAAGCTTTTTTTTTGCCTTTATAAGATAGTTTGCTGTCAGACTGTGAGCCTTTCCCTGTCAGAGAAAGCAACATCTACCTGAATAAACTTGGATTTGAAGCATGAAATGTATGCTGGGAATCAGAAATTACTCCTAGAATAATGGACAGATATGGGTTTCACAAATAGAAAACCTCACTTCACACTCCTCGGGATTCTTCCAGCTTCTTCGTTCTTCCTGTTCTGTTTGACTGGTGTATTTCAGCCACGGGAAATGTGGAACCTGCAACCAAGCTGCAGATCTGAGGGAAGGAAAAAATCCCAAACCACTATTTCTGCCTTAACTAATCTGACAGCTCAGTTTTCTAATCCCAAAGGGATCATTAGCAGGAAGGTTATGTAAAAGTAAAGAAATGTCCTATGCCACACTAAGCTAATCATCTAAGCTCCTTTGATAGACAATGAGAAGAGCTGCTATTGCTGGCTGTAACTTCTCTCGTCCTAAATTTCAAAAAATTCAGAGATCAAGCTGGTGAAGTTACTGTCTGTTCCACTGATTTCAACAGAAATCTAAATAGTACCTCAGACATAGGTGTTGATATCAACATAAGGTAAATCCCACCCAGAGATTAAATGCAGATCTGAAAATATATTGTCACCTAACTTTCTGTTCCCCTAATTAGTCTCTAATTGATTAGTATCTATGTGATTTAATAAATGTAAAGTAAATTCTGTGACAAAGGAAAGGAACTCAAGTCTTTCAATTTCTCATCTAGCTCTCAGGACATCTTTTCATGGCCCCACTGATGTCAGTGGAAGCATTCAGAAGAGTGTGCACACAGATGAGGTCCTCATAGTGAAACAGAACCTCATGTTCCAAACCTGAAAGCGAACAAGTGCAGGTAATTACTCTGTGGAGTAATTCTGTAGAGGTTCTGATCAGTAGGCCATGGTGCAGTTTTACAGCAACCATCTGATGTAAGGCAGGAAAAACACCTTTCTTATGTAATCCAACATGCAGAAAGGAAGCTACACACACTTGCAAGAAATTTAGACCATATAGTTGGTGTTCACATTAGTAAAACCTTGTTCAATGACTGATCTGAATTGGAAGAAGATTCCACAATTTAAGTTAGGATTCATAAACAGTGTAATAAAAACATATACTGATTGCTTAGTCATTTGCTGTAAAAAAAAAGTCCATATCTTTGGTTAGGAACACTATGGTTTATTTTGAACTAAATAAGTGGATTAGATATGAAAAAAGATTAATCACTGCAGTTCATTAAATGTTCTCTCCTCTTGCTTTCCTGGTTGTATACTACCGTATACCTGCCCTGATTTCAGTGACAGGGAGAGAGCAGGCTCAGGATTTTATCATTCTTGTTAGATCACCACAAACTATCTGGAAGAAATTGAGCAACTAACATGCGGACAACTCTACTTTCTCCAGCTTGTTAACAACTCTGAGTCACAGCTACCCCAGCTCAATGGAGATGTCCACATTCTGATGTTCCCAATCACAGCTGGGAAGAAAAGGATAAGCAGAGATGGAAAACAGACAAGAATGTGCAATTAATGACCATACTTCTGTGTTAAAACCTGTATTTGGAAACAACCAGTGTAGGAGTGAATTTTGCCACTCCTCATGGTACAGAACAATAGTTCTTATAAATTCACTGTCTCTTTGGAATTTCTGCCAGCTTTAGTTAAGTCAACAAAATGACCCACAACATGATACAGCTGAGGATATTAACATGTTCCACAGCTATCTTATTTCCTGTGCAAATGCTTTTCTTTCTATTTCTTCTCCATATCTTGTATTTCTTGTGTGTTGTTTGGGTTGTTTTTTTTCCTTTAATGATTTAACCAACAATTGTATGAGGGTGCACAGATCATTCCAAAAAGCAACCACATGTGGTGATTTTAATTATTACAGGTTCCAATAACTTCAGAAGCAATTCCTGATCTACAATATGGAACTGTAACTTGTAGGATACACAATACTTGTGACTAATGTCTTCATCTAGGGATGAAACTAGACACATATAGATGGATAGACTAGACACATAAAGAAGAATGAAAGAGGAAAGGCAAACACAAGACACACTAATTGGCATACAAGAGGCTCTTCTATTGCCAACAGGATAGGGTTAAGTCTTCCTTGGTGATAAAAATGAAACAAGTGACTCCTGCATCCTTTCATATTAAAACACATAAGGCCCCCCCAAACAAAATTATTTCAAGTTTCTTATTGTAGCCTTTAATATTTGGGACCTGCAATATAGACAGCTCTGCAAAGTGAAACATTCTCAGTAGCTGCAGAATTCAACTCATTTACCACTGATCAAGTAAAAATGTTGTCGGTGTTGGACACTGATGCTCCCTGCTATTTCTTGCCTCAGCCAACCACAGCCAGTGCAAGAGCACCTGCACAGATCCCTTAGTTATTAGCTGCTCCAGCTTTCTCTTTCCAAAATCTCCCAAGCATTGAAAGGACCCTGCTGAAAATCTCCAGTGTAATAACACTGGATGCCCCTAAATGCCTTCCTTACAGAAGTCTTGTTAACTTTTGTCTGAACACAGAACAATTATCTCTTGCCATGGGTATATTTTCTGTTAGTTCTTCTTGCTTTTTTTCATCAGTTCAGTTTACAATAAAGATATCTTATCCTTCTTTTATTTCCTGAGAAGCAGATTTTCTCTCTAGCTATATTATACAAAAACACCCAAAACATTAATGTGCAGTACTACCTTATTCTGGGTTATCTCTACAGGTCTGAGGAGCAACCTTTCTTTCATGGATTTTGGCCTCTTCATAGATTAGGTAGTTTGTGAATGCAATCCACATCAATATTAGCAAGTAACTATTAAAACCCCAAAACATAAAAGCAATTTTCAGAAAGAAACCTTGTATACAGATTAAACTCTTTAAAGGCAGCCTTGGCAGGATTTCTTCTGCCAACTCACTGTTTCAAAGCCTCTCAAATCATGCTTTAGCTGTTCTGTTGTGCTTTCAAGGGTACAAGTGATGCCTAGTTTGCATTAGTCAAGTCACAAAAGAAAGCTAGGAAAACCTGGATTGACATAACATGCTAGCAGCAAGAGTTGTTAAGCTGTAAGTAAATAACATCCTTGTTTGTTCACTAAACCAAGTTCATCTTGGCACAGAAATTTAACACCAGCGACAGTTCATCTCACCATCGATGAAAGGAGAATTTTGTCTTTCAACATACCAGTAGTGTCATTATCTGGGAATCAGAATATGTTTGGATTTGAAGCTCTTATGCACTCCCTTCACATTTAGATGTCAAACTTATCTTTCTGATGCCAGAAATTTAACTGCCTTCTCCTTAGTGTATTTGTATTTACCTATTTAGAATTTGGATGAAGCATCTTCTTGCTACTGTAAACTCATCAACCACTTTTTCTTAGAATGTCCCCCAACACATAATCTCAAACACAGTTAGAGAAGGTGTTAATTATAGGCAGTGAGGTGATGATATTAGTATAATTAGTATTGCCCAGGTCTGTTTTATGCTCTAGTACATCTTGTCTCTATGAAAGCCAACATAACCTGTACTCTCCAACAACCAATCAAGCATCTGGTGAATTTAAAAACAACTTTCAATTCATCTTTCTTAGGAGACTTAGCCTGCATTTTAAATTTTTTTCCAATGCATATTTCCTTCTGAAGAGAACTAATGTTTCCTGAACAGACATTATAATTATAGTGCACCTTACAACAATTAAATGAAAATGATGTGCCTTAGTTTCATTTTTAAAACACATGAAAATTTACTCATAAAATTACATACAAGCTAAGGTTAAGTTTAAAAATCATATAGATGCAAGACCTCTGAAATTGTTTAAATACATACACATCATGATGCAACTCTGGCACAAAATGTGTCTTATTGTTAAATGGAAGTTGATACAGGTCTGGGATCAAGTCAGATGGAACGGGACTCAGAAACAGATCTGTATGTTTCACAACACTGCCTAACACCGAAACTCTGAGTTACCTTCCATTAGTGATCTCCTTCCCCATCTTCAGTAATTACACTGGTATAATACAGCTACAGCACATCCCAAAAGAACTTCAGCGAGTGCAAAGGAAGTGCTCCAGCAGCTAAAGCTAAGTGAGATTCAGAAGTGATTCACATGTGACAGCGCATGTTGCCACTGAAAACTCTGACAGTTGAAGTGGGAGAAATATTCATAAAGCGGCTTAAAACAAATCTGCAGTCCTTCTGGATTATGAAGTGTTTCTACAACATGCAACAGCTCTGTTGTATACACAAAGACGCTAATAATCTCTGTTCAAAGGGAGTAGTGGGCCTTTGACAGAAATTAAATAACCTGCAAAAGTCCATATTCTCAATGATGTTCATGGGGAAAAATGATGGTGAGGGGAAAATGGCAACTGCAAAGCCCTGATATTCTTGTTGCATCAGTCGTGCCAGGCACAGATATATTCAGTGTCTATGCAAATTGAAGATCTGAATGTTTGGAAAGGCAAATAAACTGCCTTGGACAGCACATAGCCCTTTGTAGGGGGTGCTTCATGGCAGGGCCCCCACAGCATTGGTCTCACAGCCAGCAGAGAAGGGCCAGAAAAGAGACATGGCAGGGCTGAGAAAGCTGCAGCACTGCAGCTACCCTTCACACAAGCTTTGAAAAGTGGGCATACAAAATGCATTTTATGGTGGAAAACCCCAAACATGGCCATAGTCATTGCCATGTTTTACTACCACCTTTGTGTGGCTTGTTTGATTTCCCTTCTGTATGATTAAATTCTAATTAACAAAAACACATCACAAGGAAATGTACTTACATGCACATACATGTAAGCATAATCACGTTAAGTTTTAGCATGAAGAGGTTGAAAGTTTCTCCTTGTCTGGAACACGAGCTTAAGTCATCTTAGGTCATGGATAATGGTGTGGAACTAGCCTGACATTGTGGGAAATTCTTGGATCATGCAGTAATTAAAAGCCTTAACAGAATTCGATTTTTTTAATTCTACTATGGATGTCTGTAAGTTACTCTGGTTTCCTGTAGCTGTAAAGAGGCAGTGCTGTCATTTCTGTTTTTTCAGTGTGGCACTCCAGAATCTGACCAACAAAAGTGTCCAGACTACACCAGCAATGCTGAAGTTTTAAAATTCCAATATTGGTCAAACCATTTGTTATTTATTTTTTCAAATTTCTCCTCTGTAAAGATTTCTTCTTGTCTAATTTTTTCTCATCTTTCTTTGTCTTTCTAGATTTTAGCACTGTGGGAAAAAATACATTTTTAAATTGAAAACAGAAATATTCCCAAAAATATGTTTTTCAATGTTTTATGAAAGGATTATAAGTATGAAAATTTGAAGCCAAATTCACACTTTTGGCAACTGAAAGGTCTCAACATACTATTTATTCATGTCTGTCTTCTACCCTGTCCTCCACTGATATCCACTTCATTTGGGCTCAGAGCTAAGTTTTCCCCTCAACCTAGTGTTAACAGATTTTTCAATTGTTTAGCTGAAATAGGTACCAAGAGGAGGTTTAGATGGATGAGAAATGCAATGGAGGAGATGCTATCATCAACTCTAACATTTATGGCAGGCAATGCTCCTATACATTAAACCGAAGCCCTCTTCACAAAGGAACGCGTTCGTTTAAAATTGCACATTTTTCAGTAGCATTCTATACCACAAGAATATATGCTAAAGGCTGGTTTCTGATCACTGGCCTCCATGTAGAGCAACATCCTTACTTGTTGGGGCTCCTATTGAAGTGGATGAAAACTGCTATTGATTTCCACATGAACAGGACCTGAAGAGTCTAACATAATATTCCTCACAGAAGTCTTGCACTGTGAGGGAGAAGAAACTAGAATACTTCAGATAAATCATGACAATAAAGCACAGACACTAGCTAAAATTATATTAACTGGAAAAGTACACAGTCAGTGTCTCTCTGGACTCCTGCCTCCTTTACATCACGATGCACTGTATGCCTTTATATAGGAAATCAAAGAGTGTACTGGAAGTGGGAGGTTCAGACTTCACACATTAAGTGTGCACATATCTGACTATGAAACCCATTCAGGAATGTGTTGGCACATTCCACATGTGGACACATGCCATGGTGCAAGCCTGCTGCACCAGTGCAAGTGGTGCAAGATTCCCTGGCCAGGTGTCACCTTTTTCAGAAGAATCACTGACCCATGGCAGCAAACACAGAGTGACTGTGCATCTGGGGTGCTGTGTCAGAGAAGCAGCAGGCTATCCTGAAGTAAACAAGGCACATGAGTGTCACTCTTCACATACAGGTTCTGGCCTGAAGATCAGCTTAAAGTTTTATATGGGAATTTAGTATTAGCTACATGGTAAGGGCTTCAAAGAGTGCAAGCCACTCAGTGGCTTTCAGCCACACACTACTTTCTACTATTACTTTCCTATTGCATCTTTGTGAGTGTGAGGCAGACTAGAAGTGCTCGACGTACTCAAGTCTTGCACATCCAGAACAGTTTGGGTACCTTGTTTTTTTCCAAACCAGGCTGGAATAATCCAATATGAGGAATAATTCAGTTACACTGAAGTCTCTTCTTCACAGCAATGAACACGGATAGTAAAAATAGAAATTAAAATTAAGCTACAGTCATAAGAAATGGATCAGAATTGTGCCCTGTTTATAAATCTAGAACTTAAGTTTTCAGTATTAGAGTTATATTAACTGACCTGTGAGTTTTTCCAGAACATCAAATCCATGTTTCAGAGCAATGATATCAAGAAAAGAGACGGTGCCGTCTTCAAACCTAAAGAATGGAATAAATGAACAGTAAAAAAAACATGCAGCTTTGGTGCAGACTTTATTTTAAGAGTAACTAGTTTATATTCAGTGACTGTAACTTGCAGAGTGGGAACTCTTCCCTTAGGAGTTCATCTTCCAGTCTTCTAGTGTCCTGTGAAGCAGAATATGTTCTTCAAAGCTATAGAGGTTCATATGAACAGTTGCTTGTGCATAGAAAGTTATAATTTTCCCCTGAATTGGCTACTTGTGGTTTTTTGATTTTTAAAGTAATGGTTAACAATTATGTCTTCTGTGTGCTCCTCCTGGAAATTAATTTTTAACTGACCTGTAATAAGAGCACTATACAAGAATCGGGGAAAAGGTGCATTCCCTACCATCATCTTTTAAACGAAACACCAAATGGAAACAAAACTGTCAGATTTTATGAAATACTGCAGGCATTCCCATAGTTCAAGAGAAGGTGCAGCTACAAGGTGAGATTGTATTCAGGAAGTGGTGCACAAGAGCATTCAAGAGGTCAGAAGGGACACCATATCAAGCATCCAAATATGTTGCATTTGGGCTGTGTGCACCACAGTCCACAAGAAGTTTTAAAGAGTGATCATTCATCTTGCTTCGTCACAAAGAGGAACGTAGAATAATGAAGACAACTGATGAAGTTGGAACTGTACAGAGCTCAATATCATATAAGACTGAACCTGGGATCACAGCAAGCCTTTAAGAAGGAAGGAGCTGTTTACAAAATTGTAACAGTTAATGTTGGAAATGAGTCCAACAACAACAACCCCAAATCTTGTGGTTCAAGGTTAAAATTAAACTCTGGCTGTGACGACGAAACCTTCACAGGGACCTGGTGTTCCTTGTATCTTTTTCAGAAAGGTCTGATGATATCCACATTGAAGAATGACTGGACAAGATAGAACAAAACAGAGGCACTCTTGAGTAAAACACTTTACATACACATTTTAGACCAGAAAATAGGGAATTACTTTTTTTTCCTGGATGCATAATTTTTCATAATGCATGTTAAAAGCTTTTGGTACCACAACTAATTATGTATTGTGAAAAGGGTAAAATGTCAGAATTCAAATGCTTTTTCTTTACTAAATAAACTTCAATAGAATAGCATAACAGCTCTCACTTCTACTGTAATTGTTCTTATTTCTATTTTATTTTTTTATAGTTATCAAATAATTTAAACACTGCAAGTGACAACATCAGGTGAAGGACATATAAAGCTTCCAAAATATTTGGTAAAAGTTCACACACGCAAAAAAATGCAAGGGTATTATGTGGATATGGTAATATGTTCATCTGTGATGAAAGAAGACAGATGAACATAGCAAATAATTATAAACCAAGTGATGAGAGAAAAGTGATGGACTGCTACAGGGATGAATGGCCCAAGAGAGACCACTCATGTTCACATATTTTAACATAGCATAGGCCAAAGAATCCATTCTAGGAATTTTTGAATCTTGCCTACTAACAATAAACAAGTGCTCCTGAACTTCAGGGAAGAAACCTCACAGGTTGTCAGTGATGAAGTGTAAAATGACCACTTGTGATTTGAAAGAGACCTGCCACCAGGAATATTTTCACAGAGACCTGTGGACCAGTATCTGAGGGAAGCATTACTCTACCCAAAAAGCCATTAAAAATGTGGGAGGAGGAGGAAGAAAAGATACAGCAGAGGCTAACAGTTGATTTGAAAATAAATACAGAAAAACATTAAAAACTTGCACTGGTTGCCAGCAAATGTCACAGTGGTCCCACAAGTCTGCCCGGGAGAGATTACAGAGAGGATCATTAGGGGGAATTGACCTGCCCTGCTGAGTAACTTGCAATGGCCAGCAAAGCAAATAAAACACGAGGAACTAGACCAGAGCAGAGACACTGGTGCTGAGACCATCAAGAAGACTGCACAATCCTCAACAATCTTATCATTATCAAAGTAGAAGAGCTCTTGAAAGGGCAACAAAGGTGCCAGCCTAGATTGTCAAAGACCTCCAAATCTTACTTACAGTAAAAGAGGAAGCAAAAATTGTATTTCTGTTCATTAGATATGATTATTAAGCAAGCAGACAACTACAGTACATCCATTGCTATACAATAGGAGAGATGTATGAACCATGTCACTCTTCTGAGATCTTAAAGATTTTTATGGAAACAGTTGAGAACTTAGGAATTATTTTCCATCTGGGGCTTTGGTCAAACCTTATGCTCCAGAACAGCACAACTGTTCTGGTAGTATATGCATCCTGCATTGTTTTGGCAGGCTCATGTTATTTAGTCTTTCTCTATCACAAAAAAGGACATGGACTATTTTACAACAGTCCTCTCTTGTATTTTGTTTGTTCATATGGTCCCTTCTATTCATATATTACTAATTTTCCATTTCTGATTAAAAAAGTATGAATATTTATTATTCCTATAATAGGTATATAATAAATATATAATATATATAATATTTCCAGTGCACTTGACTCTCCCATATTGCTGATGAACAACTTCATGTCAAAATTTTCAGGAATCATCTATAAATTCTGATACTTAATAATTAAGCCTTAATTGTTATAGCAATAGTGCCATGGTNAGTTGATTTGAAAATAAATACAGAAAAACATTAAAAACTTGCACTGGTTGCCAGCAAATGTCACAGTGGTCCCACAAGTCTGCCCGGGAGAGATTACAGAGAGGATCATTAGGGGGAATTGACCTGCCCTGCTGAGTTACTTGCAATGGCCAGCAAAGCAAATAAAACACGAGGAACTAGACCAGAGCAGAGACACTGGTGCTGAGACCATCAAGAAGACTGCACAATCCTCAACAACCTTATCATTATCAAAGTAGAAGAGCTCTTGAAAGGGCAACAAAGGTGCCAGCCTAGATTGTCAAAGACCTCCAAATCTTACTTACAGTAAAAGAGGAAGCAAAAATTGTATTTCTGTTCATTAGACATGATTATTAAGTAAGCAGAAAACTACAGTACATCCATTGTATTTAATAATTAAGCCTTAAGTGTTATAGCAATAGTGCCATGGCAAAACACGATGCTAAGAGCAGCTATTCTCTTCTTGGGACACAAAGAGCTGTCTGTCAGAATACTTAACTGTATTTAAGATTTGGAGCAGACATGCTTCTTGCATTGCAAAACGTTGGCTTCAATGGCTATTTTTCTGTTTGCTGCAATTGAAGCTTCAAATAAACTGTTTTCCTCACTCAATGGCAGTTTCAGTGTTAGAATAATCAGTTTAGGATGATGTTCATTTGAATGCTGGTCTAGACGCCATTTCCTGTAGTAATCAAGGTTTTACAGCTGATGATGTATAAAGGTTACTTACAAAAGCTAATACTGCAGAATATCAACCCAAGAAACAAGAAGCTTACCTCTCTTATCTAGATCTTATTATAATTGATCTCACTTAATCATGTCTGGGATGAGCTCAGTTGCTTAGCTGATTGTGTTTGTGAATAGCTAATAGCATTTCACATCAAATTGCTATCTGACAAACTGGTTAAACAACTCATGGCATAACAAAAACCGGAGCAGCCTGACTAAAATCTATCAAGGAATTATGAAGCCGATGAGCTGCTCTCCTTTTCCAAGTCACACAAGACTTCTGCTTCTAGAAGCAAAAATTTTTGAGTCACAAAAGAAAACTATTGTTTTACGGAGAGCAGTCCTGCCTTTAGGATCTTCCTAGGGATATAGGCTAGTCTGGTTCAACTGCTTGATGTGACGCTTCTCTGTTAAACTTCTGCATAGAAATGCTATTTTCTAAAGTCATCATCCCACACTTCAGGACAACTGAAACATGGAAGGAAACAGTGACATCTTGGGCAGATTCAATTAATCCTCTTCTTAACAAGGTAACCTTCACATGGAAATATGATGACAAAAATCTTGGCCTGGACAGATGTGATTGGAAATAAAGTGCCTAGGATCTATAAAAATAACTCCTGTTTAAAGAGAGGACTTAGAGCTAAAATTGGAGGAAGGCAAAAATATTACCCTGGTGTTGGACAGCATTGACTTAAGTCAGGAGGCCAGAAAGACCCTCCAGACCAATCAATCAATACTGAGGTGGTGAAATACCTTGTATAATATAAGGTAGTCTATATATGGAAAGTATACAAGGCATGCTTTTAGGTTTTTGGGAGGGAGTACCTGCTGCTGGATTCTGGGAAGGCTAAATTGCTTAGCAGGCAGATGAGTGATTCAGTTGTTTGGGTGTTTTTTTTATTGGGTTGGGGTTTTTTGTTCGTGGGTGGGTTTTTTGGTATTTTTTTGTGGTTTTTTGTGGTTTTTTTCCCAATTCAGTTGTCCAGATAAAGTAAATCTAGACACAGAGCCACTGTGCGTAGAATCACAGAATCACAGAATACCAGATTTGAGGGAACCTCAAGAATCATATGGTCCAACTTTTCTTGGCAAAAGCACAGTCTAGACAAGATGGCCCAACACCCTGTCCATCTGAATCTTTAAAGCCTGCAATGCTGTGGAATCTATCACTTCCCTGGAGAGATTATTTCAGTGGCTGATTGCTTTCATTGTGAAAAATTTTCCTCTTGTGTCCAATCAGNATACCTTGTATAATATAAGGTAGTCTATATATGGAAAGTATACAAGGCATGCTTTTAGGTTTTTGGGAGGGAGTACCTGCTGCTGGATTCTGGGAAGGCTAAATTGCTTAGCAGGCAGATGAGTGATTCAGCTGTTTGGGTGTTTTTTTTATTGGGTTGGGGTTTTTTTGGGTTTTTTGTTCGTGGGTGGGTTTTTTGGGGTTTTTTTTGTGTTTTTTTTCCCAATTCAGTTGTCCAGATAAAGTAAATCTAGACACAGAGCCACTGTGCATAGAATCACAGAATCACAGAATACCAGATTTGAGGGAACCTCAAGAATCATATGGTCCAACTTTTCTTGGCAAAAGCACAGTCTAGACAAGACGGCCCAACACCCTGTCCATCTGAATCTTTAAAGCCTGCAATGCTGTGGAATCTATCACTTCCCTGGAGAGATTATTTCAGTGGCTGATTGCTTTCATTGTGAAAAATTTTCCTCTTGTGTCCAATCAGAATCTCTCCAGGATCAACTTGTAGCCATTACCCCTCTTCTTTTCCATGTGAATCCTTGTTAAAAAGGAATCTCCACCTTTGTAGACCCCATCTAAATATTGGAATATAGTGATAAGGTTTCCCTTTTAAAACCTAAAACTTCAGTCTTACCACTCACATGCAGCATGCTCAGCAGGATCCCAAACTCCACAATATTGTGATCACTGCAGCTAAGGCTGTCACTAACTGAGATATTGCAAAGCACATTTTCTTGGTTTGTGTGTAGCAAATCCAACCTCACTCCTGGCTGACACATCTAAGACATGTATGAGAAAGCAGTCAGCCGCACATTCCAGAAACTTGACAGATGATATGTAAGCTGCTGTATTGTTCTTCCAATAACTGTTTGGGTAGTTGAAGTCACCCATTCTATTGATTTGAAGCTTGCTTAAGTTACACAGATACTGCTTCATTGGCTTTACCACCCTGGTTAGGAGGTCAGTAGCAGATGTCTACTGTAAGATCTTCCTTGGAGATGACACCTTTCATCTTGAGCCAGTCATTAGAGAGAGCTTCCATAATCTCTGTAGTTGACTTCTGTAGTCTTTAACTTAGAGTGTGACTCTTCCTCCTTTTCTTTCCTGCCAGTGTTTCTGAAAGAGCCTATAACCATCTATCAGAATGCTCCATGCACGCCAGTTGTCCCACCATGTTTAAGTTATTCCTATGATATCATAACTTTCTGACTGGGCATGGAGCTCCAGTTCCTCCTGTTTGTTCCCCAGGTGGCATGCACTGATATAAATACACTTCAGGGGGTTGGTGTTCTAGTTCTCATCTTGGGAGGCAGCTAAAGAACTTTTGCACATGTGCAATTTTCATCCACGACACAGCCCAGAGCACTGAAACTCTGATAAAAATCCCATCACGAGGTCAAAAATAATCCTGCTCATTTGAGAGCATTGCTGAGTCAATTCAAGTGCAATGAAGGAGGGTGGGAGAGAACATCACTGTCAGCCCACTGCCACTCTCCTTTGCACCAGGATAACGACTCCATTTAGGTCAAGTGAACAGAAGTCATTAGTCATTCCTGAGTTTCTAAAGCAGGTAAAAGAAAAACCAAATCCGTAGAGAATGTCTATTTCTTGAATAAGCTGCTTTTCTTTTCTTTTTTCCTTTTTTTTTTTTTTAAACACTCCTCAAGGAGCTGTCCTTTGAAGTGAGATGTTACATGAGTTCCTTTCATCTTTTCAATTCATTTATTTTCATCTAATTAAAAAGTACAACAATACAGAGAGGTTCTTGGTATGCATTTAAAAGTAGTTCATTCAGATACTATTTTTCAGCTCATAGAGACATTCCATTTAACCACCACATGACACAACTGTCTTGGCAAATTCAATTTTTACATTTTATACATTCGCTTGTTTATTCTAAAGTGAAATTTTCTGAAATGACAATAGCACCAAGGGTATACAGAGCCAAGCTTATGGTTGTAGGAACAGACTGTTTTCAGTCATATTCATGTTCTTAGATTAGTAATTGCCATCTCTGATATTAGCAGGGGAACAGATTTTAATTGGTCTCACTGCTTTCTAACATCAAAAACCAACATTTGCAAAAGGAGCTATATTTGTTCCGCTTTTCTTTAACTTAAAACATAACATTACTAGGCTACAAAACCTTTAGGGCTCTGTCCTGCTCTTTAGAACTTCTATCAGCTCCTCCTGAGACAAAGTCCTCAGGTGCCTTTCCAGGGTGTTTGTGTCTCTCCAGAGGACATGATCCCCCTGTCCGATTTTGTCTCTCACAGACAATACTCTTCAATTTTAGCAATTTGCTAGTTGTCCATGTTAGTCACTTTCTTAATTGGGTGAAACCCTGCTCACATTAACACCAACAGCAGAATTTTGAGGGAACATCTCTCAAGGTTAAACATGTGGGCTTTTTGATCCTCCACTAGTAATTTCTTTGGAATGGGATATGAACCACAGACCACTAACCTCAGATACACACACCATTTTGACTAAATATCTTTGTTTCACACAGTGGATGTCACTGAAGCAAGTAAATAAAATTAGGAGATAGCCTGTTGTAACCGACATATATGCTAACAATAAACTGTCCTTTCGCAATAATCTAACTTTTGTGCAATTGCCTGCACAGAAGCATGCTACAGTTAGCCAAGAATTTAAATGGTAGGAGGGCAGTAATAAGTTACAGATCTCTGAATAAGACACCTACTCTCACTACTTCAGCAACTCCTTTTTACCTCTTTTAGTGTTATATTAGATGATCATGAGCAATGATTGTTTCTCATACCATGAAAGGAGATCCAGTGCCCTAAAAACTGCCCCTTGTGGAGGAGAAAATTGAATTAATAAGTCAATCCATATTTATTTCTCCAATGTCCCTGTGCATCTCTCCGTTATGTACAATTTGATGAACTTCTAGCTTGTAACTTTGCTCACTATGTATATTTATAATAATTTTTCCCTTTTGCAACAAAAAGATTAGCAATACTTGAGTCTGTTACTAAAATAAGTGTGAATGACACATTCTGATTTTGCAGATTATCAGCTCCTCAGGACTCTGTCTTTTGGTAAAAATCACACTTCTTATAATATGCATCACAATTACTTTCAGCTATATGCAATTTTTAAATACAATTGGATTTCTTCTACTAATTTTTATAATCAATATTTTACAATACATCTTAAAAAATATTTACACAAGAGCTCTGCCCATAATCATTTAAATCACAAAACAATGAATAAGTTATATCTCAGGGATAACATACACAGCCTACCCACCCCTACAAGGACCCCCCAAAGTAAAATAATAAGAAAACTACTTTTTTTTTTTTCCTCCTCACCAGAAGCCATTGGTCACAAAACAACCAATGCATTGCATGTCACTGGCCAAAGGTTCCCTTCCAAATCCACAAAATAGGCCAATATATTTTTATTGCACTGCCATGGTAGTGGGGGAGAAACATAACAATCTTTTCCTTTTAAATTCCATCCTGCAGAGTGATATTTCTTTGAGATATATTAAATTTAGGCCTTTAGGAACATGAGGCCTGCTGGTTAACTGATCCCAAAGAATAATATGTTCAACTATCAGCTAGTTAGCTTGCAATTTATACTCATTCATCTTAACTTGTAACTTATTAATGTCAACAAGAACTCCATTAAGATGCAATTCAGTGTGAGCAAGTGTATTGCAAATGATTTCTGTATCTGTCTGAGTATGTAACATTTGTAATGCATTACACTCCCATGATTATAGATCAATGATCCAAATGTTCGCACCTTGACTTCCCATGGGAGGGCAATATCCAGATATAACCCCAAGTAATAGCCAAAGTGAGCAATTCGCAAAGTGTATTCGCATAAACTGTTCACTGATCAGTTATGAGTAGTATATATTCACCAAAAATCAAAACCCTTTCTTTGATTTTCTCCTTAGGAGGCAGAAGAGGATGAAAGGCTTTCTGGAAGTAACTTTGTCACAGGCAAGAATCTGACCAGCTGTAATAATTTGTCCATGTTCACTATGGACATGTTCACTATCCTCATGAAGATTGAGATGTAATCTTTCATCCTTAAACAGGTGCATTTGGGGATAATGAATAACTTTGTAATGATCTGCTAAATATTTAAATTTAAATACAATTTAAAAATTGGCAGACAAAAAAGGCTCCACTTCAACATGAATTTATTCTTAAAAATCTGCACCTAAAAATACCACTATCTAATGATGTGTGCCAGTGAGGCAGACCCAGATCAGTGACCTCTGATAAGGTTAGCAGTAACTTATCCTCAGATGACAGGGAAAAATCCCTATGATTGCTTTCCAATGGGTGGTCTCCATTCTATAGAAAGGTCTGTGCCTCAAAGTATGGCTTAGTGCAGTGCATAAGCTTTATTTCTACTGCAGATAAAAGTGAATTCAGCAACCCTTCTGAGCACTGTATATCCTCAGCTGGTGTGTGTGTGTGTAAAAAGACTTCTTTGATATCATCCAGAAAGCTTCTTTCTATAGCAATAAAAATTCTTTCCAGATGTAATTTTCAGAGGAAATGTACACCCAAGATTAGCAGAATGCCAATGTGCTGTGAGTTCAGCCAGTCATGTTAAACCACTCTACGTTGAGCCACCGTGTGGGGAAGATGTGCTCTTCCTTGATGGCAACCTGAAAATTAACTTAAAGAACTTCAGATGTCGGTACTGTCAGTGAGACAGACGCTCAAAGTGTTCTCATGAACATGAGGTACAGGCCAGTTGTATGAGATTTAACAGGGCAAAGTGCCAGGTCATGCGCNTGAACGTGAGGTACAGGCCAGTCGTATGAGATTTAACAGGGCAAAATGCCAGGTCGTGCGCTTGGGTCACAACAACCCCAGGCAGTGCTACAAGATGGGGGAGAGTGGCTGGAAAGCAGCCCAGCCGAAAAGGGAGGGAGCTGGCGTTGTTTAGCCTGAAAAATGGAGGTTCAGGGGGAGCCTCTACAACTACCTGAAAGGAGGCTGTAGACAGGTGGGGACTCAAGTTGCACCAGAGGAGATGTAGATTGGCTATTAGGAAAAATTTCTTCATGAAATGGATTGTCAAGTATTGGCTCAGGCTGCTCCTGTGGTGGATCCACCATCCCTGGGGGTATTGAAAAGATACACAGATGTGGCACTGAGCGACATGGTTTAGTGGTGTACTTGGCAGTGCTGCATTAATGGTTGTACTCAATGATGTTAAAAATCTTCTCCAACCTAAATGATTTTATGATTCTATAATAGTGATACCACAAAAAAAGAAAAATAAGTTGGGAAGTAAAGGTTCTTAATAGAATTTCTTTTTTTTCCTGGAAGAAAGAAAGGTAAAAAAGTAAAAAGAAAAAGAGATTTTTTTTCATCTCACTCCATAGCTGCCTATCATAATAGCTTTCCAACTAAAAAGAAATACAGAGAAGGTTCCTATCTGTATTTTTCTATGTAGCTGCAAAACAATGTAATTCAAAACTCAAAAAGAAGAACCTTTCTGTTTCTGCCCTATTCTCATGCTTGAAAAAAAAAAAATTACATAGTAAGATCAGCTACACCAAACCAGGTGCATCCTGGTAATTAACTGGTTTGCTGCAAAACCTATCAAGCTAATTTTCCACTTTGGGACTATAATATGCAGATTTCTTCCAAAGTTTTTTTCATTTTTCAGCATTGTTGTGAGGCTTGCTAAGACTTCACACATTGTTGTGAGGTCAACAAGCAGCACCTCAGCAATGAGAGAAGTTGAAGAAGTAAGTAACTTGTCTTTCCAAGGAGCAACTCTAACTGATTTTCCAAGCATGGACTGGATGTTGGGACTTATCAATTCTTCAGAAAATTGAACCCACGGTAGTAATACTGAATTTGTAAATATTTGTAATTTCTCACTTTCGTACGTAGTTTGCAGCTTATACTACAGAAAGCCAACAACTCTTTCCATGTAACTGCCTCTTCTCTTCAACACGACTTGTGGTCATGTTATAATCAAAGGTACCTACTTTAGCTTTCACAGGTGTCCTGGATGTACATTGATAAAGTCCATAACTGGAGGAAGTTATGGAGGTCTTCCAGTTATCCAAATCCAGAAGAAAGGATCATCTTAACTAACAATTCCTCCAAGAACTCAGGAAAATTCTGGTACCCAGTGTTGCTGATGCTTGAAGTAGGGAGCACAGAGAGATGATTCCAATCTCTGGCTTTGACAGAAAAGAGCATGAGGCAGGTAGCTGAGGAGACAGCAGGGTAAAGAAACAGCAGAGGGTTAGAAGTGTGTGCATCAGTAGAGAAATAAAAGGCTTAATATTCATAGAAGCATTTGTTATGTAAAGTAATATCATCTCAGCTTTCATCCAAATAGAAAACAGGATAATGAGTGGGTGAAAAAAGCAGAGATGTTTGTATGCTAAAACAAAGTATGTGGGTTACAAAATGGAGGGGTTAAAGCCTCTGTAGGACACTACCACATTAGTATGTGGTAGAAAACCAATAAGAAATAGAAAATGTGTTAAAGAAAACATAAAAATGTAAGAGAGAAAGTGGTGAAGAAAACTGTTTTGAATTGGAATGTCTTTGATGAGGTGTTCAAAACAAGAAGGACTAATTGCTGAGATTCAGCTATGGGCTATGTAGTTATGCAGGAAAAAAAACAGTTTTGTGTCCAACAGATACTTTTCTATCACTCTCACAGAAATGAATGTTACCTTAAATTTTCTTCAAGCAAAACCAACATAATGGAAATGGTTGAGTTCAATTATTACTTAATATCAGAACCAAATCCAAAAATCCTGCTACAAATAAAATAATTATTGAAAAAATGGCTAATACAAACATTTATACAATACACAACAGAAGACTGATAGAAATCCTGGTCAGAGGGATTACAAGTTTACGTGGCACAGACAGATAAGTAAACTCAAATGTGGTTTTGAACGTGACTGGGGCAAAATGAGACATTAATGAAGTTACTTAGTCAGGAAAACTGAAATCATCAGATACTTACATATAGAGGAGACCTAAAGTTACTTGAAGTTGAGGTTCAAAAATGTATGGAATTTACACCCCAAAAGTATGAAAGAAAGAAAGAAAATGAACTGTTAGAGAAAGCCTCCAGCAATTGCTCATGGCTAGATAACATGCACTAAAAATCCCTCTTACAAGAGATTTTAGCATTGTTTATGAAAAGTGACATGAAATCAGAAAAAGTGCTGCTCAGGGAAGGAAGCTATTGTTGGAAAAATAGAAAGTACAGGATTAGAGTGAGAATTATCAGAAGTCAAGCCCTGACAAAACAAATCAAACTGAACAGCAAGCTAATCTTTATACAAAATCAAAGGAAAATATTAATGATATATAATAGCACACAAATATAACAAAATAAAGACAATAAATAAAAAGTATTATGATCATTATTCAAGATGCAAAGAGCTGAAAGAAAAGTCTGAAAATTGAGTACTCTGATTCAGATTTTAACAAGGACTGATGAAAAACATAGGACAGGACAGGGTGACTCATGGCTGAAAGTGTGTGGAAAGTGTGAAAACAGAAGTTATTGCAACAGCTGTGGAAACTCACTTCAAAGGTTTTAATGCTCTTGAACACAGACAGACAGATGAACTATGGCCCAGAATCGCAAGAAACTGGCATTAAAAACTCTGTAAGCCAAATAACACAGGTCAGTAAGCAAATTTGTCAAATCAGGAATGGAAAACAGAAATCACAATATTTCTACTGAAGAAAGGGAAACAAAGTGATCCAGAGAATGACACATCTGTTAGATTGAACTCAGCATTAAGTACATCCGGAAAACAAGTTCTGAATGAAAGCACAATGGAATGAGTAAATAAAAGCATGTTCAAAAGCCCCATGGATTGTCCAATGGAAAATCAAACACAGAGTGGATGCCATTTTAAGAGCACATTATTTTTGTAGGCAAAGGAAATGCAGAGCTAATTTATCTGGATTTTAGTAAAACATTCCTTCTTGTGTCATATGAGAAACTATTATAGAACAAGAAATATTACAACATGTTACAGTAGGCTAAGCAATTGTGCTTACAGAGGAGCTATTAAGCTAAAAAAAGGTTTCCCATTTAATTCCTGAAGCACTGCTTTTGGGACAAGTATCTCTTTTAGTAGCTTCACTAATGATCATGGCATAAAAGGTAGGAATGTGAAGATAAAATAGGATGTTGTCAGTGCCAAAGTTGGGACTGTATATTGTGTGCAGTAAGAAACAGATAATGTTGAAACCCCTAAAAACAGAAACAAGATTAAATGCATAATATGCTATAATGTATGATAAGTACATCATCATGCATAAGCCCTATTATGCACTTGGAGATTATTGACATTAACTTCTGCCATGAACTGGAGGACTGTCATGCGAAACATCAGATTTACCAGTCAATAAGCACGACAAACAGGAAATCATGCTAGGACTTACAGATAGAAAAGTAAGAACACCATTAATAAAGGTCTGCTAAGATTTTCTGTGGCATACTGTAGATAATGATCAGAGGAAAGGAAAGCCCATCTTATAGAAATGTTCAGTTCACTTAGGTATGGAAATTCGAAGTAGAATTGCCTGGTAGGTCTAGAGATAGAAAAGGTAAGCAATAACCAGGAAGTAAAAACAGCTAGAGGACAAAATGCAGAAAAATGACCAAACTGAACACAAGGTAATACAGACTACAAATTAGAAGTCTTGTGTTCATGCAAGATACGAGATTATAGAAACATTTTCCAACAGGAGTATCAGGAGCAAACCAAAACCAGCATATACTCCTTCCCCTGTGCCAAAGTTATCCCACTCATTCTGCACACAAGCTCAGTATTAAGAGGGGTTTATATAGTGTGGGTGTCTTTGACAGCAAATAGGTTGATTACATGACCCGGAAGGTTTTTGCCTCTCCGAAGAATCCAGTAAATGAACGTGTCAAAATAGCAACTGCTCTTACTTTCTGAAACTGCATATGAAAAAAAACATAAATACACAAGTTATAACTTTGTGAACCTCTGAAAACCCTGGAGTCATCCCTTTTGATTTTCTCCTGACCAAGTCAGTTCCGTTTGACATGTAATTAAGGTGACACTGTCTTGCTCAGCATCAGTTGTATTAAGAAAGTACTGAGACACGAGCAAAAGAAATGTACCTATTGAAAGCTTTTTTTTTCTTATAAATTTCCATGCATATTCTACCACCCTGACAGTATGGTGTATTGACTATTTCCATGTGTTTCCAGTAAGGAGGGTCTCTGGTGACGGTGGTGAGGAACAAATAGATGCTTTTATTTAAATTAATTGCCACAGAAGTAAAAGGAGATCTTGAAAGCCTTATGATTTTACGAAATGATGTTAACACAGTAAACATAGAAATACCCACCTCCATTAACTCTTTTTTTTAACCTAAGAGTACAGAAAATCTCTCTGCCTTAATCATACCAGACATAAAAGAATCATCAAGAAAGAAAAACTGTACTGTGACATTGTAATACAAAATACTCATTTGAAAAACTCAAAGTGCACCAATACTTTCAGTCATCCATTCCCTCTTATCAATAAAAGCACTTTCAAAATTCAGCTCTCAATGAGTCTGTAATCCTCCTGGATGAAAATATATTGAGTTTTTGTAAATGCTAGAGAGAGCATACTGGTAGGTATAACACAAAATGATTGCATGCGAGTTTCATGGAATTGCATCCCCCCCACCACAGAAAACTAAGTATGTTTTCTGTAAAAAGCCTACTGGGGAAGACTTTCTTATCTTTTATTTACCAACCAAAGACTAACCAGGACTGAAATGAATCTACTTGCTCGTCTACTAGTTTGATGTTTCAGGTGCAGTCTGTAGGTATTTCAAGTATGCGCAGCCAGGTAACTGATGCTTGTAAAAAAATAGGCAGTGAAGATACCTGGTATGAGTAGAAAGACCCAATAGGAAAACCAGGTGACATCGCTTCAAATAAAGTATTTTCTGTTTGGGCTCGCTAACCACAGGAGAGAACTAAATATGACAGAAAGCAAGCAGCTCTACATGCAGGGAACTCATAATATACAGAGGAAAAAATAATGACATTTGAAAGAGTATGCTTTGTATACTGCACTAGTAATGAAGTACTTTGCAAAAAAAGCATCCTAGGAAGACATCAAAGACACCAAAAAGGGAATTCACATTCACTGAGTTGACATAAGCTCTGGCTCAGCCAATAGGGTGCTGTCGTGGTGTATCACAGCGCAATGTTGAGCGGCACACAGCATTGCTGCCCACAGGAAAAGAGTTTGCACTAACAGAGTGGTAGCTCCACAACAACAGAAAGTTTCCCAGTGGAAAAACAAATACGAATTTGGACAGAAAAGGTATGTAGAGTTGTCATTTGCAAATACCATATACAATTTTTAGGGAAATAAAGGAAGCATAGTAGTATGACAGCTAAAACACCACCCTTACAGTATTTTGGTGGTCAGAGGGATCCATGATTTCAAGTTTAGTTCAATACTAGTCTTCTACGTAAGAGAACAGAAATCTGGAATGTCATATGGCATTGTCACATGCCACCTTAAAATGACACAAACAGTAGATCACTGAAAAGTTTTGCCTTCAAAACAATTATTCACATAATGAATTCCAAATGTATTTCAGACATTTAATCTCTTAACATATGTAGAAAACTCCATATAAAACCTAATAAGACTGTCAGGCCATTCAGTATTTTGATATATCAGCTGTGCTTTTGGGAGACTTCTTTTCTACACCCTCCCTTCCCCATATATGTTAATGTTTGCTTTAGTGGTTATAATTACTGAAAAAAATCCAGTTGGGATTAGATTTCAGTTATAATTAATGATGAATATGTCAAAGTATTATGATGTTGTTTATCACACTGCTTGCAATGTAATTTAGTGCAATAATACTAAGACTTGCTATGTGACAGTTATTTAGCATTTAAGTCTTCTTAAGATGCTCTGCAGAGTATCCTGAATGTTAACTATGGGAAGATTATTTTATACAAAAGCAGCTTCAGGCAAAATGTAGCAACAACTTGCTAGAGCCCAGCAAAAGCTCTTAAATCTTATGTCATCTACAAGCTGAAAGATAATAATTAAATAATCTAGACATGTTGTAAAGCTAATGAGAAATCCAAAGGATAAAATTAAAAATTGACATTAATAGGGCAGCTTAACCATATGAGGGAAAAAACCAGTCTTTGTTCTTTCTGATACAATTTCTGAATTTTGAAATCTTTCTTTTCATGTGTACATACACACAAAAGATTGAAACCTAAGATCCTGGGGGAAAAAAAAGAAGTAATAACTTCGGATGTCATAGACAGACAGTTCAGGGTATTTTAAGGTAAGTCTTTGCTGTCCTAGTTTGTTGAGGGTTTTCTGGTGGTTTTTTTTCACCTCCTTGTACCCACTAAATTAATTTTCTTTTCACCTTAGAGACAGTCCTAAGAATTTTCTACTGTCAGGAGTCCCCATGAAGCATTTACTTGTATGCTTGTAAATCCTGCTGCTGGACTTGGGCCTTTTTCTGCAATGAATGTGCAAGTTGCCCTGAGGAGCTGTGTCCCAGCACAGCACAGAGCTGCTGTACATGACCTCAGATCTGAAAGGAAAGCAGTAGTTTTATATATATTGCCTGGGATGACTAAACAAAGATAACTGATTGCTACATCTTTACCAGGAAAAGATCAAGTGGGAAACAACAAAGAATAGGTTCATTATTTTTGTAGTTAGCATGGCTAAAATGAAAAAGTTTTAATGTTCAGTCTCAGTCTAGATGCAAGGTCCAGTTTAATGAAAATTGTACACATATTCAGAAAATCAGTTCACTTGGGGGTATAGTTTTCAGGTTGTGACTCACTGAAAAGTCATATAGAGAGTTCAAAATTCACGATGGTATTTATTTTGTTGTGATTTCTCACTGTGCTAAGAAGAGAGTTTGGGCATGTAGGTTGAGAAAGAGCACCATGCTGCTTGCTTCTGCTTATAGCACCCATGTCCAAAGAGGGAGAGGGTGCCTGAGGGGTTTTCTGCAGAGACTGGCAGGGACACACACACTGCTGGCTCTCACCATGAGATGTCCTCATGGAGTACTGGTGCCTATATCGAAGTTCACTATCCTTTAGATCTTGCACTTTCCCTTGGTCTAATAGGTGTCACCTACTATGTTGCCTCTACTTGCACTTCTTCCTCCAAAAGACTGAACCTACTATTTCTAATTAAGAAAAAAAAATAATATTAAAAGTTAAGGTTTTCATTAAAGGTATAGGAGTCGACTTGCTTTTGGGCAGGTACACAGCACTTTGCTCAGTTCATTTGCAATCCCTGCAAATCATCCGTTGATATGAAGAACCGTGACTTGAGTAATTTCAGATTTCTTTCCTATATACCTGTGAGATGTAAGTCATCCATTTTTATCCTGATTAGAGTAAATTGGACACTTTTCAAGCAATTGTTCACAAGGACCTGTTCAGGACCACATTCAACCATTCAATTCAGCCAGCTACCTTGCGCCATGCTGCACAGTTGGTCAGCTCAATCCTGCTAACCACAGTGAGCAGGTTATCACTTAATACCTTGTGCCCTTCCATGGACATTTTTCCCATAAAAAGATGATAATGAGATACAAGCAGTGTACATTAACCTAAATGCAAATGTAAGTTTATCTTTGTTGACATGTTCTCCTCAATCACTATTTAAAACCAAATCTTAGTGCAGCTCTGACCTTTTTGCAGTGCCCATATACAAGAAATAAATACTGCTCTCCTGCTTTACATAGGTGAACTGGAGCATAAGTAGAAAAGAGCTGCAGTTCCCATTTTGAGATATTATGGGTTCTGTTTTCAAGTGCTGGGAGTAGCTATTGTTCTGCCAACTAACATCAGTGTTGGATTTCAGAGTTTAACACAGGCCGAGGAAATAAAATCTGAGTCCTGTTTCAAAAACTGTGTTAATCAGCAAAGATACATATCCTACATTAAAACAAATAAAAATTTTATGGAACTTGAAAAATAACGATGATCCATATATCTAAAATTCTAAGACCTTCCTTTAGTCACAGAATGATAGAATCATTGATGTTGAAAAGGACCTCTAAGATTATCAAGTCCAACTCAACCCAGCACTACCATGTTCACCACTAAACCATATCCCCAAGTGTTACATCCACATGCCTTTTGAACACTCCCAGTGTTGGTGATTCCATCATTTCCTTGGGCCACCTATTTCAATGCCTGACCATTCTTTCATTGAAGACATTTTTCCTAATATCTAATCTAAACCTCCCCTGGCACAACTTGAGGCCATTTCCTCTGGTCCTATCACTTGTTACCTGGCAGAATGAGACTAAATCATAGGCTATTACTCGTTTGTGGAGTCAAAGTACACTGGCAGGCTGCAGATTGAATACCAAAGAGTAAGTAATCAGCATTATGTACATCTAAGACAGAAAACTATGCAGAGAGACTGTCTGAAAACAGAATGTCATCTGGAATAGGACAAGAATTCCCTGAAGTGAGTAGAGAAATAAAAATATTTGGTCTCAGAGTCTCTGAAAAGCGCAAATTAATACAACTGTTTAACATGCGTGAGGAAAGCTTAAATTATCAAGGGACTATTTGTAGGCAACATGAAGAAGATACCAAATAAAATACATTATAAACAACAATGGCACCATACAGACTGTGCTGCAGGTAGCCTCTTTTGTCAGTAAAACTGTGTACTGTTTCAGAGGCATGTGACCAGGTAACATGGCCTTGTTAACAGCTGAGTACTTCAAGCAGCAGCAATGGAGAACCACAGAGCGTTTCTTAACATGAAATGAAAAATAAACAATCCTTTCTTTTCTAGCCACTTGTTCTCTTTTCCTTTTAATAAAGGGCGAATGAATCCTTCCAAAGCAAGACAATGTAGGTGCAGTTCTTGGGAACAGCAGGTACATACATACTTGCTCTAAGAAAACAAAGAAAGTTGGCACATTTTAGTTGTTCTACCTCCTGAGGTGTTTTGGTACACACTGATTAGCATCCTACTAATATTTGTGCTAAATAAGGGCCGAGTCTTTGCACTGCTACCTCTCAGAGACACTGGGTCCTCACTTAGTGTTCTGGAAGACTCTGGGCTTCTCTGGAAAAGCATCTGCTGCGTTTAGCCAATCCAGCGACCATACATCTCTCTTACTGCACGAGTACAAATTTACTATGTGTGCCCAGGTATAAATTATTTATATTTTAGGAAGCATTGCTAGGAGCAAACAGTCTCTCTAACCTAAAGGAAGGTAAACTTCACACAAGAAAAAAAAATCTTCACCTAGGAGGCTGCTCTGTAGTTGAACAACCGAAACTGCATTATTTTACAGTGAGAAAACATGCTGATAAAACTCTTCATTTAAGCAAAATATGTCATAAATGACAGAAAAATCCATGTTTACTTCCAACACAGTCAGCTAAAATCTCATTCTTCAACAATGGCAAGAGGAGGTTTGAGATAAACTAAATTGAATATAGCGTAATTATATATAATTGTAATTGTACTGGTAATTATTTTTCTTAATTTGAGTCTTTATCAAATGGTTGAGGAAATATTTATAATGTAATTGTTATGCAAGCTGGCACAATCATAATTCACACTGTAAATACAGGGCATTCTCTAAAGCTTTTCTTAAGAGTCAAGTATAATCAGGGAGTTCCAAAACAAAACCAGAAAAAACAATGGAGTGAAAACAGAATAATGAGTCAACAGTTCATTGGGATAATCTTACAAAGAGGATCATAAAAATATAATTTATAAAAAACCCCTGTAAAACTGTCACACATACATTGAGAAAATGTCTCAATGTTGACATTTTCTACCAATGCAGGGTTTCCACAAACAGGATTATTACTGATGCATCTCATATATGCCAAGGAGGTCTTATTCTCTTAGGATGCTGCTATAAGGCAATGCTGAAAGGGAGAAGACAAACTTTGAACTTTTCAGTCATAAAGAAACCCTCATTTTAAATGGTAATCAAATTGCCAGGATCAAAAGGATTCAGGGTTTTATCACTCTGTTGACTATATTTTTCCTGCAATCAGGGAAGTAATTGAAATAAAAATATTAAGACAGAATGCTGGAAATAGTGCAAGGTAACACTGTCTTCTTGGATATGCCCAGAGACTGCAAGAAGGCCCAGCAGGGACCAGAGCTTCCAAACCTAATTGGGTCTGTAGATATGTACATTATTAAACAAATAGAGAAAACACAATAGACATTATGCCTCACTGATTATGTTGTTGCCTGAGGTAGCAGATCAAGTTCATCTTTGAGTGTAAGATGCTGTCTAAAAATCTAAGTATATTCAAATTTATAAAAATCCCATAGATATAGAACACTACTGCTAACTATTTTTTCCCTTCCTTTTAGGATTAGGGTTTATTCAGAGGTATTTTATAAAGGAGATTATCTTTCTTTTACTATGCAGTTTAGCTTAATGTCATGCCAAGACTGTTAAAAGTATTTTATTTTTTTTTCTCCCACAAACTGAAACAGATGCCAAAGATATTTTCCCCTATGGAAATCTGACAAATAATACTGTCATTGCTTTATTTTTTTCCTGCAGATCTGTAATGTATATAGTAATAATATCATCATGGGATGTCAAATGACTGTGGTATATGAAGCCATAAAGTCTCTGTTGTAATTGATAACTATATGTTCCAGTAAAAATGAAGTTATATTGTGCTTTCCTTCAGGTTTAAGAACCAAATTTCATCCCCTACAGTAAGATTTTTCCCTAGAAATTAAACTTCAAAAATTCTGGTGAAAATTCTGAGAGAAATTGACAAGAAGCAGGAGACAGTTACTGGATGTCTATTTATTTTCAGTGGAGCAACAGTAAACATTGATTTAATGTTGTCTAAGGCTTGGAAGACAAGTTTTATAAAAAAGGTAAACAGATTTCCCAGCTGTAGCAGTTGGTCCCATAAATTATGTTACTGCAACTTATGAGCCTTGCCTCACTTGCATTTTAGACATTGTGACTACAACAGCTCCCACGTCCTTGGATTCTCAGGGGCAAGAATTTGGCTGAATTCTTCTGGTTACAGCACTATGCACTGCCTGGAACACAGAAGCAGGCTTAAAACCTCCTACCCCTCAGCTTGTGAGAAGAAAACATATGTGTTCAATGTTTGGGTTTTGGCCTCTTCCCTAAATGAAAACTTTGAATTAGAGAATTTTTCATGTATTTAGGTTTTCAATGGAAACTGAATGGGCACAAGACTAGTGTAAATAATCTTGTATGAACACTTCAAAAAAGCAGTGTATGCCTGGAAATTTAGCAGTTTGAAATTAGGTGATTAATCAGCTATTATTATAGACATAGTTAAGACTCACATTACTTATCGACAGGACAGCATCACTCAATGACTTTTTAGATCACAAGGAGCCCTAAGACAGTCAAGCCATTAAAAGTTTACAGAGTTGATATGTTGATGTTTCCTTTAACATCAAGTTCTTCCAATGTTTTCTAAACTTTACCTGTAGCTGTAATCGATATTCACCTCAGCACAGCACAGAGAAAAGGTGAATAGGAGACACGGCTTCTGGTTTTACCTTCTGTACAGTTAAATCTACAGACATGTTGACAGCAAGGCAAGGCAAATCATCCAGCAAAATTAGAAGTAGTTAGGAATAGAGTATTGTAGCTATTGCTCACCCTCTGATGAAGCACACTGATCAGTCTTGTTTGCCAGGTCATTGGCTCAGATGCTGCTTGGCCAGCCAGAATTCAAAGGCAAAGGTTGTAAGATCGGGCTTACACACAGAATCATGAGGAACTGAAAATTATCCTGTCATGAGACACGGAGTCCCACACCTCTGTTACTCTGGATATTAGCTACAGGTTTAGGTCTCCAATGGTCTTGGAAGAAGAAAGAGTTCTGAATGTAAGCTGGAGGAAAAATATTCGTCAATGCAATATGCTGTGTCCATCCTTATGGCTTAGACATTGTTTGGTCAGCAATTCTATGAAAAAACTGACTAGTGGCACACTCTCCCTCTAGTTTGTGTGTATATATTTTTCCTTTCCATATGTATCATTTGCACCTGGAAAATGTGTTGACAGTGCAATTTGCAGACATGAATATAGTGAGTGAATATTATTCTTCCTCCACCCCCTTCAGGACACCCATACAAAAGCAAATTTTACAGACTAGTCAAGTACTTTCACATCTTTTGATATGCCACTATAGATTAAAAAAGTATCTGAATGAACCCCAAGTGGCATTTAATGATGGTTGGGCTTTCCTTGTTAAATTCTTTATGTACCTGAGGAAAAAAAATCAGAAATTAAATTAATGGATTATTAATCTTTAGCTTGGGAAAGCAGCAGAGATAAGAAAAATTTACTTCAATAGATTTTCTGCTGAGAATTCTTATGATTGTATACATTTTTAACATTCCCGTGGCCATTAAAATAGCTGAAGGTAGATCTTGTTGGTTATAACTGCTTATTAACTACAAAATGACTTCAAGATTCACATTCCCATGTTTAGCTCATAATTTAAATAAACCAGGCTAAGATAAGAAATCTTTCTTTTTCTTAGACTTATAATTCTGCATTTGAGTTCATCAGACAGGAAGGCAGATTAAATGAGAATTTATTCCATACACCCTGCATGGGAGAAGTATGGTTAAATTTACATTTTATTGTATATGGAAACTGAAATAAAACCCACATAGTTATACTCTAAGTTTGAATTGTCAAATAATCTGTATTTCTGAAAATTTCATGTAGTTGATCTTAAAAGGTGCACATCCACTATGGTGTGCATAGTATCACATTAAGGATTTGGTGACAATGTTAATAGCATGCAGATATTAGAGAAATTTTCAGGGAACACAAAATGCATGTATCTATATTTCACTACATAGTTCAGATGAATGAAGACCACAGGTGTGTTTATGTTGTGGGCATTAATCTTCATATACTTTATTCCACAATAGAAGGATTTACAGAAAATATTTAGCATGTCTGCTACAAACTGGCCTACTAAAAACTTAGGAGACCATGCTCCTTTACCAAGAGAAGTATAGTACAGTTTGATAAACATTTTGTAAAATCTGAACACATTCACATCTGTCTACACATATGTCTTCTTGGATGGAGTTAAAATTTTAAATCAGTTCCATTCATAATGTTTACCTATGCTCTTCTGTAAACTTACATAAGCAAGACAATATAAAGAATACAAACAAGAAAAATTACAAGGGAACTCAACCTTCTTGAAAATGCAACATGTTATTAAGACAAAGCTGGCTTCATTACGTCCTATTGTTTAAAACACTTCTCATGTCAAGTTCCTTATCAAGTTTTGGTTAACCACACCACAGCATTTAGTCCTCACTAAAATTTAAAACTGCATCTTGCACTTCTATTTGTAAAACTCCTTGTAAACCCCACCAGGGGCTATCAGACAGCAGGAAGAGTTACAGTTGCATGAAGTTGTAATATACTGAATGTGCACTTACATGCAGTCAAAGCTTGCCAGGAGGAATTCTTCCATAGTCATCTGTCTACTGGTAAGTCTACTATGGTTTCTTGCCTGTGAGTGTTCTCATATATATTCATATATATAAATTGCCAAATTCTTTGGGGAAAGATCAGCTAAAGTGCATGGTCCTCCTTGCTTTTGTTTTAATTTAATCATTAAATGCCAAAACTGTAATTATTATGAAAAATTAGAGAGTGGTTTTCCTGTTTATCACCAATTCTGTAGCAATCTGCCTAGGAAAATCAGCTAGGAATGTCTATATAGAGAATCAATGAGAATTCATGTTTTTTTTAAATTCAATGTAAATTATTAAAATGGATTATATTTGGCATACAGAACATAATCAAAGGACTCCTATTGAGTCCAACAGGAGGTAAATTGGGTCAAAAGGCCTCTACAAAGCAGTTCTGTCACTCTCCTCCCAAAGAGCTTGTGGTATTCACATTTAGTGTGTCATGTTTTTGAAAGCCTGTGAAGGCTCTTCCTAGGCTTTTAGTGCAACCTCTCTGAGGCTACGTATTGTGCCAGCAAAGGGCCATACTAAGGTGAGTGTCTGATGTATAAAACCTTATGTTGAAGGACTTCTTCCACACAGAGGTGTGATTCGAACTATACTAGAAAAGTGTTACAAATGTTTATCAGTAAAAGATGATTAGAGATAACTTGTTATTCACATATTGGTATTCGGCAGTGAAGGTTTATATTTCTTATATGTACACACATCCTTTCCTTAATGTGATAAAAGCTCATGCAAGGTTTATCTTTTATCGTTCTAGAGACAAAGTCAGAAAATCTAGGGCTAACAATGACTCTGGTTCTTTATTTTGATACATTCCTCCTAAACTAACCCACCGGGATGAAACACAGGAAAAATGAAATACACAAAACTCAAGACCTAAAAAAAAAAAGACGACCAACACCCTTCTTTGAGGACTTCAAAGCAGTTGCCTTCAGTCATATAGGGACAGCAGAAAAAATTTAAAAAAAACCCAAACAACTTTCTTTTGTAGGAAGGATTAACTGGGTTGCTGTTACTCGGAATCAATATATCAATTTGCCAAGGGGACAGACCATGCTAAATCTGTCCTTGACAAAAGGAGCACACCATTTTTCTCACTTAAACTGGTCATATATTAGCTACGTAACTAACTTAAGATCAACCAAGACACCTCTAATTTAGAGTGAAACTGAGTGATAAGACGAATTAGATTCATAAAAATAATTTTTTTAGCAGTGGATGTTATGGAGAAAATCCATGCAATCTATATCGCTGAACTTACAAACTGTTGACATCGGCAATAATTAAAAAAAAAAAAAGGTGGTCACTTCAGAGTACTACCTGAAAACATACCTGTAAAACGTCTGCCATAGTGTGAAATAGGAAATACAACCCTTTCAGCATATTTCTGCTGTAACTCTGAAATATTTTATCATAGAATTCACCAAAAATAAAGCTATTACAATCATTTGATACAGTTATTAAGCCGTAGCAGATGTCATTTGATAATATAACTGCCTAGATATTAAAAAAGTAGATTATAATAATGCTAGAGAATCCCTCTGAATTTTTTAATTGAACATGAACAGACTGAAATGTGACAGCCAAGTGTTTAATCAAATCTGTGTATTTCCTGTTTTGGAAATCATTGCTTATATGTAAAAGTCAAGAAAGACTGTAAAACCTTTTTTTCTCAAGAGCATCAATATTTTCCTTTTTCTTCTAAATTAAATCTGTTTGAGAAGCCTGTAGATGTTTCTTTCACAAGTTCCCAAGAGCACAACTGCCAGATGCACTCTTGCATATATTTGACTAGTAAGAAGATTAAGAAAAAAAGCCTCAAAACCAAAAAAACAACCAAAACCAAACCCATGCTTGTACTTGTAATCTTCAAATACAAGCCTGAGTGGTGTCATCTAAACATGTAAACTACCCTGTTTCAATATATCTCTTTTTTACCACTAGGAAGCAAATGTTCACTAAACTTTGTAAACAAGGAGCTCTCTGTAGCTTAGCTATAAATGAAATATAAAATAATACGGGCATCAAATAAGAAGTCACATAGTCATTAAATTTAAGATAGTTTTGTGAATCTTTTACTATTAACAGAGAAACCTTTATTTCAGCTTGCTTTCTTGCATTCTGATGTTATATAGACTGCAAAAACATATCCTTTTTCTTAAATAAGGCTTATCTCTGATTATATGGACAAGAATAAGTCTAATCAAGAATCCCTTTTAAAAATGGTTTTAGAAGCATAATTCTGAGTGGAAGGAAGTCAGTGGACTAGAAAAAAGTCCAGTGAAGGTGAAAATCTCTTTCAGAAGATCAAATCCATGATTGCCATGTGGTATACAGGGATGTCTTGATCTCCTTTGGTGAAGCCTTTATGGTGAGTTAATGGATTTCAAGGGATTCATGCACAACAGGCTAAAACCCACTGATTTTTAGTCCTTTCTCCCTGGAATGGGCAAATAAAAGCAAGAATTATTAAAATCAACTCCTAATATTATAGTGTATTAGTACATTATATTAAAGGAGATACTTCATCATTTGTGGTCAGGCATTTCCTGACATAACCTCAGTATGACTTTCCATTAGAGGAATATACTTTTTCATTTTATAATGATTATTTGCATTAAGGACAAAACGTTATAGGAAATTACCTAGTCCATCTTGAAATAACTAAATTTGGATGACATTCAGTCAGTAATTTTTATTGCCAAGTACTTTACCATGAATCCCTCTGCCCACTGTCCACAAAAAAGTAAAAGAATTAACTAAATCCACAAAGCAGTAGGAGGACAGGATCCGCTGAGGGAAGGGAGAAAGTAAGTGTTTCCTAAAAGTTTTGCTTCCAAAAGGATCCACACAGAAATACAGCACTGTAACTAGCATAAACTTACTTACTTGAAGTACAAGCTGAAGTCCCTGCTAAAGCTTGAGAAGTTTCTGACCCTGACTTAAATACGTATGCTTCAGTCCTTTTCTGAATTGATCAGATTCCCCTCCCCACCACTTTCACTGCTGTGCACTACTCTTTTGAAAACCCAACACAGTACTCTCTCCTAAGTCTAAGAGTTGAAATGGCAAAACTGTTGAAATTCAGAAGGTTCAAAATGCAGCATTTGAGCATCCAGACAACCTTGCTCCCAGGATGTGTGTCCCTGGAGAGGCACCCACAGAATGCCATAGAGCTGCACTTGCAAAGGCACCAGCTCCCTGTCANGACAACCTTGCTCCCAGGATGTGTGTCCCTGGAGAGGCACCCACAGAATGCCATAGAGCTGCACTTGCAAAGGCATCACCTCTAGGATTTGCCCTAGCAAATCCTTCTAGCAAATAGATTGATGTGGGGCTCACATTCTTGGTTGTTTTGCTCTACTTGGCAACCAAGAGGGACATACGGGATTAAGCTCTCATCCATATATGAGAAATTAAACTTCATCTTCACAGGTGTGAACATGCATGCCTGTGAGTCTTGAATACACATGAGGACCCAAGTGTCTCATTCTGCCTTGCTAAGTCCACCCAGCTGTCAGAAGGACAGGGTGGTATGACAGCCATGCACAGCAGTATCCTGTGGTTTGGACTCATTTACTCAAAAAAACCAGAAAATCTGTGGAAACCACAGATTGCAATGGCTGCTTTGGAGCCCAATGCAGCATCCACACAGAAGAGATGCAAGAAGCTTTGACACATGCTGACAAGAATGGTCCTGATCCAAAACTCATGACAGCTTTCAATGAGCCATCACTACACATTTGCAGGTCAGAGACACATGAAGAGACAGAGACATTGAGCCATATTTCATTAGCTTCCCTGTCTGCTCCTAATGTCCCAGGTTTTCCCCATCCTGCCTGAAGGAGCTCCCCTCATTTGGATGAAGCAGGTCTGACTCTCTCCACACAGAGCTGCCACCCTCACAGAAGCAATCTCACATCACTCTATCTGGGGCTTGGTGCTGCCATTCTTACAGATGTTGTTTTAACTTTTCCTCCATTTTTGCCATTTCCATTCTGCTTTTTCTTGTTTCATGTTAGCTCATGCCTTTCTCCTGCTCACATTATCGCATGCTTTTACATAAATCCCCAAGTGGAAAATATAAACACCTTGTTCATCGTCATTTCCTGCCCTGATGATCTTCTTACCACTCCTTCTGCTGCTTGAGCAGCAGAGCTACCAGAGAACAAGGAAGGAGCATGGAAACATGCACCCCCACACACACACTGCCTCCTTTCCCAGCCCTCCCCAAAAGATTACAGAAAGCAGTAACTGCTTTCCTGGGGAAGGAGGAAAGATGTGAGAAGGATTCCTCCCTTTTTGGGAGGTTCTGAAGACAGAATATCTGTGCAGGATCAGGCCTGCAGGCAGCACGTGTTGCTTTCTGCACGTCAGACTGAATTATGTAAACCCAGATCAAACTCACTCCAATGGAGCCAATAAAGCTTCAGCAGCCAACTCAGAACAATTTCAGCATTGCTGTGGAGAGTATTTAAAAAACATACACACACATGCCAGAGGATTCAGAGTGCACTAAAACTAGGTTAAAATAATGTTAAATATCTAAATTGACCCCCTGATACTACTTACAGCTCTTCCATATGCCTGCCTTATCTCATGCTTTTGTCTCAAAGACTTCAGGAGTCAAACAAAGAGCATTATACTAATTATATACTATACCGTAGAGTATTTACAGCAATTCCTGTTACTAAGAACTGCCTGAGTTAAATGAGAGAGCAAAAGCTTTAAGTCCTGTGCTTTCAAGTTAATCAATCCCCTAACATTAACTGTACAGGACTTCTACATTGTAAATATAGTCTGGGTCAAAAAGCCTGTCTCACCCCTTTTACATCCAATATGAAGATACTCTAAGTACACAGTACAAATGGCAAAGAATAAAATGTGATTTTTATGCCAAACAAGTTACCATTATTTTTCCTCATATGTCAAAGAGGTTACTCAGTCACAGATGTAAAATCTACAAAGCACAATTAAAAATGTGCCATAAATTTCTCAGCAGAAGACCAGTTCTGTAGAATCACAATAGCTGGTGCTAGAAATTCACAAAGACTTTTAGAGAAGTCTTAGGGAAAAGGCTGGGAAAAGGATTGATTCTAAACTTCAGCACAAGAACTCGGGTAAAACTATGTCATGATAACATTTTAGCCACAATAACTGCAAAGATATGTCCTGGTTCAAGCAAAATTTTTACTCTATTTGATCAAAGACAAAATCAAATCTTGGCATAAATCAAATCTTTGTTTTATACCAAGAAAGAATGCCTTTCTTTCTTGCTAGCATCTCAAACACTTTATAATTTAAGAACAATGCATTTTATAACATTTTTATTTATATGCATTTTTACAAAATGAATGTGTTGTAGCTATCTAGAACTTTATAAGGTTTTTGAAGTTTATTTAATAAATCAATAATCTGGTTCCAGCCATATACTGGGCTGGAGTTTCCTAACAATACAGACTGGTGCTTGGTGTGATTTATATGAGCCTCTCTGCACTGAGCATGTGGGTAACATTAGGCTCATGATTACTACTGGCTTTCAACGAGACTTGGACAATGAAAGAAGAAATATGGTTAGTTTGGTTCCTACTTCCAAATTAGAGAATCCACAGTACAGTTAAAAAATTCTTTGTATTTCTATGTTTTATTGATTTCATTTTGCTGACCTTTTCAAAAAAGCATGCAAGATCTGCTACACCTCTCCTACTTGAGGAAAACATCTCCCTCTGTATTTATTTCCATACTGCTGGTTGCAGTTTAGCACAAAGACACTACTGGAGTGTACAAATGGATAGAGGTGGAACAGGCTGACTACCAGAAGCCACCTCTGCCAACTGTATTACCTCTTCAAAGTTTTACCTATATTATTGCTTCTCTTTGGGTGACTGCCCACTAATTCAAGTTAGCAAACATGTTTTTAAGCGTCTAGTTGCACTCTACAAGCATTTATCAGAGGCACTGCTTCCAGTTTATCCCAAAGTCAGCATTTAAGGTGAATCCCATGGTGAATCAAGATCAAAAGTGATACCCTCAGGATACTGTTTGGGTCTCCGATGTACAATTTTCAGTTTATTATGACTATGCTGAGTTTTTGGGGAATTAAACAACTTCAGTATTAAAAATCATAGAATCAGCCAGGTTGGAAAGGACCTCTGAGATCATCAAGTCCAACCCTTGATCCACCACCGCCGTGGTTACTAGACTATGGCACTAAGCGCCACATCCACTCTCAAAAAATAAAAAGCTTTCTTTTGCATCATACGCTGAAGAAGCTGGTTGGCTGGCAGAAAAACATAGCAAATGTCAACTGCCATCTTGGATGTGTTGAGAGGTAACAAGACAGACCACATGAAGCTTTCCAGCAGATGCTTTCACTTCAGCAGAGAAGGAAAAGAATAACGGGTTACTTGAACCTTCATATAGTTACTCAGAAAGGGAAAAAGCCCCCTTATACTTTTTCACAGCTTGTTTTGAAAAACAGTTGTAAAAGTTGTCAGAATTAAGTTTTATCAGTTAAATGAAAGTTGTATCAGTTAAATGAAAGGACTTTGTCTGCCTTTCAGACAGGAAGCGCAGCTGTGTGACAGTCCTACACAGTCCTCTTCAATGACCTCTGGTCTCTCATCTCTGCAGGACGTAGTGGCACTGGAGGCCGAGGGGAAGGAGGAGATTTGTTCACCCACTTGCTCCCTATTCAAGCTTACAGGTCCCTGTCAGTGGCTGCAACAGATCTGTAAGGCAGAGAAGGCAGTCTCATGGTGCAAGCACCTTATAGAAATGAGATGAAGATCCCTGTCACTTCCCAAGTATCTAATCTGAAAGTCATTACTACTGTTCGTAAGGGTGTTCAGGAATTTTACAGATTTGGAAATTCCCCCATAAGTGGTCCTGTTTGGGGATCTCCAAATATCACAAAAACATGGAAGCAGCATAACAAAATGCCTGAAAAAATGTACTAGTAGACAGGTTAATATTTAAGACTACTCGGTGAGCTTTTACATAAAGACTGTGCTCTTCTAAACACAGTTCAGACCCTAGGTGGTCTGTCAGCACTATGAAGAGCTCCTATGGAATAAACCAGCACCTGTCAGTATATTCTTTCTTTCCATGCTGACAGAAACAGTCAATCATGCTAAATTGACAATTTCAAGCAAAGATCAGCTTTTTTGACAAAGGATTCTTGAGCTGCTCCATATTCACCAACCAGCCTCAGTTCTGGACCTCGCAGTTCAGAAAGGCATTGAGGTGCTGGAGCAGGTCCAGAGAAGAGCAAACAGGTTGTTGAAGGGACTGGATCACAAGCCCTACAAGGAGAGGCTGAGGGAGCTGGAGTTGTTTAGTCTGGAGAAGAGAAGGCTCAGGGGAGACCTCATCACTCTCTACAACTCCGTGGAAGGAGGTTGTAGCCAGGTGGGAGTTGGTCTCTTCTCCCAGGCAACCAGCAGTAAGACAAGAGGATACAGTCTCAAGCTCTGCCAGGGGAGGTTTAGGTTAGATATTAGGAAGAAATTCTTTACAGAGAGGCACTGGAATGGGCTGCCCAGGGAGGTGGTGGATTCTCCGTCCCTGGAGGTGTTCAAGAAAAGACTGGACGTGGCACTTAGTGCCATAGTCTAGTAACTGCAGTGGTAGTGGATCAAGGGTTGGACTTGATGATCTCAGAGGTCCTTTCCAATCGATCTGATTCTATGATTCTATGATTTTGTCTCAACTCTCAATTTTGTTTTGGGATCCTAGTATTCATCATTACCTTTCTGCCTCCATTTCCCACTCCTTCCTCCCCTTCCCTTCCCAGCACCATGCACAAACTCAGCATGCAACTGAGAATCCCAACCGTGTCACTATACACATACCTGCACAAGCATGTGCAGAGTTGTCCCAGTGATTTCTAGCTACAGCATGAAGACTAAAGAAACCTGCTTTGGTTAGGTACGATGCACATAGACTACAAAAGTGTGGGTGTTGCTCTGGGACTGTCAAATCATTCAAGAAGCAGAGGCAAGAGACACTAAAACTCATCAGGGACAAAGTCATGCCATCTGGATTTCCAAAGCTTTTGAAAATACATTTGGAAATGAAAAACACACAACAACTAATGCACGAGATATTTCACACTGGTAGACTAAGATGCAGATATCCAATTTACAGATAACAAAACAGCTCCTTTTCCCTTAGTCATAAATTCCAGGATGATCAGATTCTGAATAGCACTCCCAGATACAAAAGAAAAATAGGGCAGATGATGAATATTTTATCGCTGAATTCTTGCTATACATAATCATATTATTTTATTATCTCATGCTGGGCAGAAAAAAACCCATGGGAAATGAGGCTAGATTTGTGAATGATAACAATAATTTGTCAAACTGTTTGATATAAGGATGAAAATACAATAAACATGATTTTAAAAGTTCAGATAGGAAGACTGGCTACTGACATGAAATGGGAAAATGTTTAAGTGATTTAAGGGTAATAAAGAAATATAAAAGAGACTGTGATACAATAATTTATGTAGCAGGAACAACAAAATAAAGTACAAGAAACACTAGGAAAAGTTGTATCCATTAAGGAAAAAGGTAACCATTTTGACATCCTGGGAAGTAAAGATGAATAAACAACCTCTCCTTACATATCTCCACTCAAGTTTCACCTTGACTTAGAAAAAGCTATTTCCTTAGTACATTGCTCTTAGATTATGTGTGAATGGGAAATACCCTCTGCTAATGGTAGTCAGATACACATATTCAAATCCACTTTTCCAATGACATTTGCTAGAATTCAAGTTTCTTATGAATTACCATATGAAATTACATGTTTCAATGTATTCAATCTGAATGTTAATCACACAGTGTAAACACACTTTAAAAAAAAAAAAAGAAAAGAAAAAGAAAATGAAGAATAAAGCCATTTGGAATCACAAAGAAATGCCTGAAGAGAGAATGCAGATGGAGCTCAACAGAGGTGCACAAAATCAATTACAGAGGCTGTAAAGGACCCCTGGGAATCTCAAATCCCACCTCCTGCCTAGAGCATGTCCAGCTGGAGCACATTGCTCAGGTTCTTCTTCAGTTGTGTTTTAATACCTCCAGGGATGGAGGCTCCTTACTCCAATTTGACAAAGATAAAACCTGACTAGAGTTGCTGTTTATATGAGAAATAATGACCCAGGTGTTTCAGTCACCAGCAAAGAAATGGAAACATGGCCCTCAGATAAGGTAATCATATTAGTTTTGGCCACTGTGACCTGGCATTTCATTTGAAGTGTAATAGTCCTGTTCCTAACTTCTCTGTCTCTGTATTTTATTATCAGAAAAACACTTGAAAAAATATGATAAAGCAAACCCATAGCAGCTGAAAGAAAAAAAATATTGGATGATACAGCTTGGAGCACATTGACTGAGAATGTCAATGCAACACGATTTTATTTTTTTCAAGAAAGTGAAAAAAAAAAAAGTCATTCCTGACCTATCTTTGAAAACTTCAAGCCTCTACAGTTCTCTAGGGATTATGGACAGCACTGGTGATGCTCTAAATGTGAACTTTTAAATATTAGCTTTTCAAATAACAACCAAAGGATTAGATGAGGCCAAATATAAATATTGACCTATGAACAATGACTCAGACTGCCTGTGTGACACTTCGGTGTCTAACAGGAGCTAGTATCCAGCTGTCAGATATGATTATTTTAGTTAGTATTTAGTATCCCTCATACCAAGATTAGACACTTTGTACCCAGCCTGACTTAGAAATCAAATTCTTTTGTTTATAACTCTGTAGTAGAAGAAGGTTAAAGCAGGTCCTTCTTCTGGTTCAGTAAAAAAAGCCCTTGAAGCAGTATGAGCCTCAAATACTTGAAAGGTTTATAATTGATCAACCTCTGAAAACTTTTGAAAAAGATACCAGAGACAGAGTATCCCTCCAGGTTCCCACATACCTTTCTCCTGTTAATTAAAAAAAGTGTAAAAGCAGAATTCACATCTAAACCGCATTTCAGATATTTTTATCTGTTATGCAATCTTAGGAGTTATGTATCACTTTTCTATAGAAAAGCTGCTCAGAAATTAGAGGTGCCCAGGTCAAATTAAAGCTGGTTTTCTCCTTGGCTTGCAGGTGATGCAGGAGCACCCACGATTTCTGTGTTCTTGTTTCCTGACTTTCAGTGAGTGCTGCACTTCAAAGCCTTTTTGGTTGGAAAAATCAGAAACAGAGCTCAGAATGCTGATGTTTCTCTGCTGTTTTTATTTCTAAATTAAAATATTAACTGGACATCCTCTGTGCCAACATGCAATTCTGAAACAATGCACGGCCTTCATACAGCAAGAGCCACCTGAACACAGCCAGCCTCTGCATTTACCAGTCCAGAACCAAAACACCACAGCAGCATTAAGAGCACACACTTAGAGGAGGTGCAAACACATGAAGTACCATTTTGCATTACTACACATGCAGTAAAAGGTCAGACATTTACATCATGGGAGATGAAGGACATTGGGCTTCTGAATATATGTCCATAAACAGTTGAAAGGAGATTATATATATATATATATATATTCAATACTTGTTTGAATACTATGGGATAAAGCCCTGGAAGGAAGAAGGGCCCAAGAGAGCTGACTAAGATTCAAGGATCACTTATTGAAGCCTAGAAGCGATGCATCTCAACAAAGGGGAAGTCAGATAAAAATGCCAGGAGACCTGCATGGATGAACAAGGAGCCTCTGGACAAACTCAAACATACAAAAGAAACCTACAGGGGCTGCAGGCAAGAACAGGTAGCCTGGAAGGAATACAGAGAAATTGCCTGAACTGCTAGGGATCAGCTTAGGAAAGCCAAAGCCCTGATAGAATTAAATCTGGTTAGGGACATCAAAGGCAAGAGGAAAAGCTGTTGTAGGTACATCAGTANATGCCAGGAGACCTGCATGGATGAACAAGGAGCCTCTGGACAAACTCAAACATACAAAAGAAACCTACAGGGGCTGCAGGCAAGAACAGGTAGCCTGGAAGGAATACAGAGAAATTGCCTGAACTGCTAGGGATCAGCTTAGGAAAGCCAAAGCCCTGATAGAATTAAATCTGGTTAGGGACATCAAAGGCAAGAGGAAAAGCTGTTGTAGGTACATCAGTAGTAAAAGGAAGACTAGGGAAAATGTGGGCCCTCTCCAGAAGGAAACAGGACACCTGGTTACTCAGCATATGGAGAAGGCTGAAGTACTTGATGACTTCTTTGCCTCTGTCTTCACCAAGAAGTTCTCCACCTATGCCACCCAAGTCACAGAAGGGAAAGGCAGGGACCATGGTAGGAGAAGATCAGGTTTGAGACCATCTAAGGAACCTGAAGGTGTACAAGTCCATGGGACCTGACAAGATGCATCTGTGGGTTCTGAGGGAACTCGCTAAGATGCTTTCTGTTGTATTTGAGAAGTTGTANGAAGGAAACAGGACACCTGGTTACTCAGCATATGGAGAAGGTTGAAGTACTTGATGACTTCTTTGCCTCTGTCTTCACCAAGAAGTTCTCCACCTATGCCACCCAAGTCACAGAAGGGAAAGGCAGGGACCATGGTAGGAGAAGATCAGGTTTGAGACCATCTAAGGAACCTGAAGGTGTACAAGTCCATGGGACCTGACAAGATGCATCTGTGGGTTCTGAGGGAACTCGCTAAGATGCTTTCTGTTGTATTTGAGAAGTTGTAGCAGTTTGGTGAAGTTTCCACTGAATGGAATTCCCATTTTTAAAAAGGCAAAAAAAGACCTGGGGAACTACACACTGATCAATCTCACCTTGGTGTCCAGCAAGACCATGGAGCAGATTCTCCTGGAAATTACGTGCAGTGGACACACTAAAGGGAAGAGATGCCATCCAGAGGGACCTTGACAGATTTGAGAGTTGGGCCCTTGCAGACCTCATGAAGTTCAACAAGGACAAGTAAAAGGTCCTGCACTCGGGTCAGAGCAATCCCAAATACAAATACAGGTGGTGGAGAATGGATTTAGAGCAGCCCTGGGGAGAAGAATTTGGACTTGTTGGTTGACAAGAACCTCAATATGACCCATCAATGTGTGCTTGAAGCTCAGAAAGCCAACTATATCCTGGGTTTCATCAAAAAAAGAATGGCCAGAAGGTCAAGGGAGGTGGTTCTTCCCCTCTACTTCACTCTCATGAGACTCCACCTGGAGTAATGCATCCAGCTCTGGGGCGCCCAACATGGGAAGTACATGGAACATTCAAGTGAGTCCAGAAGAGGGTTATGAAGATGCTCAGAGGGTTAGAGTACCTCTCCTACAAAGACAGTTGTGGTCATTTAGCCTGGAGAAGAGAAGGCTCAGGGGAGACCTTACAGCAGCCTAACAGTACCTGAAGGAGGCCTACAAGAGAACTGCAGAGGGCATGCAGTGACAGAGGGCATGCAAGACCNTGAAGATGCTCAGAGGGTTAGAGTACCTCTCCTACAAAGACAGTTGTGGTCATTTAGCCTGGAGAAGAGAAGGCTCAGGGGAGACCTTACAGCAGCCTAACAGTACCTGAAGGAGGCCTACAAGAGAACTGCAGAGGGACTTTTCACAAGGGCATGCAGTGACAAGACCAGAAGAAATGGTTTCAAACTGAAAGAGGACAGGTTTAGATTAGATGTAAGAAACAATTTTTTTACTGTGATGGTGGTGAGGCACTAGAAAAAGCTACCCAGAGAAGTTGTAGATGCCCCATCCCTGGAAGTGTTCAAGGCCAGGTTGGATGGGGCTCTGAGTAACCCGATCTAGTGGAAGATGTCCCTGCCCATGGCAGGGGTTTGGAACTAAATGATCTTTAAAGTCCCTTCCAATCCAAACTGTTCTATGATTCTGTGATTAAATGCCAATCTCTAGCATTTTTTTTTGTGCAAATGTGAAACAGGAAGGAAGACCCTTTACTGCTTTTAGGTAAGTTGTTGCTGGCATGAAGGAGAGAGGTGAAGAGAGGCAGAGAAACCAAACATCACTATAAGTGGCACTTCATGGTGTTAAGGGACTGGGGAAACTTATCCATTGCCCTGCATTTCCTTATGTGTATATATTTGACCTCCTGTAGGGTGTCCATTATTCTCTGTAGGAGAGTTTCACAGTTTCTTCAGAACCTCATTCAGGGAATAAGAGCACCACAAATATTTGTTATAGGTAACAACATTGCATGTTATTCTGATAATGTTTCTCTTGAAAGTAAAGCATGCCACCTTTCCAGTGAAATAGTCCTTACTTTGCAGTTTCACTGAGGCTCGTTACACTGTGTGATCAACCTTGGCCTGGCTGCTTTGAGTGCAGAGTTTCAAAAACAAATCAAGGTTCCACTGAGGTGCCTTAAATACAGACTAAAAAACACATGGACTGACCTTTATGTCACGGAATGAAGCCTTATATTTGTACAAGTTGTAACAAACGAGATCAGGAGAGGAAGGCAGATGTTTCAGATGATGTTCTTTAGATAGGAAAGAAGAATACTAAGACAAACTGAACGAGATCCAACTGCATAAAAAGCACAGGCGTCACAGTCCAGTGCATACACCAAACCTGAGATTTTTGTCTGACAAAAACAGTACCAGCAAAAACCCCTGTTTTGTTAAACAAAGCCTTACCTTTCTGCTATCGATGTCCTTGGGAAATAAAAATCCTCTCCTGCGAGGTAGGCAGCTGCAGTTCCACCTCCGAAATAGGTTTTCCTCAAGAGGGGAGCAATCCGGTTGTTTACCAATAACGCTCCTAAACCAGTTGGGAAACCAAAGATTTTATAGAATGAGATGGGGATAAAGTCAGCTTGATGGACTCCCAGGTCTAATGGAGAACTGCTCACGTATGAAGCTGCATCTAGTAGAACGAACCACTTCCCTGGTACTTTGATGGGGCAGAGTTTTCCAGATTTTATGTCCTGTATCCATGAAAGGGGATATTTGGTACCAGAAAAATTGCTCTGAGCTGGATAAGAGAAAAGATGAGGTGTTGTGCAGTTTTGTTCTTCAGCTGGTAACCTGCTTTCTGCAAACAAGAGGTCTTCTGGTGTTATTGGAAAAGACAAGACATTCATTGAGGCAGTTATCCCCCTCATACCCACCACAGATGTGTGGCTGTCAGTTAAGTAACAAAATCGACTGCTGGGTTGCTTTGTGCCTTCAGGTATCCAAGGGAATGATTCTGCTACCAGTTTAAGTGCAGCTGTGCATCCAGATGTGAAAATGATGGTGTAATCCTCAGCAGTAGTGTGGAAGTGTTGCAATATTCTGAAAAATGAAAAAAGAAAAAGATCCATTTATTTTCTGATTTTTCTTTTTTATCGCTGTGTGATATATTTTGGTTTTCCTCAGCATAAATTCTTTTACTCTGACAGCTGATATGAATGGAAGTAGACAGGTTTTGTCAAACAGCACAATAAACTTCAAAAGGAGAACCCAAATCATTTTGCCCACAAGAGACTCTTTCTAATGCTGCAGTGAACATGGCTGTGTTTTTAAGGATAGAAGCCAATTCTGCCTGGCTCCAAACAGAGCAGCCAGTTTGGTCCCTCAGTTTGATCAGAATCAAACCTGTATATAATTAAAATTACACTGTCCTTGAGAGAGACCTGTTCTATTTACAAACTATTAGGGTTTTCAGTTTAACAAGCATTTAGAGCAGACAGAATACGTTTCAGTTAAAATAATCTACTTAAATAGTGAGCGTCCAAATTAAGGGTCACAGTATTCAGTAGGGAAACCTTAGCATACACCTTTGCTCCTTGCTTATGTTATTAACAATAGAAGAAGAAGGCAGCAAGAAGCAACATATGCTTTCCATGTCCCTTATGCACATAAGGCTGTAATCTCTGTAGTCCACAAAGATAGCTCAAGCCAGAAACAATCTGACATCTTCCAATGAGCCAAACTTCAAAAAGCAAACTTGAGCCATGTCTATGCTACACATTCTTTGTTGCCTGGACAGCACTTGTTGGCTCTAAACTACCTTTTGTGAACACCATCTAATGCACATTTTGGTACCCATGCCAGCTTGGGCATCTATTAGTGTTTTGCAGTGTGCAAGATGGGTCTTTTCAGAGGCTGAGGAACAGCTTCAATTCAATCACCTTTCTTACATTTTTTCACCTGATGAACTTTCTCTGAATTAACATAATAATAATAAACAGGAGATGTAACAAACATCTGAGAGACATCAGCTTCAGTGCATGGACCAGAGCAAATAAAATTGAAGCAGAGCATATATGTTGCAGCTCAGAAATGCTCTCCAAGAAGCTGGCATTCTAATCTGTGTAATTCCAAGGTACATACCAGCATTTAGAGAGTCTCTGAATGCTGGTTCCCAACATGTAGCATTAAAAGTTTGCATGTTTTATATAACAGGCTATTCCCTTACCAGAACAGACAGAAAATGAAGACACAGGTGTATTTCAATGTAAGTTGTATGAAAGGTTATGTGACAAATTCAAGCTAAGAATCCTGACACATAGGACAACAATGAAATTCCTTAAAATTTTAGAGATTTTAAGAAATTTTAAAACTTTCAGACTGTGTCCAGTCTGAAACATAAATTCTATGGGCAAAGGCTGTCAGAGCTGGGTGGTGGGTGCAGGAGTCAAATACTAAACACTAGAAAAGAAACAATTGCAATGACTGACTATTTGCACAAAAAAAACCACCCTGCAAAGGCCCATTGAAATGATATTATTAGTACTTTTCTTGGTTGAAGAAGACTGTTGTGGTTCCGGGAAGTACAGGATGCAACAGATGGTTTCCAAGGCCCAAATGAGACTTGACTTTCTTCAGAACTTACATTTTTAAAGACTAATGCAAATGGTATTTTATGTCTTCTGGAAATGAAGAAAGAATTGCAGCTTTTACAAAGAAGCAGATCATGGATTTAGGCCTTAGGCACTCTGAGAAACCATTTGGAAGAATTCATAAGGATCTTTCTGAAATAGACCTGCCAGGGGATAGTTGCTGCAAGCATTCACAGCTCCAGACATAATTTTTAAAGACTGGGTTCATAGAAACCAAAGTTTTCCATTAGACTTTAGAAACCCTCTTAGGGATAAAGAGAGGAATGATCACAGAAGTTTTGGCATCGGGTATTGAACTTGACAGCCTGCCCTATTCATCCCTATAACCTGCTCCCTCTAGTCACTGAACCACTCTCCCTTTCCCTGCAGCAAGCTGTACAGCCTTTCCCTCCACCACCTGCATAAGAGCTTGAAGCACATGTATGTGTTGTATGGAAAACTTGACTGAAGGACTCTGAAACCCTCAACCCAGGCAGTGGTCTCTGTTGAAGACAAGCTAGCTGTAGGGTTATCATTCTGAACTGTGCCCTGAATTTCAGTCCTGAAATCATTCTGCCTTTATTCTTCGTTCCTTGTATTCCCCTAGATACAGAAAAGGTGGAAAGCAAGGAAAGCAAGAGTCTTGATTTCTTCTTCAAGGACAGAGCTGGGGAGCATCATACTTTTGTTTGTAGGGGAAAGGAATGATAGAAAGCAGGTTAGTATGGAGGTTGGGGTTTGGGGTTATGGACATAATTTTGTATGTATTACCTGATGTGATTTATTTTTGTATGCTCTGCAGTCATACACTGATATAAACAAAACTACAAAAAGGTTGTTCAAGAAAAACGAACAACAACAATAAGGTATCCAACTTTCTATGTGTTTACCTCTGTGAGTGCTACGCCAAATTATATATTCACGTGTATGTGCACACCTATAATACCTTCCAAGTTAAAAATTCTTAATACTCTACTTGTTTTCACAAGAGCGAACTGAAGACTATTATCAAGTCTGCTCCTCTTTTACTCTCTATGACTTCTCCACTCTCCTCCCCAGTCAGCCTCCCTGTGCCACACAGGCTCAGTGGGAGGTGAGACACACCTAGGTAAAATGCCAAATGCTGCTCAAGAACAACAACCTGCAGTTCTCCATAGGAATTGTACACACTTACCGCACCACTTAATTTGTCCAAAAGACACTGTAAAATGACTATAGCTGAGATGTGGGAATGGTGGAATGGGATTTAATAATGGGATGCTGTTGCCCAACCATGAATATTAGAGCAAGTACTTTCGTCAAACATTTTCACAGTTTTACAAGACAATAAATACTATTTTGGGTTCTTTAGGCTCACAAATAGTGACAGCTCTGTTTAATTCATAATTGAGACAAAGCTTATTGGTATTCTAACTATATTTAGTTTTAATTATTTCAAATTCAGAAATAGCTGAATAGGTCTGAAATAAAATCCATGACACAACACTCATGTATTTCTGTATTTAGCTCATGGCTTTCACATGAAAAAAAAATCAAGCTTTAGGGTTAAATTTTCAAGAATCAAAAAAAATTAGAGCTTTTTTTTTTCCCAAAGGCATTTAAGTTCCTAGAGCTTGAGAAACAACCAAGTTATATTTCTAACTGACTTAGACAGGAAATAGATTCTTTTGTGACTCAAATTAGGTACCTATTGTATTTTGGTTTTTCAAATGCCTTATAAAATTGCTATGACTCCAATACTTGCAAAAAAGGTGGGATTTTTAAAGTCAGATTCACATTTTGACTGAACCTCAAAAAAAAGAAAATAAATAGATAAAGCAATAGCAACTGAGTTCAGGGAATTTCCTTCTGCAGAATGGCACCTGATGTGCAGAGCAGAAAAGCTGCAAGCACCTCAGAATAAGGTTTCTAAAACGAATACCACAAACTCCTGAACCAGAGCAGCACTGCCACGATAAAATTAGAGTACTTAGGGACAGAAAACTGCAATATGTCTCAATGACTTTTGCAGCCCATGGTATGACATCCTCTGTTTTGACAAGAATATTGGGAAGCACTGGCTGTTACACACAGAATTCCTAATGTTGTCTGTCTGTGTGTAAGACATACCCCATTACAGTGAAATGCAGTTACACTCTGGCAAGATTTATAGCCACATATAAGGTCGTTGTTGGCAATAGGACTAAAGATTTGCAGTAGAAAACTGATAACTTGATCTGCTATAGCTCACAGCTGCAAACACCAGCGGCATTTTACAGCATTACAAATTTCCACTTTTCACAAACGACTCTTTGGAAGACACGACTAAGAAGGTAATTGTTTCATTAAACATATTGATACAATTGTGCCTTCACTTGGAAGAGGGCAGAAAGGCTGAGCAACTTGACCCAGCACCTTTCTTTCAGGCTGGCAAGGTGGGGGAGGAAGCTGCATGCTCCATCTTTGCAGTACCTTGAAGACCCACCATGACTGGCCACCTCTTCTCCTTCTTACCTCCGCAGGCACTTACAGATCACATGAAGACATGAAGCCTGTCCAGAGAGAAGGGACTGAAAATGCCCCCACTTGGCCACACTTCCCCATGAATGCTTATATTCTCAGACCTCTCTGTTAGCTGGTGTTTAATAATTTTAAAAAGTTGCCATACGACTTATACGATCCTTATGACAACAGTTGAGCTAAAATGCCTTTACACTCTGAAGTAAATCCTGGCGGGGAAAGTCAATTATTTTGAACCCAACCAAGCCTGATGCCTCATTTTATATATTTAATACACATATAATTAATAATAGAGTTTTTATTTAAAGATTTCTATAATCAAGCCATATATTTTGAGGGAGTAGTCATATTTTCCAACTTACCTAATCAACAGCCTGAATTAATAGTTTAATTAGAACTATCACTCCACAGTGCCACTGGCAGCTCTGCTGGTCTACTACTGTCTTAGGGACACTGTTAGTCGAACAGGATGCCCTCCAAAGCTGCTGTCTGGCTGCCATTACCTCGTGCAAGAGCCCCCATGTTCCTCCTCACCCCCAGGTCTTTGTAGCTTTCAGCAGCAGATCAGTAGCAGCGCTCCCAGGAACATAGGCATGTCCATACTATACCATTTCCACTACAGTCGCCCGAAATTCAGTTGATTGACACGGCTTTTCATTTGTGCTGCTAAGCTTTAAATACTTATAAATACTTATAAAATAAAATACTTATAAAACTATTCAAATCTACCATTTTGCAAACAGCTCTAAAAGCTGAAGAGTAACTTATATTGCTAGGTTTGTTGCCCTCCACACTTTAATTCCAATTGGTGCAAGCATTTCAATTTCTAGTTGGCAAAATCAAAATATGACCAAGGAGTTTGTGGTTTACATGTTTTATATTTGTATTCACATTTTTATTTAGACCGTGTATGAGTTTTCATAACTATTGTCAGTACAATGATTTTCTAGTTAGTAGCTGATCTATCTAAAACCTCTTATGAAAGTGTAAGTATTGTCATTGTAACAAGGGATTCAGATTTGAAGACAGAGGCATAGTTATCCGTAGTTATTCAACAGTACAAGTTTAGGTAGCACTTTATAAAGGAAACTCTTCAGCTGCACATTTACATCTAAAAAATATTTTTCATTATAACATTTTTCCAGTGTCATGCTACCCAGAAGCACATATACATTCTGGACTTGTATTGAGAGTTGTTTACCTTGGGCCTCAGAAATGTCATCACATTGTTTTGTACTCTATAGAAACACTGAAAAGATGAAAATATGTTGTTATTTAATTACTAGGTTTTGTAAGAATGATAATTTAAAAAAATTACTTCTGAGACTAAAAATACTTTGTTTGGTTGGTTTTTTTTTTATTTTAAATTTCATAACTGGCATTTCAATCCTTTCCACACACAAGTGTAAGTGACAAGTATAGACAGTGGCTGCATCTACATTTCTGGATAAGAGCGTTTTAAACTTCCCCATTTATTAATTAAGGGTCAGCACCAGCTATTAAAACAGTCAATTGAAAAACTTCTACCAACTTTAGCGAGGGCTTCTAGGGTCTTGTACACTGTTGTGGCTATTACAGGCAGCCGGACCCGCACTGTGATTTTAGGCATAACTTTCTGTGCAGCAGCAATACTTCTGCACATGTTTTTCTCTCTATGTATGTGGAGAAAAAAGGAACAGAAGACGTGGCTATCCTCATTCAAGCCAATGCAGAAGGATACCATAAAAAAGGATACACTTCTTAGCACACAACCAAAATTTCTTTAAGTTCTGTTGCTGACAGAAGTGATAGCTTACAGCTATATCCATGAGGGAATGCTCTGGTTTAACAAACTAAAAAGACAAGCCTTCTGGGTAGGAGATGTCTTATATCTTATTTTGTAAAGACAAGGTCTATTCAATCCAGTATGTCACAACACCAAGTTATATTCTCATTGTCAATTTGCAATCCAAAAAGTAGCAAACTGAAATCTATAAATATTTTAAAGAATCAAATATATTTAAGCATGAACAAATCTACCAAATCTGTCTTCTTCCAGCAAAACATTAATTTAATGAAAAAAGCCCTTGTACAGTTTTAGTTTTTGGGTTTTTTCCTTTTTTTTTTCTTGAAGAAATGTTTTCAACAGAAATCTATACCATATCATCTCTGCAACCTGTGCAGCTAATCCAGTGGAGGTCTACCAAATTGAAGGATTTGCCCATGGATTAATACCTGCATGAGGAAGAGCACTGGGATAAATAATCCTTACAGTTTTTTCTCAACGTTTCCTCAGTCCACTTTTTTGTTTCAGTTTCCTTTCTCATAGTGACAATACATAAATTTAAACCTTTTAGAGCACATGCTAACTGCAAAATAGCTGCACGCTGTGCTATTTGTCCTTGAGTTACATACACATAAACCTCTTTTCTGACCATTTTACTTGAAAGGCACTCATTCTAAACCTGTTTCTTTTCCCACTGCTGCTTGCATAAGAGTGATTACAATCTCACTCATTGACATGACTGTTGTTATTTGCTCCATGGATGAAAAAGAAATGATTAGCTGGAATCTACTGCATAAGCTCCACTTGGCACAGGTAGGTGATGGAAAAATTCCCCATTTCTATTTGGAAGTATTACTTCCTTCAGGCATTCATGCTTAGCCATCTGAATTGAAGCATTTTAATCCCTTACACTTATTCTCCTGTCCAATTCTCTGAAGACACTGTGGAAATACCTGTTTGCTTACGAAGAGTCACAGACAGTACCAAAAAAAATCCCTCTCCAATTCTCCAGCAGAATGCCTGGAGTTTCCCTCACATAACAGCTTTAGAAGAGCAGGAGCTCTTTAACAGCCATGAAATGCTTTTCTGTAGGAAAAGATGCCTTGATGAACAAAGGCTATGAGAAGCACACACCCTGACTGAGAGGCGTTGACCCTCATTACAAAGTGCACATCCAGAAGGTGTTCAGTGCCACACCTGCCACACTGAGAGAGGAAACTACAAATAAGGTGGTATTACGGCCCCAAAATTAATCAGAAGAGCAAAGCAGTTGGAAGGACTCGTAAAATCTACAGGCTACGTGTTGGTACAGTTTGTTCTAGCACACAACGATAACTTCTCTCACCAAAAGAAGCCTCTAACATCTATAACTTTCTAGATGTGGCAGAAACCCCATGGTAACTGTTTTCTTTGAAATTAAATGTTATTTTTCTGTGTAGAGAGGAAAGATCAATAGCTGCATGGTTTTAATACCACTTTGTGGATATTTTTTCTGAGTAAGATCAGCCAGATATGTTTACTCCAGTTCTTGAACAACTGCCAAAGATTTGTAAAAACACCCATGAAACCTAGTATTTTCAATAATTAGGACACAAATGGCTCTGCAAATTTATACCATAGATTCTTCAAATGAAAATTCACCACTTGCTATTCAAGTCAACCAGGAAGGAAATGGAAAAAATCACCCATATTTTAGGCAACCATTTAAGGTGGACTAGCCATAAACAAGCAACTCATGAACAAATCATTCCAACCGTATTTGCACAAAATAATTACCAAATAGAAAAACTACAAATTAATATGAATCAGTCTTTAAATCATGAATGTATCAGAATTCAAACTATTTCTGTAGCAAATCTTAGGAGTCACTACGAGGAATCAAAGATTTAACTAAACATAAGAAGACTTTGTACATGGTCTAGCATGTTGCCTCAGTTGCTGTCAAGGCAACTTCAGCATGAGATGTTTTCAATACAGTATTTTCTTCATAAGTTACACCAAACAACTAAGGTCACTGTATTTTCCCTTTCCAAACTCGTCATACCTAGCACAGATCATAAATTTTATATTTAGGCATCCCCCTGCCAGAGCTTTCTTGCTTAAGAGGAAAAAAAAAAAAAAAAAAGGATAATTTCTTACAATTCATAAAAGGTCTGTACAGCAAGTTCACATTTACTTGAGAAACAATTAGTCCCAGAACTTCAGAGGTACTCAGATGCTTAAGCAGGAATTACATGATATTGTGAATCTGGGTCTCAGTTACTATGGTGACAGAGACTACGGCAAATGCTCACACATAAATAGCCCTTATTTCATCAACGGTAGCTTTTCAAGTACTATGCTTTTGTCTGGAAATCACTTTAGATGAATATGTTAATCTGAAATCACCTCAGTCTGCTTACAAAATACTGAATGTTTACATAAATCTATTTATGCATTTCAGCAGCATTTTACTTTATATGGCACAGGTACCCCAGCAAATTAAATAAATCCTCAGCAGCAGTTTGTACTTCACCTTGCTCTGGGGAAAAGCCACAAGAGTGAAGACTGGCAGACTGTTGGCCACCATTTATTTGCCATGTGTTTTTCATGTGATGTGATGTGATGTCCCACTTAGAGCATAGCTCTGATTTTGCTTTCTAGGAAAAACATTGGAGCATTTTACACAAAACCACAAAAACCTTCTGAAGGGCAGTGGCAATAACATGAAGATAAGAGCACAGCCAGTAAGCCTTGGTGCATGAATTCCCGAAACCTGCAGGATCCTCATATTTTGGTAAAACAGAAGACAATTCGATTGCTTGTGAGTTAGAAATAACATGGTATCATGAATTGTTAGTGAAACCATCCTGGTGACCATAATTACAGAAATACTTAAGAGCAAAAGGCTTTTCTGTTTGTTTGTTGAGCTGACCAAAGGGTTCTTGGTGTCAGTGTGCATTTGCTGCAATTTGTTCTCACTGAACCATGTTCTTGTGTTGACTCAAACAGCCCCGAGATTTCCCAGAAACTATGAATGGATGTTTGTACAGGAAACATCATTTCTGCCTGTCAAGTTGTTCTTCATTCACCTTAAATCCTGACAATTGTTATTCCAGTGCTCCCGGCAGTTGAAAGAGAAACTATTTGACATATGATGGATGCAACAAGGCATAAATGACTGTTAAGGGATACTCTTGGCTTGCCTTAAAACAGAACCTGGTTGCAATCTACAGCAAACACAACAGAGAAAAAGCAACAATAAAAGGATTTTAAGGAGCTCACACGTGGCATGTTTAAAATCATAAAATGAAAGCAGCTTACAGGAAACTTAAAACAAAACCCAAAGGATCAAGAAACCACAAAATAAACACCATTGCTGTACTAATTGAACAGAAAATATGAACCGAACTCAGAAACCAGTCACTGCATATGTGAGTGGGAGCTCAGAGAAATACTTTGTGACTTGGTGGAATTTTTCACATATTGTCAGAGAATCATTCTGTTCAAACCAAAATAGACATGAAAATATAAACTGAAAGTAAGTAATGCTGTTTTAAAGTGTCCCATTAGTTAATCCTGGTATAAATTAAAGCTGCTATTGATTAGAAAGTTCACCCCATAAGATGCATATCAAATAAGCTTTCCTTTTTGCAAACTTCAAGAAATCAAAAAGTAACTAACAACCACATGCAACTAACAAACACAATTTCCTATAATCCTTCTACACTGCATCCTCATCTTGTAGAGCTGCTAGGGAGAAAATCTGAGCCAGAAAACGTGGCTGCCCTGAGTTTTTCTTTTTGTCCCTATCTAGCTCCTAGGAGATAGAAACCTGATCCCATAGGTCAGGAAATCCATATGTAAGATGGTCAGTACACATGTGGGAATACCTAAGTCCCATATATTCTGTGAAGTATTCTCTTTAGCAAATTTATCACTGCAACGTCACTAGAGCCAATTACAACAGGTAAGGAGCAATACGTAGGAATCTGTTTCAGACACCCCAAGTATGCCACCCTGCATAGTAAAGCAGCAAAAAAAAATCAGATCAGGGAAAGATTCTCAAAATGAGCAGAGGACTATTCACACAAGTAGGATATATTGCCATGCACAGGATAACACACTGCGCTGAGCTTAAACAAAACACTCAGCATCTTGTGGGAAGAGAACGACAGATCACACTTTGAAAACAGTGACAAAGCTGACTTTTTAAGTTCAAGGTTTTCTACAGAGCAAAGCCAGAAAAAAAACCCTAAAGAGGATGGAAAAAATCTCATCATCTTTGAATTCTTCAAAGTGTTATTTTAGATGGAATGATTAACATTTGAAAAAAATTCTCTTTCCCACTCCAGGTATCAGCAACCTTAAGAAACTCCAAAGTCAGTAACATGTTTCAGCTGACAACTGCAATCTGACTGTAGCCTTTCAGCACTTGACATCCACGTGTTGAGCTAGAAAAGCAGGAAAACTCATTCTTCTTGGTTACATGTAGATATACTGAAATTGCCTTATTCAGACTTGGAGAACTTCACAATATTGTCTATGTTCATGCACCAACAAAAATTTGTTCCTCTTCACAAGGTTATTTAGTTTTATGTTTAGGGAAGGGGTTAATTATTTTTGTTTTCATTTTTAAATGTATGGTCATTGCAGCAGAACTCATAGTTGTGACAACACAAATGCAATTCCTATCAGCGTATGCACATATGTTGTTACATACTCACAGTTGCATAAAAGGAAGCCCTCTACTGTTGATTAAATTTAAAGGTAAAATATGGTCCAGATTTTATTGCTACTGGGATCCAAAAGTCCTGAAAGTGTAAAGTCAAAATCCTCTTGCATTAGTGAATCTAGGCATTCTACAAATTCATCAGAATTGGAAAACTTTATTAATGGCTGGAAAAAATTCCACAACAACTAGAAATTGCAACAGCCTGTGTGTTACTCTGCAGCATTACATTACAATAGGCTAGTTCTTGTGGAAGTGATCAATTCTCAAATACAAACCAGAGGGGATGTAAGCAGTAAGATCTTATCAGAGTTTTAATGATCTACCAAAGCTGTTCTCCCCAGCCTTGGACTCAAATTCCAGCAGGATCAAATCAAATTTCATAAGCATGAAGTAGGAGACCAGAATACCAAGACGCTTACTTTACAAAGTTTTTTCAGTTAAAATTTACTTGCTTTCTGGTCTCTACTTTTAGACTCTACCCATCATTATTTCAACACCATTTTTGAAGATTCATCTGATGCTTTGACATTAGCTTTGGTAACATCTAATATCATGAGGAGCAGAATGAAAAGTGAATATATTTGATGAATATTTATTCAAAGTTTTAAAGACACTCAGGATACGTATGTCTGTGCCCTTTGTACATTGCTTTCTGCAAACATTCCAGCAAATGTAGAGCAAGTACAAATGATTACAGAATGTTCTAGGAAGGTAAATACTGAACTTGTAATTGTACACTAGAAATCTGATTCTAAAGGCCGAAGGCAGAAATTTAACACACAGTCTGTATCTCATAAAAGGGTTAAAATTTTGAATTACAAGAGCTTAAAATTAATTACTGGCAAGCATTCCCTTCAACAAGGATTTCAGCAAATTATTTGGTGAATAACAAACCACACTGAAGAACAGTCTAATTTTTATGGACAATTTCCAGAATAAGTGATATGAAATTCCCAACACAGAATAAATAATTATGTTCTTTGCCCAGCTCACTGTCGCCAGCTCACTAGGAATTTGTCCAGAAATGAAGTCAAAGGGCTACTTTTTTTCAGAAGCCATATTTCAAGACAATTAAATCACAGAAGGATGTGTGAAAGTCCATTGTATTGCAGTATATATTTTTAGTTATTACACTTCAAATTTCATTAAGTGTTTGTTCAACGTGGCCAAGCAGCAGGAGATGAGTGCTTTGGTGTATCATTTCCTACTTTTTAATCATCTGTCTAGACCATCTGGCTGCAACTCAACACGGCATGTCCCTAAAACAAAGGTAGATGCATGAATTGTCAAGAGACACCATAAAAGTAAGTTACATACGAGTATTAGCAGAAGGAGTCAGAAACTGTAAGTGGTCTGCTATAAAAAAGCAGAAGGGCTCATTCCAAATGTATTTTGCTTGTGGTTCAAAAACAATTAAATGCGATGGGTACAAGATATTTTATATGTTGCTGCTCATTCACATCATAGATCTACTGGGCTCTTTTTCATTACGCATAATTTTTAAACAAGTTTTTGAAAAGGGCAAGAACTGCATACATATTTTCAAACTTACAGTTAAATTCTTTTGAAACTCTGCCGTTCCTTTACATAACAATATTTTCATAGCAATATAAAAATAAAGGTATAGTTACAGCCTGTTGCACAAAACCTTCAAGAAAGCAAATTAATCCAAACTATTAGGCAAAACCTTATTCTGTTGAGATTGGGCAGCCATCAATAAGGCTTTCATTCTAGATGTGTAGATGTTGTCCATTAAGCCAGTGCTCATCATACTGTGTTTGACACTACATGTATTGCGACAACTCTGGACACACTGGATTGATGGTCCTAGGCCAATGTGAGATTTAACAAGGCAAAGTGCCAGTCCTGGAGTTGGGTCACAACAGCCCCACACAGTGCCACAGGCTGGGGGCAGGTTGGCTGGAAAGCTGTCCAGTAGAAAAGGATCTCAGAATGCTGGTCAACAGCCATGGAACATGAGCCAGCAGTGTGCCCAGGTGGCCAAGAAGGCCAAAGGCATCCTGACCTGTATCAGGAACAGTGTGACCAGCAGGAGCAGGGAAGTGATTGTGCCCCTGTACTCAGCACTAGTTAGGCTGCACTCTGAGTGCTGTGTCCAGTTCTGGGCCTGTCAGTTTAGGAAGACACTGAGGTGCTGGAGAGTGTCCAGAGAAGGGCAGTGGAGCTGGTAAAGGGTCTAGAGAGTAAATCACGTGAGGAGTAGCTGAGGGAGCTGGCGTTGTTTAGCCTGGAGACTCAGGGGAGATGTTATTGTACTCTACAACTACCTGAAAGGAGGTTGTATCCAGGTGGGGGTTGACCTCTTCTCCTAGGCAACTAGCAATAGGACAAGAGGAAACGGCCTCAAGCTGAGCCAGGGGAGGTTCAGATTGGACTTTAGGAGGAATTTCCTCACAGAAAGGGTGGTTAAGCATTGGAATGGGCTGCCCAGGGAGGTAGTGGAGTCACTGTTCCTGGAAGTGTTCAGGAAATGGCTGGATATGGCACTTAATGCTGTCGTTTAGTTGGCATGGTGGTGTTCAGTCAAAGGGTGGACTCAATGATCTTGGAGGTCTTTTCCACCCTTAATGATTCTGTGATTCTATAAATCTGCATGGCTCAGAGTAGCTTTGGCCACTTCTGGTGCTCAGCTATTGCTGCTCATTAGGAGCTATTATCAGACTCACCTGCAAAATGTTAGAACTGGGAATTAGCACTCAGTGATTCATTCACCTGTTGTGCCATATTGTTTAGATCACTGGTCCTATAGAAATATTGCTGAGATGTCAGTACATTTTGGTTAGGTTCCCACATGTAGACGCAGGAAGCTAAGACCCCCTGCTTTGCACCTCCTGTTCTAAATTTCCTGTTCTAAAAGAATCTAGCTGTATTTTTGTTCACCTTTTCATTCCCACTATCCAAAATCAATAGTTACCTTTACAACAAAACAGTAGAAATCCAGAGCAGTGTGATTCATTTAGCGGACATCCCTGTTCCAGGGTGTTGCACTTCCATGGGAGCTCCTGAGGTTAAAAAGGTGTTTCTGCACGCTACCATGAGCTGGACAATTTCTGTGCTCTACTGAGACCTCACTCTAGACCATTTACTCCTGCTGAAACAACCACCACCATTTCTAGTGCACATCTTGGTTAGAGGTCCACTTGTATCAAAGTGTCACATTGTTTGTAGCAATCCAGAAACAAGATCTTTACAAAAGAATATGAAAGATATAAAGGTCTGTTTATATTTTTTTAGGAGTTATTGCTTCAAATACAGGTAGGGATGCAGTGCTGTTGATACACCACCTTTGTACCATGTAAAGAACTTCATGCAGCTCTCTGAATACATCTCTGAAGGCAGAACACCCACAACAGCTGGTGTTCTGCTGCAGCATGTCAGGTTTTGTCTGACAGATGTTGGGCAGGATCTCCAATTCCCTGCATAGAGCTACTGACTGATTTGTATCTTTTCTTGAAGCAGGAAGGTTACTGCTTCCTCTGCTACTGTCTGCCCCTCCTCTCTCCCATTTGGCAGCTATTACAGAAAACTCCTGCAGCAACAGCTATCACTTCAAATCCTGTCTATTTTTCACTGGAAGCAGCAGATGAACCCATAACACTTGACTAAAGTTAGAAAGGGAGTGTTGACATGAGATATCTGTACTACGAGAGCACTGCAGGTTTATTGGGTGCTTAAGCCTTGGTTCAGGAGAGTATTTAAGCATATCTTTAACTCCCAATGTTTACCCATTGTTTTCAATTTGTCTGCAATTACACACACATCTAAAAACCTTCTTCAACAGAAATATTACAGAGTGAGCTTCTCACATTCATCTTTCTTCCTCAACCCCCACAATTATTCCAACGTCGTAAATGTCATAACAATTTTATAAACTGTTTATTCAATAGGTCTTTATTCAATGTTGAGCTGCATATTTTGCTTAACCACTGGGTCAAGCAGCAAAATGAAAGTAGTCTGCCCTCCTATTGCCTGTAGGCTGGCAGTATAGGGGGAAGTGTTGAGAAGACTTGTAATGGTTTTTAGCATAGCGTTTTTTTGTTTCTCTCTTCGCATGACTGTCCTGTTCTGGAGGTCTCTAAGAAACACAGTTAGAGAGATTCTAGATAAAAAAAGCTACTCTGTTTATAATGCTCCTTCAAGTTGCAGTGCAGATGTCTTCCAATATCTCTGTGCCTACACATTTACATAAATGTAAGTTTCAAGGTTAATTTTTATAAAAATAACTCCACATGCTAACTCTTATTATCATTATTTTATATTATATTAAAAATAAAATTT
>VYXB01002027.1:86597-158753 GCA_013397135.1 Pachyramphus minor | reverse complement strand
AAAAAAGGAAGAACATAAAAAAAAAAAAAAAAAAAAAAAATCCACAAACACATCTCCCAGAATCTCACTTCCTCTTACTATGAACCAGTAGAACAGACAAACACTTGGACATTGTTTTTGTTTAATTATTTGCATTCTTTTATTGCACAAGAAGCTCTGCTGACTCATGGGATACCACTGTGAGAGGGGCTGTAGAATCATAGCATCACAGAATCATAGAATCATAGAATAAGATCGGTTGGAAAGGACCTCTGAGATCATCAAGTCCAACCCTTGATCCACTACCGCTATAGTTACTAGACCATGGCACTAAGTGCCACATCCAGTCTTTTCTTGAACACCTCCGGGGATGGAGAATCCACCACCTCCCTGGGCAGCCCATTCCAGTGCCTGATTACCCTCTCTGTAAAGAATTTCTTCGTGATATCTAACCTAAACATCCCCTGGTAGAGCTTGAGACCGTACCCTCTTGTCTTACTGTTGGTGCCTGGTATGTGCACTGTACAAACTAAATTCCCCAGAGAACTTTGGGGTGGCTCTGATCACCTTCTGAAAGCCTGTGCTGCGGAATCAGCAAAGTTTAAAGCACAGCCTTGAAAAACTTTACAACGAGGCAAACTGCGCAAAGCAAAATCAAACAGAAATCCTCTTTTCTTAGATATACATTTGTGTGCATGCACAGTGACAAAAAAGCCTTTAAGCTAGGGAAAAAGACATGTAAATAAAAAGAAAATTACTCCAGAATAGTTGTAAAGCTTTACAAGATCTTAAAAGCTATGCAAAGAAAAAGAGCTTCTATGTGCTTCCCAGACAAAGCTAATTGACTGTCGATTTAAGAGAAAGAAAAAAACCTTATACTCTTGTGATATCTATTTTATTCAGTGCATAAGACTTCATATGGACATATGGAGTCCATTTGTGACTTTATTGTCCTTATTGTTCTCATGAGGATTAAGCTCATTGTTAGTCTCTGATATTGTTTAGATATAACAAAGGAAGAAAAAAAATACACATCTGCTGCAAAGTTGCATTCCTTTATGATCAACAGAGGTACTGTTATTTCACTTCAAATGTGAAATCAAAGAGTTTGCTTTTAAGCCATTATACATAGGTGCTAAGAGGGTTTATATATTAAAAAGGTTTATATATTCTGTACAATAACTCATAGTATTTTTATTTAATATATTGAGTGACAACTGAACAATCAGGGAATTCAACAAAAGGGTTTTTTCTCCCTTTGATCTCTCTTTTCCCCTTATGCTTTTGCAGAGTACCTGGTATCTGGCGCTCTAAAACCCAGGTCAGAAAAACAGAAGCACTGCAACATACTTGCACGTATCATGTTGCTCTTGTATAACCACTGCTATCTGCAGCAATCAAGGCACACTGCTCTTTGATCCTTTGCTATTCTAATCAAAGATACAGTATGAAGCCCTTACACAAGCTAAATTCTTCACCTTTTCTCTGTAGAGGTGGTAACATTTAGGCATTTATGACATTAAGTGTCATATCTCAGATGCTACATACTGACACCCTTGCTAGCAATTCCAATAAATTTTTACCAAATAAAGATTGCTAAAATAAGAAAGTGCTGAAGAGTGTGAACATTTATTTCCCTCAGACTTGTCCCAAACAAATTATCAGTATTATTTAATTTCAAACATTTCTTTCCACAAAGTCTTTTGAAGATGAACAAACAAACAAACAAATAAATACATACATTGTACATACTTACATACATACATACATATATACTTGGAACACAAGACCTATGGGGAGAGGCTGAGAGAGCTGGGGTTGTTTAGTCTGGAGAAGAGGAGGCTTAGAGGTGACCTCATCACTGTCTATAACTACCTGAAGGGAAGTTATAGCCAGGTGGGGTTGGTCTCTTCTCCCAGGCAGTTAGCAATAGGACAAGGGGGCACGAGCTTAAGCTCTGCCAGGGGAAATTTAGGCTGGATATTCCAAAGAAATTCTTTACAGGGAGTGGTCAGGCATTGGAATGGCCTGCCCAGGGAGGTGGTGGATTCACCACCCCTGGAGGTTTTTAAACTGAGATTGGACATGGTACTTAGTGCCATGATCCAGTAAACGGACTGGAATTGGACCAAGGGTTGTAATCGATGATCTCTGAGGTCTTTTCCAACCCAATCGATTCTATGATTCTATGATTCTATGATTCTATGATCACTGCTTTGAATCCCTCTGAGCTTGAGCTAATCTACATTTGCACAAATTACTATAATTTCTGAAGGCGTGCCTGTTTCTATTTCTCTACAATGACAAAATTTCTAATGTAACACATTTTCCTTAGAATGCTCTTCTCTGCTTTTGACATCACTCCCTTCTTCCATTCCCCATTATTCCAAATTCTTCTGCAAGAAACAGTTTTCCCCTTTGGCACTTTGACCAACTCATTGTCCCCAAGTAGCTCTCCCCCACCTCAACTGAACCAAAAAGGGAATTTTGTTGTCCACTGCCAAGGTTTTGACTCTTGACTGTGTGCCACAAAACTATCCACTCACCTAGAAAATAAATTTTTCAGGAAAGAGATTACCTTACCCAGACACTACCTAACACGTCAAGTACCACAATATGTATCAGTGATTTTATGCATTATCAGAGCAAAAATATAAAGAGATATATGGTAAACATTTGTACCCCAAATGTTTGAATGCAATCCGAAATGCCTGTAAAAGATGAAGATTTTGTATGGTAACACTTCTGAAATTCAGGTTTAAACAATACGCTTGTAGCACCTGTGAATGTTGATAACAGTTTAACCCATTTAATTATATTTTAATAAAAAAGTTATAATATTTTAAACTGATTTTACTTTAGCTTATAATTTTATTGAACTGATTTACCGAAGATATCACAAAGAGAATGTGTGAAAATGTAGATCTCCTCTCTTCAAATCACTATATAAAGCCTGCTTCTGTCAGCAACACAATTGTGAAATGTTTCACACTCAGCATGATGCTAAAGAGGTACTCATTAGCACCCACTAAAGAAAATAAAATGGTTTTATGTGAAAGTTACCCAGAGATCTGTTTCTTAAATCATGAAACTTAGCTACATCTTTACTCTCAGGATCAGAAAACAAGAGAGTAAACTAATGGGCACAGCAAGAAACTATTAAGATAAATTATTATAAAAGAATTCAACATTAATAAAATAGGAGTATCTGACCAAAAATCACACACAGACACACAGAAAGGAAAAGGTTCGATAAATAAGCTTCATTTTGAGATTACAGCATAGTGGTTTCAAATGATGTATTATTTTCTTTGTAAGTAACAAACTGTACTGCTAAAATGAGACATCCACAGGGAAAAAGAAGCTTACTAATGATAAATTATTGTTATATAAAAGCAACAAGATTAAAAGAATAATCTGTTAAAAGATACACTTTTTGTTCTGATAAGACAAAAATACAATCAGCATAAACATTCTGCAGTACAGAAAACCCCATCTCTTCCAAGAAGCCTCTGAAATGCTAAACTATTATTTCTAGACACAAGACGTAATTAGAGTACAACCACTTGAAGTGCAGTCTAAGCTGGATTAATCAATAGTGCATCAAATCCATGCTCAAAATAGCAGGTCACTGGGGATTAGTAGGTATCATATCCAGGAAAAAGTGAGCACAGAACATTTACAATTCACCAAAAATATGATTGACCAAAATACACAGACTTTAGAGATTCCAGGATCAGCTGAGTCTATTAGGAGAATAGTGGAGTACTTTGTTGCTGACTGAGGCCAAGCAGCCCTGCCACATGTGGGTAGTTAACCAGCCCCTACTATCGAGGGCTTGGTTGGCTCTATAAAGTTTTAGTGATTGAGTAACATTCCCTTTCAGACACAGATATAAATCCACAAAAGGGAGTATGAGCTAGCAGGATGCCCTAACAGCCAAGAAGCCAAGCAGCACCCTGGGCTGGATTACCAGAAGCACAGCCCATCATCCTCCTCTACTAAGCAATCATCAGGAGCACTGCAGTTTCGGGCCTCCAGCACAGGAAAGATGAGGATCAAATACAGCTAATTCAGTGGAGGGACATCAAGGTGGAGCACATGACCTGCAGAGTGTTTAGCCTCTAGAAGTGAAGACTTCCGAGGAATCTAATAGCAGCCTTCCATTATCTTTGAGAAGGTCATTAAGAATACAGAGAAAGGCTCTTCACAGTGGTGCAGCATGAGAGTGTGGGGCAAAAGATATCAAATGAAATGAGAGAGAATCAAATTGGATAGAAGAAAAAGCTTTATTCCCATGGGGACAGCAAAGCAAAGAGACTGTAGAACACCCATGGAGAGGTATTCTACAGAGTGGAGCTCTTAGAGGTTTTCAAATTGGCATGCCTTTCTAGAACTGTACAGCTTTCACCACATACCAAACATCTCCTTCCAATACTAAGGTTCTTCACCTTTAAAGCACAAGGAACGACTGATATTTTTGGCTGTTTTCTTTTGCACTTTTCAGAAATCAGAAAGCAAGAAGTAGAGCAAAAACACCTCCCAAAGCAGCCACAGCTTCCCTCTTTGGAAGTGTGAAAACTGGTTTGATATATGTCACACAACAAGAAAAATAAAAATAGTTAACTCTTAAATAATTAAGAACTTGAATTCTGGCTGCTAACTCCAACTGGACATGCTGCTGATTTTTTTCAAAGCTGACAGTGCAAAACACTTGTCTAAAAATATTTAGGTTACAAGAATATAAAACAAGACAGAAAAAGAAAACAAAACCAAAAACCAAACACCTCCATGCTGTTCTTCCCTTTATAATTAAGAAATAAAGCCTGCTAACAATAAAACCCTGTTTTGAAGAGCAGTTAAACATTTACCTAGTTTTAACATGGTCTTTGTAGACAAGAAGTAGACATTTGAGATTTTAATGGATGCTTATGTGTTATCCCAGACAGCAACTGATAAATGGAATTATTTTCTGTATTGGAGGCCTGACACTGTTTGAGAGAAGGGAAGTTAAAGCTGGCTAACAGCAGGTTATTAAAATCTGTCTATATCTGTGTGGCTCTTTCTGGTATCCACCACCAGAGCTACCTGCAAGTCCTACAGGAGAAAAGAGAAGGCAGCAAAGAGCCAGTGGATCTAGCCTGCCAAACCAAAGCATTTAAAATCATAATATACTTCCTGTTCACCTCTCTTTCCTTTCTGATGGCTTCAGCTCTGTCTCCCAAATATAAAATCCAGGGTAAAGGGTTTTCTGTGGCCTGAGGTTCATCTGTGAGTATATATTTTTCTTCCTTAGTCAGTCCTTCAGAGGAAATAATTGTTTTGAACTAATAAAACAATTTAAAAAAATGCTACTAATCCATATTTTACATAATAGCTTTTTAATGTATTTTTACTCAGTTTGCTGGAGTTCCTTGTATCAACTTCATGAATGAGTATTGTAAAACTTGAATCCAAATACAAAAAGCATGGTAATTTTTGCTTATGTAAGATGAGGGCTTCTGATAGCAAATTAATTTTTAAACACAGACCATTACACACTTGCAAAAGTCAGAAGAGCTTGTCATTTTGTGTATTTTGGGGACAGATTAAAAGTTTATATCCTAATCAGTCTCTGAAATACAATTTTTATGGTTTTTAAAAACTTTTCAAGGAAAAAAATGGATGTTTTTACTGCACATTGCATAGCTTTCTCTCAAGCAGCTTATCAGTAGGCATGATTGACTGAATTACACTGTTGCTGCTCAAACAAACTGAGAATGAACTCGGCTGATTTTAACTCCTAATACCATTCAAAAAAGCCCTGGCTTATTATAGTTTTGCAAATGTAGAAAGCCCTCATGCAGAGTTCTACGGATATTAAGTTGCAGTCTTATTACACTGATACCTTATTGATTAGAGAGATGTTTTAAACAAAAAATGTATCTCTACGTAGGATAGAGTCCTACAAGAAATATTGTGGGTTCTTTTAATATAACTAGGAGGGAAGTAGCCAAGAAAATAGCAAGTTATATTAAGGAAAACTTTACAAGAAATAGCACATGAAATGATTTTTTTTCTAAAGAATGCCTAGAGCAAACACAATATATTATTAATTTCCAAGTCACCTCCAGTTTACAGACTGTTGTACAATCACTAGGAAAAAGCACTATTATCAAGGAATCAACTCTTTCTTTAAGGGATTCACCAACAAAGTTTTCAGACTCATAAATTTTACCTAATTGCAGGACCACTATTGACAGAAATCAAGCAGGTCCAGCCCTCAGATCCAGCAAGTCAAGGACAAGCACAAACCTCACCAAACCCCACATGCACTGATGTCAGTTGAGGACGTGGCTTTGGTTTGTACAGGTAAGCAAGAGACAGAGAGATTCTGCAAGCATCCTGGCCGTGAAGATTTATGAAAAAACCCCTTTAGCACAAGGTAAGCTGTGTCTTCTGAGTTCCAAGGAAGTTTGACAGTTAGGAAAGTCGAGGAAGAAGACAGTTTATCTGTACACATTTTTACATTTGGATTATATAATTTGTTTTTTATTAAGGAAAAAAATAATAAATCTACACTTACAGAGACATCTTGACATTACAATAAATTCCAAACTGCTAAAAGTGTCCCTCAGTTTCATCTTGAGAAGGAGTTGGGTAAACCACTATTTCACCAAGGGCTTTGGCAGCTGGACTTGCTGGAAGGTACAGGAATACAGGATCTCACAGAAAAGTTCAGCACAAAGGGAGAACATCTCTTTCTGTAGCAACTTTCGCTGTGTGTTTGTGTTTAGTTAAAAATGTGCTCTTAATGCCACCAAAAGTTTGTGTTAACAACCACATGCTTTGGACAGTAACATGTTAAAAGTTTAAAATTATGAAGCCCTATTTCACTGTATTCTGATGTAGCTTATCTATAATCAGCATCTCTATTTACCCATATTTAACTAATTGGTAGTCCTATTCGAAAATGTCAGCAAGAAATATGATACCTTGAAAGGTATCACATTTATTTAACATTAAATCAACAGCTAATTAATGTAGCAAATAACCATTTTTATTATAATAACCTAGTCATTTTAAGTGTATTGGGTACAGCAACAGTAAATTTTATTGCACAGATATATCTCTGTTTTGATAACGTTGTTAAAACCTAACGATCTGGCTGGCTGTTTCATGTATTAGAATATGCAAAAGCCTAATATCATGTTTTTCCACCTGTTTGGGTTATGATGTTCATTTAGTGGAGCTTTAAGATGCACCCCTGGAATTATCATGAACATTAGCTGATAAAGGAAGAAAACAAGACATACTGATGGAAGACAGAGTAATGCAGTACCACAGCATGCTCATGCATAATACAAACAGACATTTCTTTCCCTCAAGTAATAATAAAAAGGCTCATAAAGACAATAAGCTTTGCTATTGTGCCTGTAGAGTCTATTTTGACTCATGTATATGTAGCCAAGAAGATTCCTGCAAAACTTCTAGAGGAACCAAAAAGGCCAAACCACTAAAAGTCCTAGAGATAACTACTTTATCATGTATAGGCCAGCTGCTCCAAAAGAACAAGGTGTGGACTTGACTCCCTGTGGTACTGACTAGGACTGAGACCCACTTTACTCTCTGGTAAACCTCTTTTACTTGCCCAGAACATCAGGACTGTCTAAATTCATGTCAAAACACCTCCACACTTCCAAGTAGCTCAGAACTGTGGGCATCTATCCATTACTCTCTCCATATCTGGAGGGATATATCATTCTCTTGCTACTCAGCAGTGGTATTACTCACAATGCACTTCCAAGAAAGAAAGAAAATCCAAATCACAATTTCAGTGATGATTTTCTGCCCATGTGTAGAAGCCTAGAATATAGGTGGCTAATGTGTGTGTCTCAAACAGCAACAGCTGGATAGATGTGGAGCCACCCAAGGACTGCTGGTAATAACACAGTGTGGGAAAGAACAAGATGTGGTTGGAGACAGGGACCATATGGAGGTAGGCAGCACTTCTTTGGGACAAACATCCTTGTTCTGGTTCCTAGAGATAAGCACAACACAGTACAACGCAAGCTCAGGGATGAGGTTGAGAACCAGGCATGGACTGTTGACCACAGGCCAACCCAGTAGGGTGCAATCAAGATCACCAAAGACCCCCAAAACCCTCCAACTCAGAAAGGTCTGGAAGAATGGACTTTGCATGATAACTAATTTGCATGGAAAGTGAGATATTTATCTCCAGGGTAGGGAAAACTTATCTATAGAGAGGTACTCCCATGAAACCTGGGTGTGCATGCACCCCAGGACCGTGGACACCCCATCAGATGGATCAACTGAGCCAGGACTGGTGACCTCTCTTTCTTCCTCTCTCCCCCTCCCCGTCTTTAATCTCTCTCTTTCTCTCTCCTCTCTTTCACCCTACCCCTATACTCAAAACCCACCACCATGTGCTAGTACCAGCAGATAAGAGACTAGCTTAGACCAATTTCCAAGCCAAGTGTGTAACTTACTAATAAAACTTTGTAAACTTTTGAAGACCTTATGACTTTGACCAGGACACATGCACATCTCAAAGTCTGTTTATCAATCATTCCTGATTTAGTTCAGAAGGTTTTTTCAAGAAATACTGCATATTTTGCATGAACAAATTTCTGTCAATGGCAAAAATTCTCTACTGTTTTATAAATACTTCTACTATTCTTTACTTACAGGATTGAGTTCGGTCACCTGAGCCACCACTGTTTCTACAAAAGAAAATAGTTAGCTAGCTACACAAAAGACAGTCAGGGTCTATGACCTCGTCTGTGGACATATTGCTGTGTTTACATGGGGTGACCAGCATTTGTACAAAAATAAAAACCTAGATTATGCTCCCCTTTGGAAAATGCCTAGCCATTAAATACTTGATGGAAATACAAGTAGATATACTTCATTTCTAATGGAGCTTTGGCAAGGGTTCTCAAGATTCCTTAACTTCTTTTCAGAAGAAGCCATGGGGAGGTGAGAGGCACAGAACTTGGTCTCCTAAGTTGAAATTCACTTCTAAGATGCTGAAACAAAAGGTACAAATTTTCTGGTTTTTGGTTTTTTGTTTTTTTCTTTCCCCAAGAGCCTAACTGAATTTCTTGCACACACAGTTCCAAAACATTCTGCATTTGGAGAACTCAGCTAGTCACCCAATGTGAGATTCATGACAGGCAACATTTCTACTGCCCGTGGAGAAAGAACCAAGGGCGGGAACAGGGAGGCAAAGTAGAGGTAGAAACACTATAAAATTGTCATCAACATGCTTTCTGTGGTGCTGCATTTTTCTGTGGCCAACATGAATTTCCAGTATATTTAGAAGTAATTCTTCCCAGTATTTTCCCATGGTTTTCATGTTTCTGCCAGAAGGAATTTTCTTCTATGCAAACAGAAACAATCAATTCAATTCATAACAATCACTAAAAAGACACACACACACAGAAAAGACTGTATAGGAAAGAGAGAAACAACTACAACAACAAAAATGTGCATTGCTTGCTGTGATTGTAATTAAATTACACATCGCCACACACTGCATTGAGTAGACCCAGGATATTCAGCACAGACAGAGAGGTCAATATCTGTCCAAATCTGTTTTCACTGTTTTCACTGGACAGGAGACATGATAGTTCTGTGGGATTGAATTGTCAGGTAACTAACATTATTACAGAGACCTCATAGTCATATCTTCCAAGTAAGCTGTTCCAATGAAAGAAGCAGCTCACTTCAAAATCCACTGCCATCACAAATTATTCCCTTATACTTCCCTGTACGTCTGCTATTTATACTGAGCCAATGCCTTAAAGTTAAACCATTGGTCTGGGACTCAGATGATGAAATTTTGGTCAAATGGTACAACTTTCATTTTCCACGCACCTTTCAACAAACCATGTGCTCTCTGTGCTTTCTCTCAAAATACCTAGAAACTATTCAATTATCAGCATCATATTCTTTACCTGATGAGTAGAGAGTAGAACGTCTCATTAATGTTTACAGTACCAAAGCTCCCATCTCTAAATCTAAGCATTACAGATCTGTCAACTCAACACAAATCATTGCCATCTTCTCTATTTTTGAGTAGCCACATTGTAATCCTCAACTAAATACAAAATTTTAGTGCGAAGTGGGACCAATCTGAAAAGTTTATTCTCAGTTGTATGTCCCTTTTTTAATCTGGTTTTGATAGAGACATTTCCAACCCATTTCTTAACATGATACCTCAACATTTGTAAGACATTATACTTTGTACTGCTGCAAGATTATCATTACTATAAATGAACTATTTTTCTCCTAGCAAGGTGTTTTCAGCTCTAAGGAAACACTTTGAAACCTGAAAAGAAAATATCAGGACCAATACTGCTTAACATCTTATCAACAACCTGGAGGATGTGATGGAATACATCCTCACAAAGCTTATGAATGATACCACAGCAAAGAAACCGGTTGGTATGTCGTAAAGCAGAGCTGCTGTTCAAAGGAACCTCGACAGGCTGAGGAAAGAGGCTGACAAACCTCACAAACCTTAGAGATAAATAAGTTCTGCTCATGAGGGGAAACAACATGCTGCATCAGCACAGACTGAGGACCAACTGGCTAGGCAGTAGCTCTGCAGAAAATGACCTGGTGCTGGTAGAAAAACTGAATGTGAGCAACCAGTGCACTTGTGTGGAATGCCACCCACATACTGGGCAGTACTATCAATTGTATGGATAGCGGGTCCAGTGATTATTCCTACTGCCCAGCACTGAAAAGGTGCCTGGATTACTGTGTGCAGTTTTGCATCTTTAGTCTTCACAAACTGCACCAAATTCAGCAGTGGCCCACTAAAATAGTCAGGAGGCTGAAGCACGCGGCATATAAGAAAAGACTGAAAGATGGTGTTTGCTGAGCCTGGAGAAGAGGAGGCTTCAGGGAAACTCATTACTGTCTTCATTTATTAAAGAGAGGGGAGTTATAGATAAGACAGAGCCAGACTCTTCTCAGACATAGAGTCAAAGGATAAGAGGAAACAACTGCAGATGCAGCAAGGAAAATTACGATCAAACACGAACAAAGCCTCCCCCATGAGCACAGCCAATCACCACAACAAGGTTTCTCAGAAAGGCTGTGTTGTCTCGATCCTTGATATAGTTGACTGGACACAGTCCTGAACAACCTAACCTAGCTTGGAAGCTAGCCCTGTTTGGAGATCCAACCCACTCCAGAGGTCCCTTCCAACCTGAATTATTGTATGATACTCCGTATTTCAAAAGGGAAACTATGTAAAATCTTTATAAATTGCTCTAGGGAGGTGGGACATTGCTGCTGCTTTGTAGGAGAGCTACTAAAACTGAACCGATGCAGAGGAGAAGGATGTATCAAAATTTGGGATTCACACAACACTTAAAAAAAGTGGCATGAGAAAAAAACCAAAAAGATATTTGAGAGGAAACAAGTTACAAAACCACTGTGGCCACAGCAACAGAATTCCTGCCAACCCATAAACTCTGACTAGAAAACAACTAAAGGGACTCAAGAGCCAAAGAAATGGGGGAGGCTTACAGAAAGCCAGTTCCTTCTACAGTAAGGCTTTAAAAGACAACAGGGTCAGTTTAAAATTGATCCATTGTCATTTTATAGGCAGTGAGTGAAAGGACCGCTGGGTGGATGTAATGTGATCACAGCTGTTCAGTCCCGTGAGCAGCGTGAGGCTGCACTCTGTGATGGCTGGAAGCAGCAGGCAGCCTCTTGCTGGAAGCCCTACTAAGAGAAAATTGCCACTGTTGATCCTCATGCTGCTGCTCAATTTGATGGGAATTTTTACTGCATAAATGACTGCAGGATCACAGCCTACATTAAAACAGCATAAACATAAAAAAACCCATGCTTTAACTTCAGAAGCATATGGCTCCCAGTGGTTTCTAACCAACAGGAGTTCTGTGTCAGAGGGCAAATTTTGCTCCCAGCTCACTGTTGCATTACCTAGTTGCTGTTATAAAAAGGAGGAAACAAAGAAAAAAAAAAAGAAGAAGACATATGCACTCATGGATAAGTCTGACTGGGAGATGACCTTTTATTCTGATAAACTGCTGTTTTTTCAAACAATGGAAACAACGTATTTATTACATGGAAACTGACTGATGTGTTGGCAACGTCTTTTTAAAAAACCTCTGTGCCAGCCAAATGTCAAAGTCTATTATTTCATGTTAAATGGATTTATTTAGTTCTCTTTCAAGTCAGTGCACAGCCTCATCTTAGGTAGGAACTGCAATAAGGAGGACTGAGAACAAGCACAAGTGAAGTACCAAAAGTTCATTATGTACATTAAGTTCATAACCTGCATAAGACAAATATAAATCTCTAATGAATATTCCACTAATATCCTTATTTCATGAGCATTCTAGGGAGTTAAGCACTGTGCTGCTGTTTTTCTTGTATGCAGCAACTCTAAATGTTGGAATACACAATACTCCTTTTGAAGGTAGCTGAACTAAATGCACAGTACTAGGCTGTGCTGAGCTTTCCTTGATATATCTAGTAATCTGATTATTGGGAGCATTTCATTTAATCCTACATAGAAATTTTAAAATTAACTACCTGTTTTCTTGGTGCTGTTTCAATATCAAAGAAGGTGACAGTTCTTGTCACACTTCTTTAGACGCTGTTCTGACATTGGGAGTAGAGGGAAAAAGAAGTAATGAGAAATTTTGCTGTTCAGTAGATTTTTTTTGCCCCCTCTGGTGTCTGTTCCATCACTATCCTTGAGGGAAAACATCTGTTACCTGACCAAGAGTTTGTCTTCCTTCTTAGATCTGTTTCCCTCTGAAATATCCTTCACTTTGCTGCATTAGCAGTTTAGATGCCCTTTATTCTTTCTTTCCTTTTAATATGCTTCGGTTTTAACCTACACAGCTTTATTTTTCACTTCCACTCAAAAAAAAAAAGAAAGAAAGAGCAGTGAAATGTCTTCTTTGGGAAAAAATCTACATTTTCTAGTCAGCTGAAGGATTTCTATCAGCATCTAGAGACATTTCATGCAAGGTATGCATGCATATACACTGCATGCAAGTTGTAAGTTTCTTGTTTGCTAGAAAAGCTCATTAAACCTTTCACCTGAGCGCATATTTACAGATACTTCGCTCTGTTTTTTTCTCAAGCTTTAAACTTCCCCTACCTATAATGACAAAAGTTGAAAAAAGGGACCAAACCATAAGACTGTTTTTCTTTAAATCCAAAATATAGGGAAGATATATATGTGAATGCTTTTGGTAGCCAAGAAGAAGATCAAGACAGAAGATCGAAAATCAAACCCCAGCAACGATTTTCACTCTCATGATGGATTTTAGTTCCCAGCTACAGTTGTATCAAGTCCTTCAAAGTTATTAAAAGTTGTTCCTCCCTATCAAAAATAGTAATTTATTAATTATATTTTGCCACCAGCATTGATAGCTATCCTAGCCAAATCTAAAGGCTCAGTCATTTTGCTTCAAAGCTGTAAGGTTCCTATATTGCATAATCAATTTGACTTGCTTGCAGATAATTAAATACTAGCAAGTGACGTAAACTAGACAAGATGTATTGATTTCAATTGGATTAAAAAAACCAGCCACGTTCTCTCAGATTGTTCAATATATAAAAACCTCTCACACCACCAGAATCGTCTTGCAGCTTGAAAATGACGGTAAATGTTTAGATGAAGTCAAGGAGGATATGTGCAACAATCTTTCTCTCCTTGGAAAAAGACTGTAGTCCTATAAGCAGTCCCAAGGCAATATGTTACTATTAAATAAGTGTGGATGGTGGCTGACTTCAGTCCAAGTGCCAGATTAAAAAATCACTAAAGTTCATTGCACTAACAAAAGGTAGATTTTATTTGCCCGTAAATTAATAAAAGTTCCACAACTCTTTTAGGATTATTGTGAAACATGAGCAAAGTGTCTTGACATTCACTGCAAAGCTATAAGGCAAAACAATTGCTTCTAACTGGAAATACCACCTGCAAGTCTGAACTCTTATTTCCAGCTCAGTAACAACAATAGAGAACTTTTCAACCTCTAATACTCCTGTCACCAGTAAGTAGACTTCAGTGGTCCATGGCGATATATCTGTTCCTTGCAGAAAAAGGTCACTGGATTGATATAAATAAATAAATAACTGTACATACAAATATAATGTAATCTCATTAATTGGGTAAGTCCTAAAGGTAGCTCTTCAAATTTCAAAGGTATTTTATCTTCGTTACTTAGACAACTAATAATATGTATATTGGTTATGACTGAGCATGGACTTCAAAATCACCATGCCCAATTACAGCAGAATTAAAAATTATTTTGAGGAAATAGAAGTCCTGTGCAATTCCAAGTGGACCTGTCCACATAGTGATTAAAAGATGTTTTTAATTCCAGTTAAGCTAACAAGAATCCTCCTCAGGTGTCAAAAGACACCAACTACTTGCTCCTGATGCAAAAGGAAAAAATGTGATTTTCATAACACGTAATTTGGACACGACATAAGGTGCAAATTATAAAACCCATCTCATTTAATAGACCTTATTAGAAAACAAAAATATTTTAATGCAACTTCGGTTGCAAAGATGACAACTTTTGACTCTAACATTCTTGTCCAAAGCCAGTAAAATTCAAATTGTACTGCAATTCAAACAATTCCCCTTTCACAGCCAACGTCTTCCTTCTGTATTGAATGATTCCATTACAGTACCCAGAGAGGCACTTCCAGCAGTTTGTTAGAAATAAAGCAAGAGAAAATCTTACTGATCATAGATGGCTAGGAGGGAAAATATTTCCTAAGGATGCACTGAGACCTATCTTCTCCCACACAAAAGGAAGAGGTATGGTACTCTTGGGATCTTCAATAATAGTTTCAGGGTGTCATCTGAAGCTGATATTTTCCATTTATTTACTTCCCTATTAAAAAGCATGTCAGGTCAAGCCTAAAGTCTCACAGAGGTACACTGTGTTAGGGAAGAAAGAGTTGCAATGACCTCCCAGGCATTAAGAAAAACAACTTGTTAGTTGCCACAGATCGCCACAGGATCTTCAGTGGTCACCAATTTATTTTTTTTTCTCCCGTCAACAGCCATCTGCAGATGGCCTTATTAAATCCAGAACCTTTCCCCAACTTTCAGAATATAATAATTTAGCAATAGATAAGAGCATCCTCCCTCTGAAAAAGATTCTTTATTAATGGTCATATGAAAACAACATTGATTTCCAGCTGGATCCCTACAAATCTATGAGGCCAGATGGGATTCACCCCAGAATCCTCAAAGAGCTAGATGATGCCATTGCAAAGCCTCCCTTCATGATTTTTGAGCAGTCCTGGGAATCCAGAGAGGTCTCAACTGTCTGAAAGCTGGCCAACTTGTCCCAGTTTTCAAGAAGGGCAAGAAGGAAGACCCCAGAAACTACAGGCCTGTCAGTCTCACTTCAATGTCTGGTAAAGACATCTGGTAAACATCTGAATACAACTCAGTCATTGGTCACAGCTGACACGGCTTCAGGAGTGGAAAGTCCTGCTTATCAAATCTGGTTTCCTTTTATGGCAAGCTAACCCACCTAGTTCATCAAGGGGAGCCGGTTGATGTCATCTTTTTGCATTTCAGAGCTTTCAATATTGACTCTCCCAGGACCCTTCTGGACAAAATGTCCAGCACACAGCTCGATAAACACATCATGTGAGGGGTAAGCAGCTGGCTTAGGGGTTGAGCACAGAGGGTAATGGTGAATGGGGTAACATCAGACTGGTGACCTGTCACTAGTGGGGTTCCACAAGGCTCCGTCTTGGGCCCTGTGCTCTTCAACATCTTCATAAATTACTTGGATGCAGGACTGAAAGGGATACTAAACAAGTTTGCAAATAACATAAAACTGGGAGGAGCTGTTGACTTCCTTGAAGGAGACCTCAACAAATTAGACGACTGGGCAAACACCAACCATAAAAAGTTCAGTGGGGGAAAGTGCTGGATTCTGCACTTGGGATGGGGTAAAGATGTTCATACAGACTACAGAATGAGACACTGGGAAGCAGTGCCGCGGAAAGGGACCTGGGGGTCCTGGCTGATGGCAAGTCGACTATGAGTCAGCAGTGCCCTGGCAGCCAGGAGGGTCAACCGTGTCCTGGGGTGCAACAGGCAAAACATCGCCAACCGGTCAAGGGAGGTGATTGTCTAGCCCTGCTCTGCACTGGGGCAGCCTCACCTTGAATATTGTGTGCAGTTTTTGGGTGCCACAATATAAGATGTTAAGGTATTAGAGAGTGTCCAAAGGAGGGCAATGAAGGTGGTGAAGGGCCTTGAGGGGAAGCCGTATGAGGAGCAGCTGAGGTCACTTTGTCTGTTCAGCCCAGGGAAGAGGAGACTGAGGGGACACCTCACTGCAGTCTTCAACAGCCTCATGAGGCAAAGCAGAGGGGCAAGTACCGACCTCTTCACTCTCATGACCAGTGACAGGGCCCAAGGGAACGGGCTGAAGTTCTGTCAGGGGAGGTTTAGACTGAATATCAGGAAACTATTTGTTGAGCACTGGAACAGGCTCCCCAGGGAAGTGGTCACAGTACTAAGCCTGACAGAGTTCAAGAAGCACTTGGATGACACTCTCAGGTACATGGTGTGACTCCTGGGGATGCGCTGAGCAAGGCTGAGTTGGACTTGATGATCCTTGTGGGTCCCTTCCAACTCAGAATATGCTGTGATTCTGTAATTCATTTCAGAGGACTGACTTTCAGGACAGTGGTATATTTCTATATACACTACTTACTGTAATTGAAAGAAAAAAATTAGAAAAAAATTATTATGAGAAAAAGCTTCTTTGGACAAGAGGCTAAAGTAGGGGATTTGGAGATTTTGACCTTTTCAGTAAATCTACAAACAAGCTTTGCACATTCCACCGTTTCATCTGATGCATTTTTGTATGGTGTGGATTAAGGCACCTCAGCCTAAACTGGGTGTTATCTTGCTTCATATACATTTTTCTTGATTTCAGTGGGGACATAAATCCACTGAATTCCACTATTAGTGGAAGTAAACAGTACAATACATGTATCAGGGTCTCTAAGGTGCCTCTAGATCTTAGAAAAAATGTTTTTATAAAGGTGTGTGTTCCATGGGAGTATCTTCACTACTGTTTATAAAAGTTTTAACATACTTTAGTCCACACCTTTGCAACTCAGATATTGTCTCATATTCTATAACCTCAGCTGCTGCTATTTAACTGTCTACATTGAAGACAATCAAAAATGTAAACTATAATTTTTTTTACATGCATCTTTTCTTTCTGGCATATGCACATGTCTGTTTCCCTCAACGGGCTAAACAATCTTTTTTGATTAAAATCCCCCCTGTTTATTTACGCCAGCAGCAGAAATGCAGCGTATGTCACTTATATTCATGCACCTGGAGCCTTTTTGAATCACTCATTCCAAATTAAAGATCTTTATTCTGCAGAAGGAAAATCTGTTCTTCATGTCTGGGTGCAGAACCTTTAAAATATAAAAAAAGACACAACAAGTCTGTGCAGTGTTAAGTCATATGCCTATCAAAAATCTACTATGTCAAGAACTCTTTCTCCCAATTAAACTCAGAAAATGGTCACTAGCTAACAAGATTTGTTTTCCATGAGTTTGATTTGCACATAGATTTGCATTAATAAAGTTGCTATCCTTTAATATTTTACTGATTCAATCTTTCATATAGGTCTCAATACAGATGCCAGGCTAATGAATATAAGTTACTTGAGCTTTAAAGGAGAAAAAATACTTCTGAACAAAGCCTGGACACTGCAAATGACACATTTGGAGTCCCCTCCATCAAGCTACATGAATGTCAGAATTGTAGTGTATATATTTTCCTCTTCATTAAGTTATTAGCTTCACTTTTTGCCTATCCAAGCCATCTATGAGTTGGAGAATTTAGTTCCAAACGTGTGTCATTTCAAATCTGTAATTATCACAATGTGTGCAATCAGACTTGAATTATTTAGAAATTATCGATGCCAGATGCCTCACTTTACCCTTTGCAGTGCAAGACTAGAGAAGAAGCAAAAAGTATATCTAATCAGTGGACTAAGTAATTGAAATCAAGGTACAAGAGGTCATGGTGACAAAATGCTGACCTCACCTCATTGCCAAGACCAAAATGCCCAGGTCATGGAGACAGTGCAAATTAGCTCACAAAGAAGCCATTGTTACTTGCAGTGTGGCTGTCAATTATTAGCCCGTATCACTAGCCATAACCCTGAGTTTTCATAGATAGTGCCCAACTAACTGTGCATAAGAGGGGGGAAAAACCCCAAAAAGTAAAAAAAAGAAAAGGCCTATTCTAGACTGGGTTTTTTTCCCTCTTAACAGTTATAAAAGAGATGTAATGATTTCAGCAAGACCAGTAACAAGACTGACCTTTCCAGTCAACCTCACTGTAAACTAGCAAACTCCTTAAAGCAAAATAATTTACACACATACAGAGCAGCAGGTACAAATCCCAATCCTTTTTTTTTTTTTTTTAAGGTGTGGAAAGGGTAGGTAGCTTCACAGATGAGGAAAGAGAAAACCCAACACCAATATACTTTGAATATCTTGTCCATACTCAAAGGCATAGAGCTTTAAATATAGTTATTTTAAAGGTTTAATTAAAATAAAGTAAAACCAGTACTCACTTTGCTAGCTTAAAGGACAAAATGAGGGGAACAAGGTCCGAGAGTTAGAACAGTCTTTGGGTATTCAGAAAATAGTGGTTCATTTCCATGAGCCTCTGGAAGCCTCATGAGTCACACTCTGTTTTAGTCACTTCAAGCAATTATTTCAGAAGGGCTATCATGAAGAGAAAAGCATTACCAGATGTGAAGACCCCTTTCCCCCAAACTTCACAAGAGCAAACAACAGAAACAAATTGAGCTTAAACCTCAGAGTTATGTTTGATGCTTTGCAAGGACACAGCACACTCTCAAATGACTTAGCAAATCTGAGTACTGCCAAGGTCCTAGGTCTTGTTAACTGTCCTTGTGTATAAACTTTGCAGAATTTTAGGAGCATTTATTTCACAGCAAATCATCAAAAGGAGTATGCGCTGCTTGTATAAGCACGAGATACTTAGTCTAAGAAAATGTCAATCTGTAACCTTGGTTTGAATGGTCCAAAGACGAGACACACTCCTTTTATATTGTTGATCATGATAAAGTTTGGCAGAACATATTTCCAAAATTAAATCCAATATATTATTTTCCACTCAAATATCTTAAAATTATAAAAAGAAGCACACTCTGCTACTACCTCAGAACACCTCTGTTTGCTCAATAGGATATTATCTACACATTTTACACAGAGAGAAATGGGTTCCAAGGAGCTAAACCAGACACCTAGCATAATTTGGTGTATTAGGAAGAATTCTAATTCCTGCAAACTCCAAACCTATGATTATCTCTCTAACTTTTATTGTAAATGATTTTTCAATGTTGCTAATCAACAATCTTACAGAAGATTTGTAATACCTGGAATATTACAAGATTTAAACTGCAAACTTCTAAGATATATAATAAAATAACAACAAGAATCAACTGAATATCTTGTGCTACATTCAAAGGACAATGTAAAATAAAAATCTCAAAAAGTCTGAAGAAATAGTTTACTTAAAAGTTTGATCTAGCAAGCTACAGAAAGCAAAGCTGCTTCAATATAGAAACCTCACTTAAGACTACAACAAGATAGTGTTTTAATTATGTAAGACAATGGTTATTCAGGTTTTCAAGATTTACCTGACAGAATTAAATTTCAGTATCACAGTGGAGTGTACACTTGATGAATTAAAATAGGTTGTCCAGAGAATTTGTGGATGCCCCATCCCTGCAAGTATTTGAGGCCAGGTTGGATGGGACTTTGAGTCACCTGCTCTAACAGAAACTGTTGGGGAGGCTGGAACTAGATGATCTTTAAGGTCCCTTCCAACCCAAACCATTCTAGGATTCTATGGCTTTATATTGAATTTCATTTGCACTGCTGTGTTGAGTATATTACCTACAGTATCACATTTCTGGGTTCTGTCTTAACACATACCCTAAACCTGTATTTTGAATAGTCTAGCTTCTGGATCACCATCAATACAGCCGGACTACACTCTGCTACTACCATCAGAACATCGCAGACAGATGTTTGCTAATAAGATAACAACCAACGTATTCTCCTCCCTCCCCAGTAGTTATTATTCACCAAAGTACATTCTTGCTTTACAAATGTTTTAGAATATATTAAATATACTAACAATACAGAAGACACATTACTGGCTGTCCCACGGATGAATTTAACTTCTGAGTATGAACAGCAAAGTACACATGACGGAAGTTCGTATTTACATGCACAAACCTAATGCTAATTAGGCACAATACTGGACAAGGGTGTAGTTTCTTGCAACATTTTCTGTTGTACATTTCACCACAGTAGGTGTGGCTCCTCCACACTCACTCGTCTAAATACTTTTCTTTAGTAAGTTTTTTTTGAGGTGAGAAATATATTACCTCTCTAAATTTCCTTCCCATACTTCTCGGAAGATAAAATCTACTCTCTTTTTAAATAGGCCCAAACACAGGTAGAAAAATTATTCATTACATATATCAATGTCTTTGCTTCTGATAAGAGGCAAATGTCCTATGCAAATGAAAGATTCAGCAGAAGCTTTCCCTGTTTTATTAATATTGGCTGAGGTGCAGCCCTAAGAACGAAGTTAGGAGCCCCAGTACAGGTGAGGTTGTCTTTCCTCTTTCCCATACATGTTTGCTCCAGTTGCACTGAGGAAGGTGTTTGTGAAAATAAGTGAGCAGACAGACCTCTTGGTTTAATTTTTAACACTAAAGTCATGTTACACTGCTGAAAGCTGGGGCAAAAGTTTTACCATTTCACAGCTTGTACAGCTAAGGGTAACTGCAAAAAAATTGCCCTTTGCCTCATCTTACACCACCATTAAAAAACTGTCGAGCACAAGAGAAGAATATTGTAATGTATCCTGAACTGTTTCCACAACTCTAACATGTGGGAAAGCTTCACAGCTATACTGAATTGTGTATAACAGTGTCTGATTCTAAGTTTTTTTATAATATGTATTCAATAAATAGTTTTATTTCTCCAATGAATTTGAGCTGTTCCAAAAAATGTAAATTCAAAAAAAGCTAAAGAACAGGTTCTGTAACGCAGATATGCTGCTATCACCACTTGTTGTCCCCTGAAGGGGCTACAGCACAGAAAAAAGCAGTGGACAGGCTTCTGCAACTAAGAGCTCTTCTCATTTTCACTTATTCAGCAGAGATTCATGGTATCACCATATATTTCCCCCTAGCTACTTAAACCATCAGCTCTGCACTGAGAACTATATTGTCTCTTACTAATCTGTTATTTCACAGCCTCTGCAAAAGTAAGCTCTGAGTAGCTTTGTGAAGAGGAACAAAACTCTAGTTTTACACCTTCCTTGTTACACCTGCTTTTTGGAGAACAAAAGGCTAGACTCCAAATTTTCTGAGCAAAAGGGTTTTTAAGGTCAGACTCCAAATTGAACAACGTGTCAATCATGCAATTTGTGAAGGACAGAGTGTGCACCTCATATTGTCTCCAGTCACATGTACCACAGTTGTTAAGTTTAACCATAACACAGTTGTTTATACTTATGGGAAACTTAGTGCCCCACAGCTGAAAGGAAAAGACAGTAACAAAGAACAGTCCTGTTTTTTCCCCCTCTCTTTCTCCACGAAAGGTGGCTTGACTGATCCTAAATCTAACAAGTTCTTACAGTTTCCACTGACTACAATGAATTATCTGTCTTAGAACCTTGACTAGCAGTAATGGTGTTTGGGATGACTGTTTCCCACAAACGGGCTTCACATCAAAGATTCCGTGACATTTTCTTGCTTTTCTCAGATGTAGACTGTTTCACATGAGTCACTGCTACCCTGCAATATAGTAATATGACTATTTCTGCCACTTTTAGAATTAAAACAGTAATAATGGCTGTCAGTATTGATCTTGGTTCAATCACTTGTCCATCATCAGAAAAAAAAAAATCCTTTCTTATCCTCTTTCTCTCCACCATCCTGCTTTTGCACTTGACTTCTGCATGAATAAAAGGTTATCATGCCCTGGATCAGGCATTTAATAAAATGTCTATTTTCTTCAATAAATACAATGACACCATCAGAAATAAATATAGAAACTAATTTTTTTCTTAGATTCTGTGACTGGATTCACTTCACCTAAGCTTAACATCTAAAGGTGCACTAGTCATCCCTAAAAAATTAGATTTATGCTACCTACCTTAGATATCAAGTTCAACCCCAGATAGTTAAAATTAAGTAACTAAACTGACCAACTTTTTTCACAAACAGTGCCAAAACAATGCAATCAGTTTAATTATCAGATTTTTTTAGCAGTTTATGTACAATTATATAGACTGTCACACAAAAAAAAAAATCTAATACCCCAACATCAGCATTTGACAAAAATTAATTCCATTTCCACAACCCTCTCAGCATTTAAGTGTATCAAATGAATTTGACTTTTAAATGTTCTAATGGGGAAAAAAGCTAAAGCTTGTATGTTTCAGGTAGGTGATGAGAGATGAGCACACACTTGTGCACTGTGAACTCAAAAAGCTACACATAAAATCAACAAATAACGGGCAGGCTTGCTGCTAGTTCTGAGTGCAGCAAGGAAGTTTACAGAAGGTTTATTTCCATCTAGTCACAGCACTATAAGGTGAAGTTCTGTCTGAAGAGACAGGACTGTGACTTCCATGAATGCAAAATCATGATCTTCTGGTTCTCCTTTAAGAGAACAAAAAAAGGTCAAAGTAAAATATTTGCAAATGATCCAAATGGTGTTTATCTTCAGATGATGCAAATACTGTTTATCTTCTATTTTTAAATATTTTACAATTTACACAGAAAAGTGAAATCTAGGCCAGGATTTTCAGTCACCCCAAATCCCAGAAGAATATGGAACCCAGTCTCTACTTTGCTAGTCATTCTTTCTCCCTCAAAAGAACATGGTCTGAAGATATGAGTCTTCTTTGTAGCATTTTATATTTTTAAGTGATATGGATACAGTGTGATTCAAGTATTTCAGTTCCTCAGCACAATTATTTGGTCATAAATTTACCTCAAAGTATTGTTGGTTAGAAACATAAAATATGTAATGACACCGATGAGTTCCCTGGCAAATTCTATGCGTACCTACATATCTATATGTGGACACAAACCCACACACAGAGGTGTGTGTGTGTGTGTGTATATATATATATATATATATACATAAAGCAGGGATATCTAAACAGCAGAGAAAGGCACAACCCAGATGACTTTAGGAAGGCACTGCCAAACCGACCAGATTTCCATTTCTGTTGCCACCCAAGTGATGGTGTGAAGTGGTATAACCACCGATTCAGAGAATGTACTTATAAGCTACAGAACTGGGATAGGAAGGATGGTAAATGCCCAAGAACTACAATGAAATGGAGATGAAGACCCCTTCTCTCCCTTATTTGCAAGAAAGCTTCTCCAGAGAGAACAACTGGATTTTCCGTCATTTCAGGAAAGACATCAAGGTGGTGGAGTGAGTCCAGAGAAGAGCAACAAAACTGGTGAAGGGTCTAGAGGGTAAGTCCCATTACAAATGGCTCAGGGAACTTGGCTTGTTTAGTGTTGAGAAGAGGAGTTTGAGGGGTGATCTTATCACTCTCTACAACTAGAGGTTGTAGCAAGGTGAGTCGGGCCACTTCTTCTATGCAACCAGCCATAGGACAAGAGGAAATAGCCTCAAGCTGCACCAGGGGAGGTTTAGGTTGGACACTAGGAGGAATTTTTTCATGGAAAGGGTGGTTAAGCATTGGAAGGAACTGCCCAGGGAGGTGATGGAGTCACCATCCCCGGAGGTGTTCAAGAAATAACTGGACATGGCACTCAGTGTCATGGTCTATTTGAGTGGTGGTGATTGGTCAAAGGTTGGACTCCATCCTGGAGGTCTTTTCCAGTCTATATGATTCTGTGATTCAGTAACTGGATACCAAAAATTAAAAAAAGGTGGGGAGGGGGAAATAATGCAGGTATAGCAAATGTGGTTTTGGTTAAAGAGAATTACGTTTGTGCATATAGACAAAAAGCTGTGTGGAAATTAAGCTGAGCAAGACTTTTAGATCTGCAGATCTACTTCCTACATCAATTTCTTGGGTGATCTTGATCAAGTCTTTCTGCTTTCCTATACCACAGTTGCCTGTTTGCAAACTAAAGGGAAAAAAACCAGGATCTCCCCTCTTCTGTCACTGTTTACTTTAAAATCTTGAGTGTTAAGGGAATGTTAAGCTACTTGAATCAAGAACTGATCATCAATGTACCATATAAATAATTGATATGGAAACTCCCCGGGCAGGTGGAGCCCGTTAGCCCTGTAAGGCGATCCACCTACGTCCTGAGGACCTCGCTGCCACTGTCCAAGCTCGCTTGGCCCCGGTAGATGAACCTCAGGATTAAAGGGTGGGCTCAGTTCTGCGCGCACTGTGTCCCACCTAAAATAAATCCAATGCGCAGGCTGGAAGGCGTACAAAGACCTTCCCCAGATCTTCGTTCGCGAAGTCTGGCCATTATATTATATGGTAGAGGATGGCCTCTACCATCTTTGAATTTAATCAAGGCAGAGATTTTGGCAATAGTGATGTAAAATAGTTTCTCTCACTGAAACACAAACCCTAACAATGCCAAAACTGCACAAGATTCAGTAATGACTCAGTAATAGCTTTTGGAAAATCTACAGGATTCCTCCAATCCTCTATCTTTAAATTCTTTAAGCTGAAGAAAGAAGCATATCCTTGATTTTGATGGAACTTCTTCCTGTTACTGTGCAAAATCCCCCTTGAAAACTGGGGATTCCTCAACCCCTATCTCTGCAACACTCTGTGGTTCCCAGACACTCCCGCACTGCTTCAGGAGGCTAAATACTCCCTGTATTCTTCCTTGCTCAAATCAACTCAAATATTCTACAGGAACAAGGAAATGAAAGTATTTTCAGATAATGCATATAGTTGCACATTCATTTGTCATGTGCTATTGCTTTCTTTTTGGGTTATGGTAATAATAAGGAGCTTTCATTTAAATTAATTATTATAATTTATAATATCTCTTGCTTCAGCTATCCTGCAGAAATAAACCCCTTCTTGGTTCAATGAGCTTATGAAAGATAAGGAGAGCAGACGAAAAGGATATTAGTATATATTTGGTACTGGCAACACATCTCCATGAATTTTGGGAGACAATCCTTTGCATAACACTTGCAGAGATTTCAGTGCAAAAGTTAAACAGAATAGCCCCCCTCTTATAGCATCTCCAACCTACAGTGATACATAAACAAAGAAATACTGTCTGACAACTGAACACAAGTAATCAAAAGAAATCAGAGACCACTTACAGCAGTAGAGACTCTTTAGCTTTGTGCATATAGAATAGACTATAAAACTGAAGCGACCTTTTCTCATTAAGGATACAGATCTTTCCTAATTTATAAACACAGACTTGCAGCTATCATCAAATAATCACAGAATATGCTGAGTTGGAAGGGACCCACAAGGATCATCAAGTCCAATTCCTAGCCCTGCACAGGACCATCCCCAGGAGTTACACCATGTGCCCGACAGCATTGTCTGAATGCTTTTTGAACTCCATCAGGCTTGGTGCTGTGATCACTGCCCTGGGGAGCCCGTTCCAGCACCCAACCCCACTCTGGGTGAAGAACCTTTTTTCTAATATCCAACCTAAACCTCCCCTGACACAAACTTCAGGCCATTCTCGTGGGTTCTGTCACTGGCTACCACAGAGAATAGATCAGTGCCTGCCCCTCCTCTTCCCCTCACAAGGAGATTGTAATTGCAATGAGGTCTCCCCTCAATTTCCTCTTCTCCAGGCTGAACAGACCAAGTGACCTCAGCCACTCCTCATAAGGCTTCCCCTCAAGGCCCTTCACCATCTTAATTGCCCTCCTTTGGATGCTCTCTAATAGCTTAATATCTTTCTTATGTTGTGGTGACCAAAACTGCACACAATATTCAAGGTGAGTGTAAGCAGTCTAATTGTAGCCATCCAATCCTTTCTGCTCAAAGCTCCATGGCATTTATACTGTGCAATCAGAGATGCCTACATGTAGATAATTAAATTCAAAATCAGTGACCAAAGGAAGACAAGTTCGGATTGATTCTCTCTGGATAAAAACCCAGACACCATATCAATCTATGTATCTATGAGGCTTTATGTATCTATATGAAAAATGCCTTTATATATTATGGACATTTGTGGGCTAAAATATCTTACCAGAATAACGGTGTACATCTTCCTGTGCTTGGAAGCAAACCAATTCCAGTGACTTAGGCAGAAATATATTGTCTGATATTGCAACTGTTGCAAAGGGGTACATCTTCCTGGTAGTATCATGAGTCTGTGCAATTACTAAAGTAAGAAAACTTCCCAGCTAACTGCTCCAAATGCTGAACAGGAAAGGGTTGGGAGAGAACAGGTTTTCTTGAACCCACAAGTATTTGTGATTTTGTTTTCCATTTTTCATAAAGGGTAAACCCACAAAACACTAGGAGATGTAAAAGGAAATCCCAGAAGAGTTAAAACCCCATTACAAAATGAACAACAGTGTTCATTATGCAAGTTTGAGACTGGAATTTTGAGACCTAATACTACTTCGATAAAAGAGATATTTTAGGGACCAAGTGTCTTGACCAATGGTTAGTGGCATCCTCAGGGAAAAAATGAAGTTTCAAACCCTTGGCTCAAATTAAGTACAAAAGACTGCTTAGGAAAATATGTTTGGGGACATCCACTAGACATGCACACATAGGATTTACCTGATATTTTTCTGTTTCATAAATTCCCTTCCCTCTGATTATCCAACCCAAACTCTCTGTTGTTGCTGTAACTTCTCTGTCCTGTTGTTACACACAAATCATCACAGTAAAAACTCACAGGATGTCAAACCACAGTGATGATTTTAGCCTTTTGGGGGGATAGGGAGTAGCTTTATGCCATGACACAACCTCTGGTAGCACCTCTACCTCAAGCTTCTCCTGAGGATACTGTCAAACTTCAAACCAGTATGATTAATGCGAAGAGGTCTCAGAGACCTTTGGTACAGGGAAAAACAGACACTGGGTTTCTCAGCTGAAATAGAGCCAAGTAACTTCATCTGCTGGGGAAAAAAGTGAGCAGGCTGCTGCCATGAAGCATGCCATCTGTCAGAAGCCAAGCCAGCCCATCAAGCAAAATGTCCATTTGAGCCTAATAACAAGCTACAGAGCAGACAAGAAGCTTTCAAAACCAAGAAGTGAGACACTGCAAGTCTCCTAGTATTTACAGAGCCCATGTCAGGTCTTCTCTTGGGAGCAGAAGTCACAGCTGTAGACTGTGACACCCACAATTTCAAAATTTTAATTTTATTGTCAATGCAAGTAGCGTTCTTCATGTACACAAGAGAGAAAATTCTTAGCATAGACGTAAGATACAGGTCCAGAACCCTGGAGTCCCATGGAGGCACAAAAAGCAGGAATCTTAAATTCTGTTCTGAGGTTTGAGTTTGTTTTGTTATTACTTGGTTATCAGTTTATTCAATGCATAGTATTTTTTTACGTTTGCTGCCATGACACAATTCTCATGTCCACAGCAGCCTTTTCAAAATTTTTTCAAGGCAGGCACCACATGAGAAGGTAGAGGCTGCTGCTTTCTAGTAGCTCTTCAGAAGATGATTTCATATATATGTTTTTAACTGGAAAATATGTTGTGAAGTAAAGCATCTGACAATGAAATTGGTGAAGATGGGCCAAGGAGTTAGATCAGTCAGGTAAAACCAATGAAGCCTATAAAATGAGAAAATAACACTTTGAATAGAAAACAAGCAGGAAAAAAAATAAGATCACAGAAAACAGTGATGAATGGGAGTATGTCTTTTCTCCTTAAAGTGTACCTCTTCCCTGGGTACTAATAGTATGCAATCAGTCTTATCCTGTGTCATGATGTTAGAGGATAGAATGTCCAAAGTCCTAAAATGTGAAGCCCAGCAGCAAGAGGATGTGAAAATGGCCGAGAAACTTTTTAACCAGAATTTCTTACAAAACTTAAAAGGTGTGCTAGTGGAATGGAGAAAAATATAACCAATAAAAATAAAATCATAGCAGCCACATAGCAGTATAAGAGCCCTCTGGGGTTTCAAAATTATTTTAGGGCCTCTCATCTCAAACTGCTCCACAGAAATAGAATTGCAAGGATAAAGACCAAAGAGTTTTCTTTTTCAGTAGCTTACCACCCACAGATTTGAATTTGTTGATTTTTTTCCTCCTTCACATTACCAGCCTCCTAGGCACAACACACACACTACACAGGTATAAAAGAGCAGAAAAATAGGGTTCTGCATGCAATGCTGCTCTGCCTTACAAAGTTCTTTCCTGTAGCCATATTGCCTGCCCACAGTAGCAGAACAAAAACATTATAATCCCTTTCCATTGTTATGAAATCAGCAGATAAATCTGTAAGAACACATCTAGAGAAGAGAGCTTGAGGAAAAAGGAAATAACACCTATTCAAGAAATGAAGAAAATATATAATTAAATTTGCTAGAACCCTGTTTCCAGTTCATTAATCATTTTGGAAGGGTACAAACTGCTGTTGGGACCTAGAAGAAAGTACACAGACCCACTGTTTAATTTTGCATCTGACTAGCAGTTCTCCTTTCCTGTCTGGCATCCATTTCTCTGTTCTTAGTTTCATTTCAGAGAACTCAGCTATGTGATTTGGTGGTCATTTTTATCAGCAGCCCTGTGTTACTGTATCCACCACAGGTAGCTCATGTAATTTATGTTTTTAATTTTTCTGCCATGCACCTAGTACAATGGTGAGAGGCTCCATTTAAAATTACCTACATAAATAAGCAAATATAACACCATTAGCATATAACATGCTCAACAAACTTAAACACTGTAAGTTCAGAAGTTTAGTGGCAGTACGACTACCAATGCACTGGAGGAACATGTATTAATTTTCTAATAGGTCTAAGAGACCTTAATACTTTGTACAACACAATAATAATCTTCTCACGATTTTCTAGGAAAAATTTAAGATTCTCATTTTCTTCTTTACATTGTATCAGTAGCTTTTCCTGGGCATCACACTTGCTTGTGTTAGACCCAAAAACTTTGGAGTTACATACAGTCAAAAGCCAGCTACCACAACTTCTCCAACACCATTAAGAGTGGGAATGATGTATAAGAGCAGTTGAGAACAATATGTAAAGCCTTCTGAAAGCTGTTCTCTACCAAGTCATACCCAGGATTCTGGACTCTCCAGTTCCTCATCCACGAGTCAGTGCAAATCTCAAGCAACTTGAGCATCCACTCAGAGTACTGACAGAAGGCCATGTTCCAGGGGAGTACTTGCCATCTTACAGACCCGCTTTCAGAGACAGGGCCCCAGCCTAGCAGGGACCTTAGGCATGCCACATGCTATAGGCATTATTATGAGCTGCTCTGAGTCTGGAAGTAGTGGTTTTGACCTCCCTCTGCCTGCCCTGGTTCCTGCACAGAACTACCCATCTTGTCCACAGCTGACACTGAGTGTATGTGTGTGCCTCCACTGCTACAGCACCACATCCATCATAAGGACTTGAAATGACTGTCAGCAGCTCCAGTCTGTAACAGCATATGATCAAAGCTGGTAGAGCATTGTTTATGTCACAGCTCATCCCATGGCTCCCTTAAAAGCTGTCTTCAAACACAGAATGCCCCATCCAGTAAGTCTGCTGACCTCTGTTCACCAAATAGTGTTTTGCTGTTTTTCCTTTTCCCTTCTAGAAAATGACACTGATCTGTAGGCTACACAGAATAAATCACCAGGGCAATTCTTTCACTGTGGTAATAAAAACAAGTTTAGCAACATTTATATTTTGCTGTAATTAAACCTTCCCACATAACTGCCATTCACAAATTTCAAATTACTTACAATATGCTTTGCACCTCAGTAATTATATTCTAAGTCATCAAGTTCACACACACTCTCCTTTTGTAGCAACCCACGTGGGCTTGAGAGAAAGTACTTCTGAACATGCCTGATTTTAAAGTCTTCATTTTACACACTGTACGTAATCAAACTTTTTATTAAACATTGCCAAGCAATCTGTCTCATTTAAAATGAGCTGCTAGAAGAGATAAAGGTCCATTAAGCTGTTAATTGCACACTATAACTCTGAATTCTTGAAAAATTACGTTGAATATTGTTTTCCCAAATGCTTAATTCTGTATTTACCTAATTCTACCGCCATAGTTACTATATTGGTCAGATATATAAGAAATCAATATAGCCACGTCAGCAAAATTCTCCCAGGTAGAAAGTAGGAACAAAAAGAGAGGATTTAATTTCTATTTCTCTCGTTTGAGTTTGATACAGGGAATTTCACTATACAGGTACAAACCACAAATCTGCTAATGTAGAAATACAAGTACACCCTAAAGGCAAAATGCTTCTGCTACAGTAATGGCATAAGTGATTTGATAGTTCAAATTCATTGCAAGTAAACCTCAATTAGACTTGAAAATGAAAGTCAAGCAAGTGTCATAGAAAATATTATATGCCACTGTTTTTAAATTACTTAAAATAGAGGTGAAAAAATACTTTAGGCTGTGAAAATAAAACTGAGATGGCTCCAAAACACATAAACCACATATAAACATATTGAAAAAGATTTCTACCTCTTAGATATATATATATAAGTTCTAAAATAGTTCGAATGCAGGTATTTGTATGCAAATATCTCCTCCATTAAAGCATTTAAATGTGACTATTCCAAGCTCAGGAAACAGCAACTCTTTTTTACATAGTAGCTAATTAACTAGACCTTACTTCATATTATGTACCCTTGTCAAATAAAATTGTATTTCTCATCCCTTAAAGACTTTATATCTATCTTTGTTTTAGTTTGTAGTAACTTGAATCATATGATAATGAAAGTAGAGACAGCGGAAATGAATGAAGTACATATTAATTTCTCCAAAAGACTTGTAACTCAAAGCACAACATTGATGCTTATTTTTCTTTTTTTTATCCCCCTATTTAATTAGCTGTGCAGACCTTCTCACTACACTGAGAATCAAGTAATTAGCACTGGTATGTGCAAATTCATTACATCTTGAAGAAGACTCTTTAGGGGAATTTCTCTCCTCCAAGCCTGATGACCCGTCTATAGGAAGGAACATCAGCCAACATCCTATCAAGGCCATGCACTTTAAAAAAATGCAGAGAACCTTCCCAGAAAGAATTTGTAGTCACAGCCTTTCCACTTTGGAAGGCCTGTGACAACTCTGAATTGCCAGACATGACTTCTTCATGTACAGCAACGTACTTCACTGCACTGTCCACAAGGGACAACCACAACCACCAGCTCCTCAGTAGAAACACCAGAAATCCCTTTCACTGATACTTGTGTGTTTACAGCTCTGACATTCATGGGCCACAACAAGGAAAAAGGTCACCTTAGCTCTTTTTCACACAATTAAAAAAAAAAACACAAAAACAACAGAAACCAAAAGGGCCCCAAATTTACAAAATAAAACAGCATGAGTATTTTGATACAAGAACAAACAGCCTTGAAATATATCAGCACAATCTTTCAAATTACAATAGCTGTTCAGGGTCCGAGACTTCAGATTACGGGAATTAAATTTCCAAAAATCAGTGGAGTGTGTGCTTATTTAATTAAAAGCAGGTAGAATTTCATTTGCACTTCACTGTTAAGAATGCCACCTATAATATCACATTTTTGGCAGTGCAGCTTAAGTCCAATTTATACTAAGAGCATACTTCATCAAACTCATTTTGAAGTTCATTACAAATGCTAAACACCAGTACTATTTGCTATAGTGATCCCATCCCATTTGGATGTTTAAATAGGCAAACATGGTCAGATAAACTCACAGTGGCTTGTGAATGTTCTATGGCTTTTTCAGTTAAGCCTTTTGTATCTGTACTGCAACTGTGAGCTACATGATGTATCCTCAATTTTAGATTTTCACAGGTATGGCTCAAGGCATTGAAAAACTATTTTGCTTGTACCTGTGGCTATAAACTAAATTAATTTATTTTATTTTCCTCTCACAAATGAAGCAGCATATTATACTTATCATTGGGCTACATCCCACACAGCAAGGGTTTCTCACTGACTGACAGAAAGTTACCCTTGTACATCTCCTTCAGACAATGCATATGACCCAAACCATGCCCTGTAATGTTGGGACATGGTAAAACTTTCTCCCACACAAAGCAGAGAGAAGGAGACTTGAAGACAAGCAACAGTGTCCCATTTACTGTGACAGTCACTCAAGACAGCTGACAAGTGTTACAATGTCAGAGGCCTCCCCTTTTTCTCTAAGCAACTATGTCAGCCAAGTAGGAGGGAGGAGAAGTATTGCTACTACCTATTTTGGCTCAGGCTAGTTTGATTAACCAAACTTACTGTTTAGGTTTCTTACCTGGCTGAGGTAACCTGTTGCCGACAGATTTGCAAACTCCTTTTAAACTACTGCAGCAGCACATTTAACTCATCACAATCAAACACAGGCATTTTTGTGCTGGAGTCATGGACAATAATGCAGAAATTACCTGCTTGTAGCACACTATTTACATAGGAGGAATATGACCAAGAAGGGCTAGAAGGTCTGTTTTAATCCAGGCTCAGTCACTGCCTTCATATGCTGTCTCAGCCACAACACTTCAGAGGTCTGTACAGTTTCTCACTCCAGTTTCAAAGCACGGTAACACTCAAATTGACAAAAATGAATGCAGATAAAAATCAACTGGTTAAAACCATCCATAAATACCTTTTGCAAGGAAGGAAACATTTTCTAAGTATGTTACTTAAAACCTCCATTATATTGTATAGGATATTTATGGAGTTCACATTAAGCATTTTGGCACAATTAAAGTTCTACATATGTGGCAGGCTGTTCAGTCCTTGGAAGGCCAGACAGGTACTTTCCAGAGAAGTTTGTACAAGGAGACTTAAGGGCTTGGAGTGTCTTGGTGTGGGACTAAAAGCTTTCCATCCCTGAGAGGTGAGCAGGGCGGCTATTTTTTAACAGAACATTTTGGATTCTTGTTTTCACCTTCTACAGGAAGACAGATCTGTGTGAAATAAAACAACCTTCAGTTTTATGAATTTACAGCAAGAGTGTAAGCACCTTGAGACAAGCTCTTACTGGCAGGCAGATCGCTTTCTCCTGTTGCAAGTTAGTGTAGACAGTCATTGAACTGAAAGTTTCACAGACAGCACACCAGAGAGCCAGGCTCCAAAAAAGAAGACTGAATTGGACACCGCACAGGATTTTGGCACCAGGATTTTCGAATTAATAGGTCAGTGAAAATTTTCTTAGTGGGGCAAAAGTAACTTAGACTGTGCCTCACACCTCTGCTGCAGTGCTTCTCTTGTTAGCACAAAAGCTTCAGCATTATATTCCAGAGGTCAGTTTTAGTATTGTTCATCATCTTTCGTCTTTTTGTGGTTTGGGGGGGATGGTGGTGATGGTGTTTGTCTGTTTTGTTTGCTTGTTTGTTTTTAGTCCCTACAAGACAATGCTGTTCTCATACATAGTTTACCACATGTCAGAAATATCTGTGAACATGGACAGATTTTCCAAAGAATTGATTCATGTCTTTAAAACCTCCTTTATCACATAAAAGGTATTTGCAAAAAAATACTGAAATGCTAAATACCTTTAAAAGAGTAAAGACAGCCAAACTAGAAGTGGTAAGAAGATGACTTAGAAAAGCCTGAGTGTTGAAAAGCTCTTAGGAGTACAGAGGCTGTGATCACTAGATTCATTACAAGCCTAGGGATTCTCCATAAAATCCAAAGCATATACATCATACTCCTCTAAACAGTGTCACCATCCAAAACCTTACAATAAATTCTAAATTATTAGCAACATATTCTTGAGCTGGCGCTTTCATAATATCAATGATGCAATTTTCTTTTGCCTTGAAACATACCAAATATAGTAATAAAATCTAGTAAATTAAACCTGGATTCACCAGTTGTTATTAACCTTAATATAAAGGAGACAGTTCTATTCAAAGTCTCTCCTCATTTATCTTTCATACTCCTACATCTTACCATGACTTGTGTTGCTTCTTAAAGGTACACTTTAATTTCAAGGACACCATCTTTGCTTACAATGTTCAAATCAGAACTAAGTTTAAAACAGGTAAGAAACTTGAATCAATCAAATAAGCAGAGAACTGAAAGAATAATGAAAGATAGAAGGAACTCACTTATATTGCTAGCATATATTACAAAGGTCTATCTGAATTTTAGGTACTTACTTGCTATCATTTCAAACTACCAATGAAAGTTAGTGCATTGATCTTCAAAGAAGTAGATGTTTAAAGTGATCAAGTTAATAAAATAATCTTCTCTCCTTTAAGTCAATGTGATCTCCCTAAACAATAACCCTCTACACAAAATCTCACAATCTCCTTTAATTTTTGCTTCATTCATATAAGTATCAACCAGTTTATGGACCACATTATCACTTTCAGCATAGCATGAAATTTCATAACAAAAACAAACAAGAAAGATCATGTTCTTATAAATTTATTACATTCTAGAAGAATCCCCAGAAAGATGTGCTTTCTTTCTTCATAGAAATCTATTGTGCCTACGGATTTCCTCTATTCATTTGAAATGCTTGTGCCATTCCCTTAGCTTTACAATATTTTTGTTTTCTCAAAGCACCCAGAACATCTGATGAGTCACAGTACCATTTCAAGGATCTTTTATTTCTTCTCTGTTACCATACACTCAATTGCCATACTGCAGGACTTATTTCAAGAACCCCATTCAATTCTGACTACACATTTCAGAAAGATTAGGGTGTTCCAGATCAAGCCGAGAGACAGATTGCAGCAGCAGATGAAGAATGCACCTTGGAAGTAGAATCTACAGGACCTTATCTTATTCAACCCATGAAAACACGAGAATGAAAAAGGACTCCTTTACACAAATGCATCAGAAGGGGATAATGGTAGAAAAGACCACAAAAGCCTATAGGCAACATAAAATTTTGGTGTAGGAACAAAAGGATACTAGCTTTTCAAAAGCCAGTGGAAGAGGAGTTCTCTAGTCCTCCCAATGGGGAAAGATTATCAACAGTAAATTAAAAGTACTATGTAATAGCAGGAGATGAGACACAAAAATCCTGAAAGTCATGTGCATTCCCATACTCTTGAATCATGCCAGCTGGGATACGTTTCTGACCTGGCTGTCCTGAAACCAGGCCCCCTAAAACCCTTACTGGGCCACACACACTTGTTTCATCCCTGCAGGGGTTAACGTGGCTGGTTTACACCACATCATCACCTGTCATCTGCCATCAGTCACCTGGCATCCTTCTGCACTTCCCCTTCTCAGTTTCTTCTGCTTAACACTGCTGCTGCAATGTTCCCACTGGTGTTTAACAGGATCTCTGGGCAGCCTGAAAGCCATGCAGCTGACTGCTTTTTGCCATAGAAAAGTTTTCATCAGGGCAGCAACGACCTCACTAACAGGCCGTTATTTATTTAATGGACACAGTTGCCTGCGGCTAAGTGCTGTCTCAGTGCCAGGGGGCAGAAAAGAAGAAAACAACTGCTAACAGACATGGGATATTGACCGAGAATTTGAGCAAGACAGCAGGTTGCAGAGCACAGAGAGGAAAAAAAAAAAAGTTTTAGGACTACAGTATCTAGCACTGCTGCTGTAAATAACCTGCTCATTAGAGAAAGACACCTGACAACATGTGTTATCTTTTTGACAAAGCAAATATATTTGCTCTGTCTGTAAGAAGACTGGATGAGCTACAGATAGCCTGGAACAACGCATAGAGGAAACGGCATTATCAGAGATGAGAAGGCAGCCACAGTTACACTTGATGTAACGGGGACAGAAGATAACTCTAAGGCTACATCACAATTGAGGGGAAAAAAAACGAGTGATGAAATCACTCAAACACAGAGTCACCTGCCCCAAAGTTACCATTAGTTGCAGATCCTATCTGCTTCTGGAGAAAAACCCAGAAGATCCTAAATACATCGCTATATTCAGGAAGTTAGAAGTTCACCAGCAGTTAAAATATATATACTCAAAATTCAAATAATACATCATGAAATAGCTATTCCCCTTATATAGTGTTATATAAATAGGACTAATAGCTATTCACTTAGGTCAAGTTTATAATAAAACTACTTCAGTGGATACCAGTATTTAAAGTACCAAAAATCATGATCATTCAGAATCATCAAGTGCAGGCAACAAAACAAGTACCAAACTGCTGAGGGAACAGCACATTAATTAGAGTCAGAACTGGCAGTCAGAATTTTGGATGAGGGTAAAGAAAGTCATAATGCAAATGATGACTGTTTAAAGACTGAAGTCTGCTGGTAAAAACTGCAGCAAGGTGGGGCTCAGACAGAAAATAAAGTATGAGTGCAAAAAGCTGTGCCTTGCAGCAGAAGTGACACCAGGAATTTCAGATTCATTGAGACACAGATGCCACCAGGGAAGCCCTTTGGAATGCTTTAATGTGTCTTCAACAGCTTAATTATAACAACAGATGAAGTACCCATATTGCTTTATAAGTGAAATTAGCAAGATTCAAAATGGAGCTCCATTCTGGGTTTGCTAACTTCACAGAAAGACTATTTTCCAAGGCTATGATTTTAAATATAACAAAGATATAAACAGCACAGGTTAAACTTTCATCAGTTGAGCATTTCTTGGTAGAGGATCATTGAGTCAGTTTCAGATAGAGAAAAAGAGAAGGTGTCACAGTCTTCAAAAAATTTAGGCATGCGGAAAAATATCAGCTGAACTTTGGACAACATACATAATTAAAGGTGATATTCAAAATTTGACTTCAATCAGACGGAGCACCTCTCCAGTGCTACATAACTTGTCCTGAGAAGCAGAAGTGTGCTGAAGTCAGAACAGAGTTGTCAAGCACAGCAGGTGCACGCAAGGGATGGCAGAAATTATATTTGTACTAAATATCTGGTCTTCCAAAAGCCTAACTCAAAATACAAATAATCATCTAGGCCAGTAATGAAGTTGTCAGGCTCCCCTGGAGTTGGCAAAGGAACTGCTAGTGTTCCCAAGAGCCAATCAGGACTATGTTACTGCTCACTGAACAGCCAGGGCAACAGATGTTACCAGAAACGTCACAGACCGGTGTCTCACTGAACTGCTTCTTAGAAAGCAACTGCAAATCCAGAAGAGAGAAGAACACTACATTTTTTCTATAAATGTTGTACAGCCTAGAGAGAGGGAAAAAAGCTTCCATATAAACCCTGAAAAAGAAAAAGAGATGAAGAGAAGCGGAAAAAGGAATTTGCATTGGGGAAATCTCACTATTTTTATCAATCAGTATTTTTATCCATCAGTATTTTGTTGCAATTGGACTATCTCATTCATCAGCTCATGTGCCCTTTCACAGACTTCCCCATGGACACAGAAGCCACTGGGTCCCTGCTATAAAAGCAGTTGAGGAGGTAGGGAGTCTTTGTGCATTTTAAAAGTGTGAATTAAAATGGTGGCCTGAATCCAAGTAAGCCTGTACCTCTTGCCCTACTCTGAATGTTATATGGAGAGCAATGGCACAGAAAGATCACTTTTAAACTTATTTTCCATAGCTCCTTTGTCACAGCCATATTAAAAAAGCAGAATCCTGAGGGTTTTTTTCCTGAATCAGAAAGAAAAAAATAGTAAAGGTTGTATCCAGCCTTTTTCAGACCTCTTTACAAAACATTCTGACCACCCATACAAATTAAAGTCAGAATTGCCTGGAAGCATTTCATCCTTTGTGTTCATAAACTAGCAATCTTGACCTCTAGATTTTAATTTACTTTAGTGAAATATTTATTTCCTTCAATAAATGAAGCATTCCAGATTTTACTCTCTTTGCAACAAAGATTATCCAGAGAGCATGATCATGAATGTACCAATTTTATTTACTGCAATCTCTATATAAACCATGAAGGTATAAAGCTGACTACCAGAAGAGTAACAGAAGGTATTAGCAAATTCACTTCTAAAGCTTCAGCTTATCAAGTTAATGATTAATTAAGTTATTAAAACAGAGATGAAAGTCCAGGAGCAAAGTTCCAAAGTAAGACAGACTGATTTTATTTGTTCTTAAACCGGTGTCTTAACTCATTCAAAAATAACCGTACCTATTACCCTGACCAGAAGCTTTTTAATACCTTGCATAGGATTGCTAAGAGTAAAGCCAGCAAAAGTAATGGATTGACTCCTAGAAACAGCTGTTTATAAAATGGAGTCCTTTGCATAAAAGGCTAGGTGTGGCCAAGGAGAAAAGAAGAAGCATCTGCACCAAAGCCACTGCTCTGTTGGCATTCAGTACGTAACAGACCACAGAGTGGGGATATCAGTCACCTCACTGTGGCACACTGGGATTGTTTTACTGCATGCCTAAATAATTTCACGAACCATGAGAAAGAGATCACCCTCTTGCCTAAAGTCTTCCAAAAAAACTATCCATTATTCCTAATTATCTTCCAGTGCTTCTCCCATTTGCCATGTACAGAGTCACCTCAGTCCTTTTGCTGCACTTCATCGATGGTGGTATTTCAGACTTGACCCCTGAGAAGTGGGATCAGGAGAAGCAGGAAAAGCAGGATTCGCAAATGGCATTATAAAACAAGCATGAAAAAGGGCTGAACCATCCTAGTCTTAAGACAAGGTTTTCAAGTTGATAGGTGCCATTAAGGAGGACAGGATGCAGTGCTCAGATGTCACTCATCCTTACGGTCTTCTGTCAAAGACCTTTGCAAAGGGCAAATCAATACTAAGCAGATACTGTATCTACTACTTCTTACTGTGTAGGAAAGGTCAACTTATTTTCATGTATGTATCAGTTCCAACATTACTGTTTTCAGACACAGGACTGCTTAAACCTGGGAATCAATAAAAAAATTCTTATCTTGCAAATAGCAGCATTTTCAAAATATGTGAGAACTTAAAAAACAAGACTTGGAATGAAAACATTTCATAAGCAAGGTATCATGCTTATAGAAGGTATGTAAAGCTTTACCTTGCTATCATTAAATGTTCTCTACAAATAAATGCAAATAAAATTATAAACAGTATTTATGAGACTGCTTCCTTAGCAAAATCTAGTACCACATGTATGTTTTATCACAGAAAAAATATATTTTTAAAATAAGACATTTACAGACATTTTATGCATGCCTGCTGCACCTTTTTTTGTTTGTATGCACAGGCCACAGAGATTATTCTCCTCTTATAGTCCATTTAGATGTCTTTTTTTGAGAGGGGCCTTTATAAAAATGCATGCTTTAGTTCTATATTTAAACTTGATCCCATTTAGCTCAATGCCCAATCCTTTTAGCTTCAGCAACAAAATTCTGTAATACACATATTGCTGCAATCTAGGAGATGCTTGATGCTAAAATCACAGCTGAAATTCCTGGTCTTTTTGAAATATATATTTGAATTCCCGAAGTATGATTCAGTTTAACATTTTATGGTACCTGAAAGTTCAAGGATGAACATCTAAAGTCTATTACAACAACACTGTATTTAAATGAAAAGTATCCTGTTTTATATTTCAAACATGCCAGAAACTTCAAACAACACTAAAACTTCAGTCTGGCTCTGGTTAGAAGGCACTGCTGCACTATCTGATATTGCAAGTGTAAGATCCACAAGGACAGTGTTTTAAAATATTCAGAAAGATAGTATTTTAAAATACTTGCATATGGGAAAAGGGTCATTTAATACTCAATGTAATGAATTTCCTAGTTGCATTAACTGCAACATCATAAGGAGATACTGTACCCCTGTTCTTTAGCTGTATTTAAGTGGAGCAATGGCACTTCCATACATCCATAAGCAAAGTCATAAAAAGGATCTATAATCTTTTGGTGCATACATTTAATAGATTTCAGTAAGGTTTATTACAGTTTTTGCTTCCTCTTCTCAGCATCACTCATGGTTAATGCAAAGATATGCATAATGTTAAAAATCACTTAGCAGTTCCACTTCAAGAAAAGAGAAGCAATGTTTTTAAAAATAAAACAGCTACTTCTACTCTTATGGCACTTGGTCAAGAGGTAAGCCATCTTATTATAATTTTGTAAATCTTAGAAAACATCCACTGACTCAATTATTTAATTATTTATTTTCTTGCAAATCCACATTCTAAGAGTGGTTTCTCTCTGTCAAACAGATATGAAGGTAAAACAAAATCATTCAGCTTTGTACCATGAAAGAGTGTACACTACCAGATTAGGAAAGTCTATTCTGATGTTGCTATCAGCAATACTGACAAATATAAACCTGAAATTAAGATTTGTGTTTATTTTTAATTAGTTGGTTGTGCCATTCCATTGAAAAATCAAAACAAAAAAACTAAAACGAAACCCCCACAAAATAAAATCATATTTTCTCGAGGTCAAACACTGAAAAAAAGAGCATGACTACAGTCATGTGCCAAAAGCAGAATTAAAAGCAAGCAACTTATTTTAAGAGTTCTGAAATTACCTACTGAATTATTTTTTCACAGAGCAAATTAAGTCTATGCACTGTGATGCAGGACAGAGCTGCCTGTCTCCCTGTCTTGTAACATTGCATATTTTTGATTAGTTGCAATGGCATAGAAATATAGATTTTTAATATACTTTTATTGCCTTTTAGATAGCTGACTTACTGACAGTGGGTTTAGGGCATTTTCTTCCTCAATTTTTATGACTATGCCTTTTTGATGACGATGCTTTTTAAATTTTTATTGGGGAATAATGGCTGCATTTCTATAGGGATAGATGACAAATTCTATTAGGTAAGATACTGAAAATGCTCATTTATATGCAGAGGGAATTAAAAAAAAAATCAAAACAAACAAAAAAGCACCCAATAAAACCACTGGTAGGTTCTTGTCAACTTCCACCCTGCTCTTAAAAAAGGCTTAAAGCAGGATCCAAAATAACACAAGCTGAGGATGTAAGATCTTTTAAAGTAACCTAGGTTTCTTACAAGGTGAAAGTCTATTTCCTTACTCACTAACAACAAAGAACAGAGAGTACAATAGCAATTATTCTAGAAACAGTTGCACTTCCTACTGTGCCTTCATAAGCAGAACGATGAAACAGCAATGTTGCAATAACACTGAGAGTAAATGGAAATCAGAATGCTAACGCTGCATGTGAGCACACAGGTCTGTTCAAAAGACTCTGAAGGATATTGCTCTAACTGGCTCTAAGTGGCTGCTTTTGAAAACAGCTATTCCTCATAGGTAGTCTCTTTCATTTCATTTGGCTATAGGTTGTCATGCTGCACAGCTTAAGAGAGGGTTGTAAAAAAAGAAAAAATAAATGCTTTCTCCAGAAAGCTGGTGGTGGGGTGGAGTGAACGCGTTATAGCCAGCAGCAGCATGCAGCTAGAAATCTTGGGTTTTTTACATCCTCATAAAAATGCAGTCAGAGAAAAAGGAGCAAAAAGGTATAAAACAGATTTTCTTCATTGCAACTATGAACACTACAACATTATTGATCTGAGTTCTGTGATGTATTTTGGAGAAATATCTGCTTTCAAGGAAGATGATAAAAAAAGAATACGTGACGCTTATCTCCTTACACTAAGAGAGCCATTAAAAGTAGACAAATAAAGCATACATATTCTTCCATAAAAACATATTTTATAAAATAGCAAGAATTACCTGAAAAAAACCACAAAAAACAAATAAACAAGTACCTAAGTTGTATATTTTGTCATGGTGTAAACTAACGGCAGGAAGTGTACTTCAGCACATTCCATCCTGAACTTTAAGGAAAATACCTTATTTAGAGAATCAGTTCATTTTCCTACCTGTACCCAGAAGCCCCAACACTCAATTTTACCTTTCCATTTTTGCTCTGAACAGTTTTACTAAAGCCACTTTCAAAGGTATTCTCTTACTCCAACAAAAGTAAGTACCTGCAGTAAAACAATGTACACATTCCCATAAGCCTTTTATAAGGCTAATTCTCACAATTTATAATTGTGAGAATTATACGTTCTCATAAGTCATTATGCCCTATTTATCTGAAAAAAAACTGTTTCCTTGTACGTAGTCCCATCTTACTATCTTACCATACCATCCTACTAATAATCACTTTTGAGATTCCAGCTTTTATATCTTAATTAAAACTGTGGATTTGTATTACAGCACTGAGCTAACTACAGGACTTTGAGAATTGGGGCATCTGGGAGAAAAAGAACTGATATGGTCCAACACTTGATTGTCCAAATACTTTGTATCTTAATAGTGAGGTGTTTTCTTTAGGCATGACAGATGACCCTCAGAAAATGGCATCACATCACACAGGCCTAATGAAAATGAAAACTATGACATGCATCATACAAGATCTGAAAGAAAGATTATTCTACCTGTATCGGACATGCTCGATTGTGTCATATGTCAGCTTGCTGCTGATATTCTGACTATGAGGGTTGCCTAGGAGACAACAAAGACACAAAAGTTAATCATTAATCACAATTTTGCTATTAAATTTCTCTTTTATGAAAGTATGACACCAAGCCAGCCCAAGAGGTGACAAAGATCCAATGTATACTTCATAGCAATGCCCTGAAGCTCCTTAGTTAGTCAAGAGAAGAGACATGTAACAGGCTTGAGCAATTATGACAGATCTGGAAACTTGAGCTGGAACTCTTGTTTAGGCAGTTATTCTAAAAAGGAAATGCAACTGCATATGCACAAATATACTAGGAAAACCTACAGACAGAATGTACATTCATAAATGTGTTTGCACAGTAATTAAGAAGCAAGAGACAGCATCTGGAAATAATAGACATTAATGACAGAACACAAGAATTAACTCTGGGGGTTTTAGTGCTTGAAATTCAAATAATTCATTAAAATATAAATTTTATTGCAAAATTAGTAGCCACCTTAGACAAGCTCAGCACAAGCATATATTAACAATTAAGACAGCACATAAGAAGGGCAGGAATTGAGATGAAAATTGAGAAAAAAATTTTTGAGCAAAAAAGATTACAGCAATATCTGCACAGGCGCAGAACACTTTCCTACTAGTAAGTATCAAAAAATATGCCAAAACAGTTTGGAAAGGGCGTAAGACAAAAACTGCTATACAAATACAGGTTTTGCACTAGGCTCAAACATAAGCTACTCTATTTTTAAAATTTCAAAATCACCCTGCTGAAAGTTATTGAGTGAAGGTGTTGAAAATAATAAATTTCGAGCTCAAACCAAAAATCTAATACTTACACTTTTCATGTCTGATGTTGCATTTCTGTAATTTCCAATTCAAATATTCTCAATTTAGAAGTGAGAATGTCTCTTACTTATATTACTTTCCCTCAATGACACATGCAAAAGCTAAGCTACAGTTCTTTTGGCCTGTGCTTTATCACCAAGAAAATAAAAGAAGCTTCAAGTCAAACTCCCCCTTTTAGTCACATCTGTGTTTGTTAAATTAACTCTCTTTGTATAACAGTTGCTGTCCTCAGAATATGAGATGTAATTTTTTAAAAAAAGAGAATTGACCATACTAAAGCTCTCGTAATCATTTTAGATGAAAGCACTAATGAAAAAGATACAATTTGTTCTCCTATAGCATTATAGGTACTATGCAAATCTGCTCCAAATTGGCAGCACTACTATTTCTACTCACAAGCACTCAATTGATTCACAAATTATATTTTTTTTCTGCCACAGATGGTACTTATTATAAGGGTTGAGCCCAATGTTGTTTGAACTAGCTAAGATCAGAGCATGCATTTCACTTTACAATGTCTGTTGTGAGAAAACACTAATTTTAATATCACTGACATGCACTTCAATAGGAGATCTTAAATGTAATCAAATCAACATATTTTGTTATAAGAAGGAAAAAAAACCACCTCTATCCCTATCAAGAACAACATTATTTCGTAGCAGAACTTAATTTCATGCTTTGGATCCTGGCCTTGCCAGCATTCAGGAAAAAAAATAGGGGAAAATGCACATACAATGGCACACTGAAAATGAAACTACCCAAAACTCTCATGGGGCTTACCCAGTTGGTAAGCACACAAGTGTGCCAGCACTGGAGAGAACAGTTTTCGTGTAAAGCAGTGGTACCTAGTTCCCAAGTGAGGAATCCCTTTGTTCTATGTATCATGGAGCATAAGAAAGACACAAAACTAGCAAAAAGGACACATGACCCACAGATAGTAAAACACAATAAGAAATTTTGATTACTTCAGTGGGACTACTCACAGCATAATACTGTACAATATATTTTTTTCTGTTTGAGCATGACTCACTCCAATGTAAATTGTCTCACACAGTAACAATATTTCCTAAACAGTGGATGCTGCTGCCTTTTTATAAAATCACACTCATTCAGCTAGAGAATAATGTTAGAAAGAAACAACAGGTTTAGGTAGAGGATTTGAGGATGAAGTGCTTACAGGTGGTGCTGAAGTGGCCCCATCCATAGCTGTAATAGCTAAACCTCTACCCAGATATAGCATAACTTTGTAGATATTTTTACTCACATTCTTATGTGCAAGATTGCTTTGGCAGTACATATCCTTTTTCTGAGAATGCACCAAAGTCCGATAGTCTGATAGAGGTACAGCACCTATTCTCTGCTTAAATTCACTTGGGATCTTCAAGCTAGGCTTTCTTCTAAATAAAATATTCATACTAACCCCTTATAAGCTCCCTGTGATGACTCTCACTGAGAAGGACGGTGGTTCTGGATTTTGGTCCTTGCGTAAGAAACTGGTTTTGCATTTTGTGTGGAAAAAACATAAAGACAGAACAAACAGTGCTTATAGCTACACTGTATTTCTTTATTACAAGTATGGTGCCCTAAATCTGAGGCAACAGAATTATGCTACCTTTGATTTCTCTTCTTCACCAACACCATCACATCCTTGGTCAACAAAGAATGAAATAACACAGAGGCCCTATGCCTCCTTTGTAAAATCACTCATCTTCCAACTACTCTATTGCAGTGATAAGAAAACCTGCAAAAGGTCTCTTCTAAGAGGCAGAGTTTTAAACTATTTAGATGGAAATTTGAGAAGACTAACGGGAACACTGTTTTGCACTTACCATAAATGTTGTTTCTGAGGTCATCAGTAAAAGCTTTAAGTAGACTCTCTGGAAAAAGTGCTGAACCGGCATGGTCAAGGTAAGTAATCCCTAAAATACAAACAAAATGACTAGAGTCAATTTTTAAAATATTAAAGTCCATTTTCTCCCACAGACTACATTCTGAAGTGTACCATTCAAATACCCCCTTTAATTCACTAGAAGAAAAAAAATAAAATAAGGATGAAACAATAAAAACCAAACATTTTGATTACCTGCGCATATTTTTTAATAAAAAGCAAAGAGGTCCTTCCTTTCATGTTTGGATTACACATCCTTTGGAAGGGAAATATCTTTCTGTTCGGCCTGTACAAGATTGAGCAAGCTGGTGTCTTCAGCCACAGTACCTTGCTACTCCTAGGCACTACTTATTATGAAAACTACTATTACCACAAAGATAATAATTATTATTCATAGCAACAGCAATAGTAGTATTGTCCCCATGCTGCCAGGTGAAGCAACTCTCTCAAGAACTGACAAAGCCTAAATCATGCCTGAAGCCTAAAGACAGGAGTAGTATAATTTTTAATGTATTTAAATATGTCTTGCCACTCTGCTGCACTTAACATTCAATTCATTTTTAAAATCTCCTTTTATATTATTAAGATACTTCAAAACTTTTAAATAAATGCTTATTGGAAATGAAGTTTTTTTCATGTTTGGCCATTTTAGATTTCTTAATCTTTAGCAATTATTCTTTCATTTCTCCAGTGCATTTCATGCTCTTTATTAGTTTTTTCATTTCACTTACCTTAAGTATTTCAACCTATTTCAAATTTTAATAATGATGAATATGATTAAGATTAGAATTTATTAAGTATTTTAAAGGTCTTCACTTTCCACAGGGATTTAAAACTGAGTTAAGCTTTAAAGAGAAATCTTGACACTTGGAAATACATATTATTATATATTATGTTACTGTAGCAGTGATTCAGTGGGTAAAGCTGTGAGGCAGTGCTAATGATAAAAACAATCCAGATACCCATCCTTATTTTTAAAAGAGTCCTCTTAGAATACCTAGCAAAAGCAGAATTTCTAATGATGGCTTGAAGTCAACTGCATGTTTTTGAGGTGCTTCCAAGGATGGAGTGGGGGTCAATTTTTAGCTGTACAGGCTTTTTAGTTTTTGGGGGTTTTTTTATCCTGGAAAGTCTCTCCCAAGACAAAAGCAGCACAAACATGAACACAGTGGGTCAAAATGCATCCAGGGGTCTGTCGTGCTCCGTTTCTGACTGCTGCTCAGCTCATCACTGAAATGCTTTGTGGAGAGAGAGGCACCCTGCCTCAAGGTAGGACACAGCCAGGCCCTTCCCAGCACTGTGGCATGGCTTTGGCCAGCAAAATGACAGCAGCTTTCCCTNAAAGCAGCACAAACATGAACACAGCGGGTCAAAAATGCATACAGGGGTCTGTCCTGCTCCATTTCTGACTGCTGCTCAGCTCATCACTGAAATGCTTTGTGGAGAGAGAGGCACCCTGCCTCAAGGTAGGACACAGCCAGGCCCTTCCCAGCACTGTGGCATGGCTTTGGCCAGCAAAATGACAGCAGCTTTCCCTCCAGCAGGCCACACACTCACCATGACCACCCCAGGACCTGCAGCTTGGCACCAAAAGCCTCTGCCTTGATACGGGGCTGAAGCGTGGAGCAACAGCCACAACCACCAACACCAGGTGGTCACAACAGCCTGTGGTCACTGGCTACAGCTGGGAGAGCTGGGAAAGGCAGGACTAGAGCTAAGAACAGGAAGACGCAGCCCTGAGTCAGACACCACGGAAAGGATTGCTGTCCTGGAGGTGACATACTGGCCAACACTCGCCCAATAAAGCCCACACGGAGGTGCCATTTGGCTCATCAGCTTTCATGGGTGCCAGGAGCACAGACAAGAGATGCTCCCCTGGGTGCAGAGAGCTGCTGTCTTTGGACCCTTCCAGCCCTAAGGAGGGTGACAGCACTGAAGTGATCACACAACTGTACAGCACAAGGAAAAACCAGGCACACACCTGAGGCACCTCAAACCATCCCCTTACAAGGCAATGGGCACTTCCCATCCTGACCAACATCCCTGTGAGGCAATGTGTACTAAAAGATCTCTACGTAAAGGCCCCCTAAGTGGTTTTTCAAATCCGATTCCTTACATAGCTCATGATGAAGGACAATACTGATATTTTGGGTACATTACTGAACTTGGAGTATCAAAACAAGATGAAGGTTCTGTGAAATGGAAATAAAAAAAAAACCAAACAAACAGCTACTGATTTTTAAATTCCTCCTCTGGGTATAATACTTCGAAAATCTGTGAGGAAATTTGGCTGAGAAAGGAAAAATTACTAATTCTTAAACTTTTATGTTTAATGCTGCTGTTTAATTGAAAACAGAGAGCAGCATTCAATACTCTCTCTCCACTGCCCAAAAATGAAATGGGCTCTTTCATCATTTGAGACTGCACTGAAACAAATATCTTCATTGCTATTGCACTTTTATGATGTAGTTTTTCCTTGCTGTCTTATTTCAACAGAATTGTATTTTTAAAGGAATGGAAAAAAAATGGCACATGTATAACACCACCAAAAAGCATATTAATAACTTTCATTGTGCTTTTCCCCTGGTTTAATAACATTTGCTATTTTATCTTTACTGAATGCATATTAACCAAAGAAATTTGTCAGTATATAGATAATAATACAGTTCCCCCTTTCACTGTGGTATTTAGTATAAAGGCTGTCAGCACTATGAAATTATACTGTTTACAGGAAGTAACAGGAGAAAGCAAATATAATATGATCAACCAAAAGAAAATTAATATACAATATCCATCAGGACATGGTTTCATTGCTCAGGGAAAAAGTAAAATTAACTTTTAGTTTAATTTACATACTATTATGTTTGGAGTGTATAACTGACTTCACTGATCTAATAATATACCAACTATTTGATAAAATCATATTTCAGAAGTAAGGGGTTTTTTAAAGGAGTGTCAGCAATAGTTATGGAAAATTATGCAGCCGGAGTATTGGTTCAAAAGCTGTAATATTCATATGCTAATATCCTTGCAGATTAATTTTACATGGGGAAGTATTTGGGTACCAACACAGGCCAGTCTGTCCTGCTGAACAAAGTCCCAACCCAGCTCTCTGATCTCCTTATGTGCTACCAATCACTCTTAACAAAGCATTCACCATGTCCAAATGCCTACCTTTGCTCTTTGTAAAACTTCATGAGTGCACATGTACGTACAGCCCCAGAAACGCCAGGGGACCATTCAGTTTAACTGAACATTTCTATCTCTTAAATGAAAAAAGATAATTTCATTTGGAGCTTTTCAACATTACAGTTTAAGACCAAGTGACAACACTCAACTGCGCAAAGTCTGACAATCTGCAAAACACACAAGACGAAAAGAAATTACCAGATTAATCTTTGGGAGCTATCATGCACCAGAGTCGCAAACTGAAATAAAACTCGGACACGCGAAGGGTGGGTGCTCAGGCATTGAGGTCCCCTGCACAAATCCATTCATTCAAAATGGCCGACCCCTTATATAGGGGCCCGGCAGAACATGCTAGAAAATGGGGAGGAACTGATACATATAAGGAAGAAGGGGGTGGGTACATGACCTTATATGGTCAACAGAGGGTGGAACCCCAGCCCATAAGGAAGACAGGGGTGCAACCCTCCATACAAGGGAATTATAACTGCGCCACAACCGAGAACCAACCACAAGCCAACAAACCTCTCCGAACCCTTACAACAAACCCCCAACAACCCAACAACTCAAAGTCCATTCTGCCCGGCACAAAGATGCTTCTTCCATCTGTTGAACCCGTCCCAGGCACTCTGTCCAACCCCGACAGGGAGCCAATATATCTGCTTCTGACAAAAGCACACTTTCCTAAAATGTTACTCCACCTGACTTAGAAGAAATTTAGAGACATCATTTGATGAACTGAGTGTAGAACAAGGTAGTTACATCTTCACTAAATATTTTAGTAACTCTTAAGATATGTATATGTCTACCACCCAGAGGATGTTCTAGAGGGGAAGGAGCACGAGAGACCATGGAGGCACTCCTTAAAATGGCCTGGTAGCACATGGAGACTAAGCTTTCTCATTCTTCACAACACGTGTTGAATGACCCAGTTGCTATCCAGCTTAATTATTACTACTTTGGTATTATGTAATTTGTTCTTTTAATCCTTGAAATTGTTCTTGGTGTTACACATTTCTGAACTTTGACTGAGTGTCACGTCCAAAAATAATCAATTTGCCTATATACCATGTGGCTGCTCTATATTCACTTCCTTTACTTTTTGTTAGCCCGTGATTCTGCTACAGTCACCAAAACAAGCCAACCTGCTCTGTGGCTTCACGGATTATTTCTCACAGCCCTGGAACTTCAGAATTCCTGCACTCCAGCTGATTACAGGCTGCCAGTTATATTGCCAAAAGTCTCATAATGAAGAATGAAATGTGTAGTTACAAGGCAGCAACTCTACAGAGTCATGAATTTTGATTGGTGGATATAATTGCAATTCAGTAGGATTATCTACACAATATTACTTGGAAAGTAATGCCCTGGGGAGACAGTATATATCTTAAGTACCTCAATATTAACAAAACCAATATGAAATAGATTATATGAAAACAAGCTGAAGGCAGAATAAAGCATTACCTGTCAAAATATAAAGATGAGATTTTCATACGTGAAAACAAAAGAAGGAGAAAAAACAAAAGACAAAATAGAAATGAGAGGACTCTACAGAGGTCATAGACAAATATGATATAATTTGGATACAGTGAGGTTTCAACAGGTAATTTCACATCAGCTACCTCAGATTCATGGAATCATAGGATGATCTGGGTTGGAAAGGACCCAAAAGATCATCTGGTTCCCACTCCCCTGCCATGGGCTGGAACATCTGCCACTAGATCAGGTTTCTCAAAGTCCCATCCAACTGTCCTTGAACATTTCCAGTGATGGGTTATCCACAACTTCTCTGGGTTCCAGTGCCTCACCACCCTCAGTAAAGAATTTCTTCCTAATATCTAAACTTATTCTCTTCCAGTTTGAAGCCATTCCCCCTTGTCCTGTCACTACATGCCCTTGTAAAAAGTCTCTTTCCATCTTTCTTGTAAGATCCCTTCAGGTACTGGAAGGCCATAATTCGGCCTTCTTTTTTCCAGGTGGAACAATCCCAATTCTCTCAGCCTTTCCTCATAGGAGAGATGCTCCATCCCTCTGACAATCTTGGTGGCCCTCCTCTAGACTCACTCCAACAGATCACGGTCTTTTCTTTGCTGAGGACTCCAGAGCTAGATGTAGCGTTCCTGGTGACCCCAGAGAGTGGAGTAGAGGGGCAGAATTACCTCCCTCAACCTGCTGGCCACTCTGCTTTTGATGAAGCCCAGGATATGGTTGGCTTTCTGGGCAGCGAGTGCACATTGCTGGCTCATGTTGAACCTTCAGGTTATTAATCCAAGTCAGATACTCTTTAGAGCCAACACCCTCTTTCCAGTGACTGCATAAGAACTTAGCTCCCCCAAGGGATGCTCCTAAATGAAATGGCAAAAGTAGCTTTAACTATGTAATGTAATACATATAACCTTTATAAAATTGCCTGAAATCTCACGATGACACAGGGCGTGACATGTCCACACACTGTAAAGAAAGATAGACAGAAAAAGATCACATTACGCAAAACCATTAATGAAGAACATTTAAAGGAAAAAAAAGAAAAAATACCTCCTACTTATATAGCTTGAGATTTGCCTTTGCTGGATATTTTTTGGATTAAACATTTAATTGTTATTGTTACCTGTACCTTCAGGGGTTTTTTTGCATCAATTTAGACAAAAAATATCAAAACCAGAGTATGTTTTCTCACTACAAACATGCCTCTCACCTAAACATTCATTTTCTGCTAGATAAGGTAATGTTTTTTTCCCTTGTTTAGGGCTAAGGAGCATTTCAAAAGACCACAAAAGCACAGTGCCTGATGGACAAGGCCATAGATGCTCAAAGCCTGAATAGTTACTATGCAGTCAAAGGAGACACTGTTCCTCAGCATGATATGACTTAATTGCTACAGGCCTGGTGAAGTAATGCAGCAGTCCTGTAGCCCTGGGCACATTCTGCTTTCCACTACCAGTCTACCGAGTACATCAATTTCAGTAATCACAGCTTGACCTGACTGTGAAATGCTGATCTGCACTGGGCTGAGACCAACCTGGATAATGGTACCTATATTCTAAGGGCTGCCAACCAGTTACTGAGTTCTGAGGGAAAATGGTGTTTAATTAATGTATGTTAGCGTTTGACTTGATGGACTCATTACAAAAAGCAAAGCATGAAATGTGCAATTACATTTATCTGTAATAAGTTCCCATTCCTTTTCTCCACGTGCTATTGGCTTGCATTATTTGCTCTCATCGCATTATTACCTACAGCAAAGCAGGCAGAACATTAAAACTCTTCACAGTCAATACCATACATCCTCTTTACTTGCTGTACACCTCAGCAAGGGCTAGAACAACTCCACAAAAGCTACTTAGGTGGTTAAGATTATTCAGTGTCAGTATCCATACTATTCTATGTACATGAGCTCCTACTTGTGGCTTTCAGTTTACAGCTTGCTGGTATTGAGGCAGATGGGAGCGCAAAAGAAAGCCACGATTTCACATTTATTAAGAACTCACATCCAAGTCTCTGAAATGTATCTTTCACAGCTACAGAGAAAAAAAAATTACATGCCATCAGATTTCTTCATTTGCCAACTCCTGTGCTAAGTGAGACTGCAGTAAAGGGATCAGTTAGCACCCACCTTCATCCATTAGGCCTACCTGTAAGGCACTGCTTTATTCAGTGCATCACTGGGGCGTGACTAAATATTGACTGCAGTCAGTGGTGTTATTTCAGAGAAACCTTTAACAGGCTGTGTTAGACTAGTTGAAATCTTACTTGTGGGCATGAATCAGAGGTACCTCAGCTTCATGTGAATAACATACGGCAGCCTACGGTCTTGCCGTCTTTGGATGAAATACAAATCACAAGTGACTCATATATATGCAAGTCTTCAAACAACTGTAAGTTGCTCAGACTGAAACCAGCTTTCACACCTCCCTAGAAAAGATATGACCATGTTTCAGTCTCTTTCTTTTTTCCCTTTCTCTCTGATGCAACTGATCAAATGAAAGAATAGTTGAAAGAGAACATATTCCCCATTCTTCTATTACTGGAAAATGCTTTTGTTGATTTTGCTGAAAATTTCACTGAAACATTAACTTTTGTGTAGGAAAAAGGCAATTAGAATTCCCACTAGAAATGAAAACATGATGGTAAAAAGCAATGTTTAAGGAATCATAATAATAATTGTTTATAACAGTGGTCATTAGCTAAACATTCTAGTAGTGTACTCCTGCTCTTTTTTTCCTTCCCTTTCTTCCCATAAAACAGCTCCAGACTTTCAACAACATGTCAAGATGCTTGAAACTGTCTTTTCTAGTCAGTTCTATTTCTTGCTCTGTGACCTGAAATAATAAGTTTAATATAAAATCTAGGACAAAATAGTAACTCTAAATATTCTCTCCAAAATATATCAAATGAAACTGTGTAGGGATATACAGAAAGCCTTTTAAATTATTTTATGGGTTTCCAGAAACACTGGAGGACAAACTAAGTTCAAAACAGCAGAAACCCAAAAAGTAACCCTTTTCTTCACCCTTTTCCCTTAAATATCATTTCATTACGTAGAAATAATTCACTATGAGCCTCTGGCAGCTAGAGACTTGGGGTGAACTTGCAACCATAGCAATAATTTAAACACCCACATGAGAACTACTACACACAATGAACACCGAATGACAGCAAAAATTGGTTATCCTCACTGTTGAGGCCTTACAGAAGTACTTCCCAGCCATCATTCCTTCCCAATGACAAGACCACGTTACTACCTTGTTTGGTGAATGCAACAGCACTTCTCTCTGCTGCTTTTTCTGGGGAAGAGGTGAGGCTGCTACTGCAAACCAGTAGGAGGACTGTCAGTCAAAACCACACTTTCGTAAGATGAGAGATCTGAGAATATTCTCCTGGCCCTCAGTCAGTGGCAGTCCTTTGCTATAACATAGAACTACACTCATCAACCAAGCTAACTCCATATGAAGAACACATTGCTCAAACCAGAACACTGCCTCAGAATCGCATCTTCCTAGTAAGAAACTTTGTCTTAACCTCCAGACAATGCATTTCCATGATTAATGTATTCTCATATCTGCCATGTCAGTGTTGTTTTGATTTAGTATCTATCTTCACCCACTTGGTTTCAACAAGTATTTCTATGCTTGACAACACGGTAATACCACTCCACCTGCACTGGCTAAAAATGTCGTCTTCCTTTATTCCTATGAATTATAATTTCAACAACCCATTTCAGTCCCAGCTGTAAGCTCTTTCTCTGGGAGCAACAGGGGATTGGAGAGAATGGGGTGGGGGAGAAAAACGCACATTCCAGAAGATTATCTCAGAATTTTGGAAAGCTAGACTAAGTTTTCCTAACTTTACTGGAAAAATACCTCCTTAGACAAACACATCCATATCTCTTGGCTTACACTCCTAACGGTTATTCCTGACATGATTTACACTCCTAATTGATTGCAGTGCAGTCAGAAAAAAATCATTATTAAACCAGGGAGAACTTTAATGCTTGAAATGTCCACATACAATTCTTGACCAAGACCTCGTGTATCACCTTTTCACCAGTGAGAAATCACCAACATAAACTAAAATCAGAAACAGAAGACAGCAACAATAGCACATAAAAATGTTAGGCACAGGAGTTTCAGTATTGCTACTGAGTAGCTACTTAATATTTAATACAAAGAATTTAATTTTAATAAGACAGATAAATACTGAGATTTTATTATGGAGATAGTAAGTATGCATGAAAAACTATGTATAAGCTTTCCTTCTACATATGTGTTGGGTTAATCTAGACATTTTTCCATTATAAAATCTTTTGGCACCAATTCCCCAAAAAGCAAGATAGTTTAACTTTTACTTTATAGTAATTTGATCCAAGTTTCATCTTAGGCAAGACTATCCAACCATAAGGAGACTGATTTAAATGGTAAGATCATACTCAACTGCTTTACCTGTACTGAAGTTCATTAGGTATATAGATGTCAATAATATAACTCATTAAATAAATTATTTCTTATTTAGGGACTTTTAAAAATAAGAATTCTTTTTCAATTTTTTCCAGGATTACTGTAATTCCCTGATACCTCCACAAAATAATAATACTTCAGTACAAAAAGCATCCCCTAATTGGAAAACAAAATTTTTCCACTCAATAAAAAAAAAAAAAATCTAACAAACAGGTTTCTATCAATAATTTACTAGATATGCAATTATACTTTTGTATAAATGTTCTGTAATTACCCTAATGCACTTGGCCTAAATTAGTTACCACAAGTTATTGTCCATTTATTAGGGGTCTTCCTGGGCACAGATTAAAACTCTTCAACAACTATTTTCAGGAATGTACTAGGAATGAAAAAAGTACATTTATAAAAATTGCTGTTATAGGGAACCACAATTTTTAAGTCTGAAACTGTATGACAACTGCAGAGACTTGTTTTCTATTTCTGATGAAAATGCAAGCTTCCTAATGAGTAGGTCTGAATGCAACAGTATGTGAGAGAAATCCTATCCAACACAGGCCTGCTTTAAATAGGAACAACAGCATGCAGCTTCCAGATACTCTTTTTTTAAACTTCACTGATGTCCGGCTTACTAAAGCTTTCCAAAAGAAAACCAAAAATCTCTTGAGCTGTTGACACAAAGACATCATTTAGAACCCTCTTTCTAAAGGATGGTTAACACATGATAACAGCTTTTGGAAGTTCAGTCGTTATTTTGGATTTGACTTTGGACAACAACAATCCACGGCTGGACACTGCCATAAAGCTGTTTAGAAGGAGGAGTTTGTGGCTGTTTCCAGAGGCATTACCTTGCACTGGGTACAGATATTATAGTTTCAGAGGACAGGCTTTCTGAACTCGAAGGGTTGCAACCTGACAAAAAAAGCCTTTTTCAAAGTCCAGAGAATCTAATGGAACCCATGAGAAGTCTGATTGTATTTCTGCTGTACTATAATGAGTAATCATCTTGGTCACATCTTGGGTTCAAGTTAGAGGAAAAGTGCCAGAAGGCACCCTGGCAGTTGTAGTGTACCTGTACTCTATTGTACATGTGTAGTGAAGCACCTTGTTGTGGTTAGTTCCTAAAGTCAGATGTTGTGACGTGTTACTATTCAAACCCCACATGCAATAAACTTGATTCAGTTACCTGCTAAACTGGTGTCTGGGTCTGTGTTCGGGTTTATTATATATTCTATTAATATTTCCTACAGCCACAGAGGCCTCAACTCTGCAAAGAGAAGCAAGCTCTATTCAAACATGAGAATACATGAGAACACGCATCAAGGTATCCAGAGCCTTTGAAGTAATTATAAGGCTCTGCTGAACTCTGAGTTAAATGATTAACAAATACACTATAATCAGCACTTTCTAAACACACATCACTGATCACCTTTTTGGTTCCAGGCCAATTTAAAGAGCTGGGTTATGATCTGTATGGAAGCTTAAACAACCTTTGAAACAAGTGAAGCTTTCCTTTCTTTAATAAAATATGCTGGACTGCTCATATTGCTATATCCTCATCTGGCATCTACAGGACATCGTCAGTCTCTGGGGTATGCATGCACTCTCTAGAAGTCCAGGTATCATTTTTAAAAGTGCAACATTTGTAATAATTAATTAACAAGAGGAGTAGGAGGGCTATAATAACAGGTGACAGCAACAGAATCTCAAGATTACATAAATCAGCTTACTAGTTACATCAAATGAAGAACTGCTCCAGAGGTGTATTCAAGGCATCTAGGTGATTAAGTGTTTCCTCCGAGCACATATTATACACCTTTATTTACAAATATGCACAAATATGCCGGTGTATGCAGCACTGAGATGGGTATATGAATATAGGTACATAAGTATCCCCTTAAGAGGTTAATTAGTGTTTTCATATTGCTTCTTGTAGCAGAACATAAGGCAAAGCAGATGTGAATCTGAAGACTCTCTTCCCTTACAGCTCTTTTGCACTTTCTCTTCTCTAATGCTTCTCTTATTGTACATTTTGATATTTTTGGCAGTGATAACCTACAAGTCATCACATCTGCTTTCAATCTCAATCAAAATTAACATCTACAGAACAGCATCAACACTCAAGAAAAACAATACCAAGATTTTGTAACAATATGTTAACAATAGTTGAAGGTGGATGTCTTTGAAGAGAGTCAAGCACAATTCTAACCTGAATAAATTTGCATTCACTAGAGAATTCCAGTACTGGGGACTGAGTTCTAATTCTGTTCATCTCAATGCAAGTCCACTCAGTCGACTGCTTCTCCTTTGCAGCTTTACTTTGTTTATCAGGATGCTCTGTGTTTAAATATAATTAGTATTTGGGGCCATCTGTGAAGTTAGTCCTATTTATGTTAGTACTAAGAGATACAAAAATCTGAGCATCATAAACCCAACAACAGTCTGACACTACTAATACAAACATACAGAATTTCATATTTGGTAGCAACCTTCCAGTGGATACCTTTGGCTACAAAAATGAGTTTCACAGTTGTTCCTTTTCTTTTTTAAAGGACCCAGCAATAAAGCAATTACAACATTATCCCAATTCTATAAGCACACACCTGAAGAATATTTTGCTGTGTTCACTAAATCATAGCATAATTCCTCTCAATTAAAGGGTTTCTCTCCATACTAATGACTTGAGAAATTAAAGAGAATTATAATTTCACCATAAATTATTCAAAGTACTATATACAAATGGCCTCACTAGCACTAGACTAGCTTTGAGAATGAGTAAAATATTATGCATAGGAAAACAAATATTACAGTTTCCCTAATCTCTGAACTCTGAGCTTAAAATAACAACTCTGCCACAACACCAACTATTGCACTTTGCCTCAAGGCAGCTGAGAAAACATTATGTATTTAAAAATCAAGGTCTTCCCCCACAAACTGTATAATATTTGAATAAATTACAACACCAGACAGAACTTTCATACAACATATCTTACTCAACTTCTGACACATGGTACTTGAAAATAGTATCTAGATAAAACCACGCATAGCATGCTCTGCCTCCAGAACTGACTACAGGACTGGATCCTGAGTATGGGTAGCAAGGTTCTATGTTGGAGCCTCCGTAACTAGCACAGCCATACTGAAGTGCTGGAGTTGCTGGAGTTTCCTAGCCAGACTAAAGCCTGCTCCTTCTTTACAGACCACTTCTACCAACGCTGAACAAACCAGATGGCTGAGCACACATGATCCCTACATGGGCAAAGGATGTCAGGTGACATATGGAGATTGATACAAGCTAAGAAATTCAGGAATTGATTCTGTAAGATGAAGTGAGGGGGGGAGAGGAATTTTAATTGAGGGGAGCATTATTTATGACAATGAATGCTCAAATAAATAATGAACAATGTTATCGTAATTGGAAAGTAATAGTACTTTGCTAAAACTTCAAAGCTATTTATGCACTGTTAATTTTAAAATACTTCCTTAGACTTGCTATAACTAGAAGTAACATCTCAGAATAGCATTGAGATATATCTATTTATATAATGAGCTCTTATTATACCCCAGAAATTCTACTTTTTGTTGAATTTGTGCTTGTGGACATAATATTACCCTATTCCCTCAACGCAAGTATGTTTAAGGTAACAATAGCACATTTGCATTTTAAACCTACTTATTTGCCACTAAGATGGAATTAATTGTAATTCCTGTTTATTTTTTAGCAAAACTACATGAACATTTTTCACCAAAAGAATACTCTGGAGATATAAAAATGAAAAACCTAAACACATCAACTCTAAAATTGTTAGAAAACATCCCCAGTGGAGACATACCCAGAAAGGCCAAAATATGGGTCAGGGCTTTGGAAAATGTAAGAGAAAGAATTATAACTCTAAGCAAAGCAACAAGAAAATCAAACTAGTTAAATAAAAAATTTTTAAATTAGTGTCTTACAGTGCCCTCGTTTGTGTCCTTAGTCACAGGTACCTCAAGAAGGACAGGATTTTCAAAGAATTGTAAGATCATAACTATTGTAAATCTGGTTCAGCTAGCTGCCTCAATCTGCCCACCCCATTTCAAATTAGAGTACCAAAATTTCAAACAACTGAAGAGAAAAAAATCTGGGTCAAAATATTCTGACACAACAATAACTCAAGGAATGCATCTAACTCAGTGCATTCAACAATTTGTTCTGTATTCAATCCCTTTATTTCTAAAAATACTACTTGTAAGATCTCTTTACTTCTAAAAACTCCTTTTCAAATTTGTGCCATATATATCAGAATGGAAATGATCCCTATTATTTCATGTAATCATCACTATAATGCAATTAATGGCTCCCCAATAGTAAAGCTAGAACGAACCCAGTCAATTAGCTGCACAGAACACAATGCAGGTTTCATGTGAAATAACTGCTTTGAGGAAGTTTGTTTCCAGATGGAAAGTGTGTATTCCTCAATATTTTGTACAGACACCTGGTATCTGGCATTTTGCCTCCACAGAAAGTCAGGGTATAGAGATACAGTGAACTGTACAAGATCAGTTATTTCACGCTGTACACAGACTATTTTCTTTGCTACAGAGCAAATTATGGGCTTCTCTTCTCCCACTTTTGCTCACAGATGGACAACAATGCTTTTTGCCCCTTCCCCCTTCCAACTTTAAACACAGTTCTTCCTTCTGTTATGAAAGACGACGGTTGGGCACTTTGTGTTTGCACCACAGGGACAGTAAAATTCCTGGATTTATATAGAGAGAGCCATTTATTTATATTTATGTTTAAATTTGTATATATGTCCATTGTAGTGACTGCTTAGTGGAAAAACAATAAGAAACAATCAGTTTTGACAGGAGTAGATTCTTCCTTGTATAACCTTTTTTCTCTAGTGTTTCATTTTTCTCATATATTTGTGTCTACAAGCTGGGAACCCCAACCAACATATATCCAGAGACTATATATATTAGACTTGACTGCAGTTTTCTTCTGTGTCATTCCACATGGAATACACAGCGCACCGAGGTACATTCAATGCATGGGACACCGGATACAACTCGTTTAAATTATGAGCCTAAACAGTAAAATTTCTTCTCTAGATTCAGCTATTTCTGTCCTACAATAAAGAGGAAATTCAACCTACAGTCAAAAAAAAAAAAAAAAGAAGGGAGATGCTTAGTGACTAGAAAGACTGCAAGTCATGTAGCTAGATCATAAAACAAAGAAATAAACAAACCCAAGCAAATCAATTCCACAACACCACTCCCGCAGTCTCTTGTCCTAAAGGGAAAAAACAAGAGGCTCCCTTCCATGCCCCATCCCTCATCCCTGGAAGATTTTCACAACTATTTTATAAATATCAGTTTTACTCATTTGAGAGATTCTCATGCTGTTTAAACAGAAACCATGTAAAACAATCTAGATACTTTTTAAAGACAAAATACATTTTCTATACATACAGTTTAAGAGGCATTTGAAGAAGTGGGAATTAGCCAAAGGCAGGTTTTCCCCCAAATTTCCAAATACCCATTCATTATAAATCATTTTACATGTAAGATTGAGGAGAGTTCACTGTAAATTAACTGCTAATGGATTAGTTTAGTACCTAATCACATTTCTACCACTAGAACAAAAGAAAACAGATGGAGAAGTGACTGGTATTAGAGGCTGGATGTACCCACAAGGTATCTAGTATTAAGATTTGAAGATCTGATCGAACACCTTTAGAAACATAACAGCTGTCACGAGATTATTTGGTACAGTTTCCCTCTCTTCAGTGGCACTGAAGTTTATCCAGGAAGCGCTGCAATGTAATCCTTGTGACACTTTACAAGTACACCTATCCTTCCCTGCACTTGCAGAAATGGAACAAAAACTGATTAAAGTTCTGATGGTAAAAGCTATTTAATCTGTCAGGAGCTGTCACGCTCAGTGATGCAAAGCTTTGAGAATTGACTGAGTGCCTCCAAACAAGAATTACACACAAGAATTCAGCAACAGTCCACACATCCGAAGGAAAAGAAGTTTTGATAATTTTTTTTAAATGGGTAGCTTCAGCTAAAAAGCTGGGTTTGCCTTCATTATTTCTAATCAGGATATAAATATTCCAATGAAATCAGGTGTTTTTAACTTTGGCATATGGGGGGTAAAAGAGGGGAAGATTTCTCCTAAAACTCCTGAAAAATATCGGATGGAAAGGAAACTCACTAAAATAAAGTACTGATGTAACTCACTAGGACCTATACTTTTTCATCATTCACAAAATACTCAACCTCATACTATAGGCTTCTAAGGACAACCTATAGTTGTGAGGGTGAGTTATAAGATGGAGAAATAGATGGTGTCAACCCCGAGAGAGCATTTCACTGGAGCAACGTCCACTCTTTGGGCAAGTTGATATTGAAAAACAGGAGACGGAGGGAGTATTTGTTTTTACACAGCCTACATGTCAAGGAGGGTTCCTACAGTGCCACAGGAAGGCTTTGTCTTCTGTGCCCCCATCTCTCCCAGTGGGTCAGCAGAAGTGAGGGCCATGGCAGTGCTCACTAGAAGGCATTCCTGGTTCCAGAGCCCTGTGGTACAATTACCAAGCCTGAACATAACTCAGCTCCTGACAACCTCATGGTTACTGCTTCCCTCACTCCCAAAAGTCTGGTTTCCTTCCAAGCAGTAGTTTATACCTAAAGGTCACTTTAAATTCTGTTTTCCAAGCAAAAACACTTAGGCTTCTACAGAAACAGAAGGTTTAAAACTAAACTTGACAAAGAGCTATGAAAGTCACTATAGAAAGAGCTTATTGTAACAGAAAAAAATAAATATTAAAGCAGCTTAGTTTTTGGCCCAGACATCTCTCTCCTTCCCCCTTCCTCATATATCACCTCGTCACTCAGCCCAGAGTTTCAAAGAGAGCAGAAGCTTTAAAGAATGCAACTAAACTGGGATTCGCCACTCATGGCGAATTTTCTTAAGGAAAATATTTAACTGTAACAAATCCTACACTGTTAGTATCCAAAAGACAAAAAAGGTGCTTCCCGAGGAATAGATTTCCTTTATGCTGGAGTTATAATTACATTGTGTTATTCATAGAAGAACCACTTCAGTGCATGGTAATCCCTTCAATGCTGTAGAGCCATTAGCTAGTTTGTGAGTACATCAATAGCTGCTATACTAATTAATGAAAAGCTACATTTCCACCTCAACCCAAAATCAGAGCCTTTATTCTGGGTCTAGTCTGCAGAAGCAAAACATATTATTAATTTTCTCATCATTAGAGAAGATAATCTGTTACTCTGGAACCGACCCTGAAGAACAAATAGCAGATAAAACTGTTAGTGCCATAAATTTTTAGTTAAATCCAACTTTAGAGAGTTTCACCTGAGCATGAATTTGGGATAGTTTCACTGAAATCCATAATTAATTTACAAAAAAAATAACAGATTTATAACTGTAGTTTCAACAAGACCTACATCAAAGAGAACTTGCAGGGAAGGGAGGGAGGTAGGAAGGAAAGAAGGCAGGAAGGCAGGCAGGGAGGGAGGGAGACAGGAAGCCAGGGAGACAGAAAGACAGGCAGGAAGGCAAGGAGGGAAAGAGGGAGAGAGGAAGGGAGGGAGGGAAACTGATCCTCACAAAGACTCCAGCTTTGCAATTTAAGATGGCTTTGGGGATATTTAATGTACACAGAAAGTGATTTTCCCATTACAACCATCATAGTATTCCTAATGTATTTCTAATGTATTTCTGATCTTGGTGAGTTGCAAGAGATACTAAGACAATTCACTGATACAACGTTAACTAGACAGCTACTAATCTGTATAATAGAGGGCTTAATTTCATGACCCGAAAAAAATGTGGCAGAAACATGCACCTCAGTCAAACCAGAAATAGTCATAAACAAATGAATGGAAAGGAGTTTGTTGGTCCCAGTCACAGAGACTCCATGTCCCATGGAAAAGTGAGCAGCAGTGCAGTTCAGAGGTGTCACACTCTTATTTCCTTAGTCTGTCTTAAAATTACACCTTTGCAGTCATCCCTTAAAAGTTATTTACACATTTTAATGTCTCTTCCATGTAATTTCACATCACCCAAAATATATCCTACATGGGTTTTAGTTTATTTCTTATGTACTGCAAGTCCTCCAAGTCACTTCTAGTGAATTTAAATGGCATATGTTTTTATGCACTTATACTAGTATTAGGTTATCTCCTTTTTAGAAGGGCAAACAGTCATCCTGCATTTGTAATATTAGGCTGTCTTGGCAGCATTGTACCTGTCACTAAGCATCTATGCTAAGGTGGTAAGAAGAGGAACATTATCATATTGCTCCACTTAATGACAACCTTCCATGATATCACAGAATTGCAGAATCTTTACAGTTGGAAAAGACCTCCTAGATCACTGAGTCCAACCTTTCACCAATTACCACCTTGTCAACTAAACCACAGCATTAAGTGCCATGTCCAATCATTTCTTGAACACCTCCAGGGAGAGTGCCTCCACCACCTCCCTGGACAGCCCATTCCAATGCTTGACAAAAATATGTTATGTCAGAGGCATTTACATTATGGGAATTTATTCATCAAATGTTCCATTTGTTTGTGAACATAAACAAATCTGTTTGTCACCATGTTGTGACCAACAATGGAATGCAATAATATACATACAATTTTGTCTGAACACCAGTTCAGTCAGCTTCCCAGCTAAGCAATGCTACAGAGTTTATGTGTGGGGGGAGAAGAAAGTAGCATGTCTGCAGATGCTAAAGGCTTCTTCTTCATGCAGTATTTAATTTGGGGCCATTCAGTCCACCAGGTAGGGAGTTCTTGCTAGTTAAACACTTTCACTTACCTGTTCTTATCCAGGCTCACAAGAAGGTAATGTACATTACCAAAGCAATTATCCATCACAACTGAGATTGGACAGGGTATTAAGAAAAGTCACCACTCTGCTCACTGGGTTTACACACTCCTAAATTGATTAAATCTGTAATGAACATTTTCCTAGTGCGTGATGAATCAAAGATAATGACAGATTTATAAAAAGTTGCATATTGCCAGAGCAGCCAAGTAACATTTTGTTTTTAGTCAATTGTAACTGTTTACCATTAAAAGAAATTACAAGTAGGTATACAAATAAATAAAAATGCAACTCTAAGTCACATATTTAATAAGTTACACTCCTTAATAAGTTACTTGGAAAATTCATGGCAGAGCAGACAAACAGTGTATTTTACTCAACAGCAATACGAAGTCCTTTTTTTTAAAGAAAGGCAACACATGCCGGAACCCATTACTGATACCATCAGTTCCAAATTACTGAATTATGACAACTTAATGTGCTGTGTGGCATGAACATAAAAATGTGGAAAATTCTGAGCTTCAATTTCTTTCTCAGGAAGATATTACAGGACAAACTTTCTGATGACTGTGTAATTTCACCTGACCTGTTCATAAGTTTGCAAAGCAGTACAAACAGTGATATTTGGTGTTTAATTGTGCATTAATGAAATTGATTCACACAACATTAATTTAATTAATGAATATTTCTTCAAATAAGCTTCCTGTCATCTTTCCAAATTTTAATTTAGAATATCATTCTGCATATTTCTAGAAGAAGTAAGCTTAGTTGTGTAATCATTTTTCCTCAGCTAATGATGTCACCAAAATATCACATCCTTGTGATCACATCTCTCTCTTTTAGGAAGACAAAAACCCTGTCCAGTCATGTTCTTAGCTTTCTTTTAAAGGCATTTTAGATCCTGGTGCTACAGGGACTAATCTGAATGAGCACAGAAACCACATCTGTTTTTTACTTCTCTTGTTAAAGCCATATTCCCCTGGCTGTTACAAAAAACAAGGAATGAGTCAGGACAATGCTGTAAGTAAGAACGGGGAAATAAAATAGTGGGGAGAGAAAGGCCTCTCCCCAAGCTCTGCCTTCCAATTTAATATGTGTATCTCACATAATGGAAAAAGAGTGACTTAAGAGTTTCCTGCATGATGCTCTCACAATGGCTGCCTACATGGGGTCACATCCCCATCACAGGCATTTCACAGACAATTGCTTCTCTACAGCAGGACAGAAGGTGAAGGGGCAAAGAGCACCATGGCACAGGATCTTTCTGGGCTGCCGCGAATACTTCCAGGAGCATAACAACTTGCCTTATTAGCAATGAAACTAATTAAGTCTGACTTAGCAAGTCAGGCTTTGTGGCCTGTCTTTATGCCTTCCTGCCCTACTATACTGCTACTTCTCCATAACTGACATCCCATATCTTCAGCCTTGACACCACCCTTTTCCTAATGCCTCCACAAAACACATCCCCTCCTACCAAGAGTGATAGGAACCAATCATTTTTTCTCAATACACAGACACAAACAGCATTATTAAATTAGGAAGAGAAAAAAAATTATACCAACCATAAACTGGCATATTCCTAACAAGAATTACTTTTTAGTCCCCTTTTTAAATTCAAGAAAAAAAAAATTAAACCCCCGCCTTACTAGTACTTTAGTGTCATATGAAGGAAAACATCTGCATTGATGGCTTGACCCAAGACAACCTACTATAAAAAGCCTGAGACATTCCGGAGCTCATCCCACTTCCTAAATTTCATCTCGGAGTAAAGCATCTTACTAGCCTCTTGCTGTGCAAACATATTGTGCTGTCTACCCATTTATCACCCTCTCACATCAGTGCTTTTTACTATGCAGCACTCTGCAGTATGGTCTTCCTGAATTCAATGACAGTCTTTTCACATCCAAGCAATGCCTCTGCAGCATCTCTCTGATACCAAGTATGCAAAGAATCAAGCTGATCAACAAAAACTCACTTCTGACCTCTCAGTTTGTTTGTCCTTAAGCTGACTTCTGACAACTAGGTCAGATATGGGAATTGCTACCATGACATGTGATGGAAATTTCAAGAGCGTCCCATGTCAGGTTCTGATTTTGCAGAGAAAATTCCAATACAAGTGCAGGAACACCAGAAGCAGATCACTTCTGTCAGGAAACTTACCCACAGTCTTTAATTAATAATCTTACATTTCAAATTCTAAAAAATTAAATGAGATATACATCATACAGAAACAGGCTGGGACGAAATCAATCCACATTGCATATGTAGCAACATCATAACAACAGAGGAGAACAAACAGAAGAATTTAAGAGGACACAAAGGAAACAGAAGGAAGGAAGCACCACTGATGAGGGATTTTGTAGGAACAAAATTTTGGTGCATTTCCAATTTTTGAGTAAGAGATAAAAAGCATCTTGTGCTTTTCTAAGTAGAACATCTGTCTGTTTCAATACTTTCAAATACTAATATACATCTTGTACAGACATTAATTTTAGAGATAATGTATCTTTTAATTAAAAGTGTGATTTTTTTTTTTTAAATGGGTGGCTGATACCCTGCAGCATCTGTGGAGTTCCATAAATTATCTTTCCAAATCTAATTTTTCTTTTTATGTCTACATATTGATTTAAAAAATCTAATGTCCACATATGATTACTTCCTGTTGTGAAAAATCTAGTTCAAATTGATTGAATACTTATTTCTAAAATACCTCTGAATATTCTGAGTTCATGTCAACTGTATCAGGTTTATAGGGTTTGGGACTTTGCTTTTCTGCTCCACATTTCTGTATTCCAGGTAGAGTTTTAAATGCCCTGTACTATGTGACACAGGCGATTACAGAGCCAGTGTACGAGTGCAGTGAACATCTTTATAAGGGTATTTCAACACCAAATCTCAAGCTAAAAATGAATTATATCTATTACTCTGAATAATACAAGTCAAGAAAGAGGAGAGATAACCTGTAACTCTCAGATAATTTTTTTCCTCTAACTAAACTTTAAAGTAACTAAAACTGTATTCAGTGCTGAAATATTTTGACTATTCTGCATTTAGAGCTAAGTGCATCATTAACAGCAATTGAAAGATCAGCCCTGCACAGAGCAAACCATCTTCTGAACCTTGAAATGCTAAGGAATTGCCTAACAGTACCTGCTACTTCTATCTAGGCAGATGAAAACATTTAAAACTAACACACACCTACTGTTAATAAATCCACTTTGTGCTCCACACATGCTTTGTCTTTGACATCAATTCTTTAGAAAAGAGCTTATTTAGATACATGTAGAGTTTAAATCAACAGGAAGCATTAAGGATTTACATGAGCGTGATTTTTTTTTTACAGAATAATTGTCATGTAGTTGTGTAGTCGCACTTCCCATACTACAGTTTCTTTTTACGATACCTTCTCCACCCATTAAACACATCTTCCCAGTTGTCTTCTAGCATTTCAAACTGTCTGTTTGCAGCCTTCTTCAATAAAGATAATTACTTTTGCTTTCTTTTCCCCTCTAAGTAAAAAAAAAAAAAAAAAAAAAAAAAAAAAAGGTGTTCCACAAAATCAAATCAAAGCTGTGACAGAAAGGCTACCAAGAACAGGAGCAGGTCACCAGAGATCTCACAGCCACTGAGGAGAGAGCAAACAAGCTTGCACAGTGGTAGGAAGAACAGCTTTAGACATCAAAATCAAAAGGTTTAGAAGATTTTACCTCTGTTCAGAATGAGCTAGAGATAAGGTAACTCAGTGAGTCTTATTCTCCAGCACAATTAGCAGTGTGTCTAGCTATAGAGAATCTTCCAATGAGACAAGAAAAGCAGTCTCATCCTTGCCCTACACGTTCCTTTTGCTGCCATCTTGGTAGGAGAGGTAACCACTGGATTAACATTAACGTACACTAATGTTTGCACATGGGTGAAACAATTTGTCATTTCCAGGAGATGCTGTCTCTCCCAGGAGAGCTGCCTGTAACTTAACTATGTAGCTCTGTAGCTGCCTGGCTTAACTATGGCCAGCAATGGGTGGGTGGGCATCATAATAAGCATTGCATCTGACCATAAAATGGCACACGCCTGGTTTAGCATAGACCTTAGACAAAAATTAATCAAAATAAACTTATCCCCCATTATTGAACTGCTTTTTAAACAGCATGATCAGACTTGTATATCACTAACTTGGTCAGAGAAAACTATTGCTCAAAGAACCTAACTATAAAAGGTTTTGTTGAAAATACAGTCACTTAGTCTAAAAGAAAAAGAAAAAATGAGATTAAAAAGATTCTTACACAGATAAAAATTACTAATAATTATGAAGTCAGCAGAAAGTAACATACAGAAGATAGCTACCAGATCAAACAAATTAGTCTCAAAAAAAACCCAAAACGATAAAAAATAAACATAAAAAAACCCAAATCTACCATAGATGTAAAAAATAATAAAATCTCTAATTATTTTAGGATACAGAAATTATTCCTTTTTTTTATTTTATTTTTCAAAATAAAGAAAAAAACTCAGACATGAGGCTGGTAGAATATCTGGATTGACAAGGCAAGCAAACTGGCAAAGCAGTAGAGAATCTAAGGTCCCGCCTACGTTTGCAATCATGAGGTGAGCACAAATCTTCAGGCTTACAGTACACTCATCTTCACAGGTTTCGTAAAATGTGAGCATCAGCTACCCATCAACAAAAGTACTCTGAGCTTTCACACCAGAATGTATTTCCTACTTCTGAAATTCAACCAAAACACCAGACTACCCCAAACGTGCTCGTACAGCTGACTGGTTCACAAGGCATCATTTGAATTCCAAAGAAATAAAGGCCAATTCTGTTACTCAAAGCGTAGTTGGCGATACAGAAATTATTCCTCCTAGTCTGCCTTTTCTTTTTGTTTAACAGGCAAGTTGTGTTATTATTGTTAGTTGTATGTAATCACACATCTCACAAATATTCATGCTATTAAGGTAAGACATGATTTGTCATGACTGTTGTTGAAGTACAGAACAGCAACTGCTTTGACTTTAAGTGTGACAGTCCATCTCACCTCAGTTAAGGACTGTCTTCAAATAGTTAGCAGTCCTTAAAGAATACATGCTCCCAAATACACACTGATTTTTATTTGGGGGATGGATATCCACTGCTTATTGCTCTTGGAAAGCTCCCACTGAACCACCACAGCCATATCAGAGAACACTGGCACACAACTGAAAGTGGAAAGGTATCTTGGGATTAAATGCTGCATCGAAATCACGTCAGCTTTTTCTTTTTTAAAACCACAATACAAACTAAAGCTGATATTTTCTTTGCTATGATAAACATCACAGAAGTATATTCATCCCCATTACTTAACAACAGAACCTATAAACTCCTGCTGATTTCCTTATCCATTTTGAAAGCACAATTTAAAATCCTACACTGCAGATAAGGGTATGCTGCTCACAAGATTAAAGTCAAGGTCACATATTGCACATACACTGCTGCCTGTGAAACAGGGATCTGTTTCACAGACTCCACATATATTTTTAGAAGGGGCTGCTCTAGCCATCAGCTAACAGCCCTTGAATTACAAAAGTGAAGATAAACTTTGGCTTAAAAGGGAAAATTTAAGGCTTCTGTGCCAAAGAGACAGATCCCTGCTGATTTAAGGAAGTAAAGTAATTCCTTTTATCTCTTCACAAAACGTGAAGGGGAAATCCCTAACACACTAAGTATGAGTCTTACTTTCCTTCTGATGGAGTCATAAGTGAAACTCCCCAAGACTTTGTTAGGAGCACAGGTAGACAACCTTTGAAAAATCCTGGTGTCACAGTATGCCTGGTAGCCAGTGTTCCCCATACACATCTGTTTTTCCTTCTTCTCAAGAGGCACTTGTGCAACTATTCATACTAGTGCTAAAACAGAAGCACAAGCACCATGCAAGTGAAGGTTTGTAACACTGAAAAAATTTATGCCTTCCCCAGAGAACATAATTTGCACAAGATGCCCTGAGAGGATGCCACAAAACATCAGCAATCAGGAAGAAGTGAACACACTGATATGCAATAATTATTATCACATGGTACTCATAAGATTACACTTCCAAAATTAAACATTAGGCTTAATTCATGGATATCTAGACAGGGACTCAAAAAAATTCTGTTCACATGAAAAGTGAGCAGCAAAATCTGGACTTTTATCCAGCTTTAAAGATGGAAAGATCTTTAAGGTGTGCCCCAAATAAACAGAGCACAGGCTGAGAGAGTTGGGGCTGTTCAGCCTGAAGAAGAGAAGGCTCCGAGGAGACCTTAGAGCTCCTTCCAGTACCTAAAGGAGACCTACAAGAAGACTGGAGAGGGACTTTTCATAAAGACATGTACTGATAAGACAAGGAGGAATGGCTTCAAACTGAAAGAGGATAGGTTTGGATTAGATATTCGGAAGAAATTCTTTACTATAAGGGCAGTGAGGCACTGGAAAAGGTTGCCCAGAGAGGTTGTGGACTCCCCGTACTTGGAGGTGTTCAAGGCCAGGCTGGATGGGTCTCTGAGTAATCTGGTCTAGTGAAAGGTGTCCCTGCCCATGGCAGGAGGACTGGAACTAGGGGACCTTTAAGGTTCCTTCCAACCTAAACCATTTTCTGATTCTATGATTACTATTAACTCCCTAAAATAGAACTCATTCTCTTTTGCCTAATGGAACAAGTTAAGATTGCTCTTTACTAGAAGGCATAAAATTGCAGCAACTTTGTGCAGTAGGGAGACACCCACCTGAGATCAACCCCGTGAACAGCTACAAGTTCCTTAGTGAATCACTGTTTGTACAGTCAGGACTTATCCACAGAGCTGATCCAAGTCCACCAGAGATGTAAAACTTCTACCTCATTCCACAACCTGCACATTCTGGCAGGCCACTGAAAACAGTTGAACAGCTAAATTCTCATTTTTGGTAAGTCATTTGGAGAAGGTTCCTTTACTTACTATTGCACTGCCAACCTGTACAATAGCCACCTCTCCTTTGCCTTAATTTCTCAAGACAACAAAATCTAGAGCTTTAAAAAACTTCTTATAACATCAACATTAACGTATCAAGACCTTCAGCAAGTGGGGATATATCTACATGGAAAAATAAAAGGAGTCCAAGGTATAAATACAAGCAACACGCTTGTCATACACAGTGCTCTGCTGTCAGCCAGTTTCTCGAGTACGTCCTGGACTTACCCAATTATTCAGCTCTGAGACAAAACACATGTAAAGCCAGGGGACGTGTGGTCTAGGAATCTGTCTCTGGACACCTTTCATTTGGGACTGCTGGCATTTTCTGAAGGCACAAGTTCTTGACTAGAAGAGATCTGCCACTGTTTTTAAGACAAAGGATACCACATGCAAGTACAGCAGTTAAGGGATGCTGAATTTTCTCACAGAGGTGATAAGCTTTCAAGATGAATAGATGATGGTTTCTGAATTGAATAACACTAAAATTTGAAAGGGGAAAACAAAGGACAGAAGGAATTTGCAGCATAGGTCATCTTACCATAGGCAATTATGTGATTTCAATTAGCCAATATTGTTGCAGATTCTATTTTATACCTATTTAACTTTTTCTGCAAATACTCTAAATTATCTGTCATCTACATTTATTTTAGTAGGTTGCAGAACCAAAGTGTAACTCAGTAGCCTATATTAGCCAAAACATTTTCAAATGGAGGAAAACTCCTAATGCTCTGCCTTTGCCGTAGTAACCTCTCTTTGGGAGCCAGACTGATCCACCATTCACTAGCAGATACACTTCAATTCAAAACTGGGGAGCCTCTGAGAAACAAGTCCAATTCTTGGAAGTTTTGAAAAGTCATCTGCTTAAATGCTTAAACAATGTTTGAGTTACAAAACACCCACTCTTCAGAATCTAAGTCTGAATTTAGGACAAACAATTTCTTGTATTCAAACTTTCAGTGATGCAACTAATATGTCTAAAACCAGACTGTGAAATTGACTTACTGAAATCTTAAGGCTCTTCAAACTGTTGCTTGATTTTTATCCACATCAGTCTAGAGGCAAAGCGTAACTCCATTCTTTACTAAACACCCCTATGTGAGAAAGCCCACTCCTGTGTTTGATCACCAAAATTCAAAGATAATTAAAAAAAAAAAAAAAAAAAGAGAAGTAACATGAAACTCTTAGAAGAAAGAGTGGCCTAAATAGCAGTTTCAGGACATCCAAACTAATGTTATTTACTCCCCTCTCTACTTTGTTTTCTCCCCCAAGTATTTTGAAGTGCTAATATCACGGGCATTGATATTACTCGTTAAGTAAAAAAAATTGTTCTTTTATAACCGTCACGATTAGATTTGAAGCAGCATGAGCAAGGACGTTGAATGCTGGGGGGATGGGAAAATCCATAAAAACTTGCAAAAGTATTTCACAAAGGCCTGTCTAACGACAAACTTTCGCTAGACAAGGGCTCTTTTCCCATTTTTACCTTTCCCTCCCCTCCTTCCCCTGCCCTGAATATCTCTTTTTGCATTTTGCCGCTATATCAAAATACTGGACCCACGGCACCTCTGGGGCATTAGGGGAGAGGGAGTAGAGCGTCCCCTTATCGCCTCCGTAACGCTGAGAGAACTGCGGCAAGCTGAGCGCTTCCCTTCCTCTCAGCATCTCCCCCGCCGCTTCCTCGCACCAGCGATTTCCCGGCCAGGGACGAGTAGAGACGGCCACGGCCCGGGCATTCCCCGCCTCCGGCCCGCCCCCCGCAGTCCTGCCCTCCCCGTCCCGCCCCACGGGGCCGCCCGCGGTACCTCGGAGCTGCGGGAACTCACGCTGCCGGAGGGCGCTCAGCCCTTCTCCGTGCCCGTACCCGTACTCGCACCCGGCGGGCCGGGCGGCCAGGAAGTCGCGGAAGGAGAGGCGCCCTCCTTGTGGCACCCCGGCCATGCCGCGGGCAGCACGGGAAGTCTGGAAAAGGACAGCAGC
>VYXB01002027.1:48757-86564 GCA_013397135.1 Pachyramphus minor | reverse complement strand
GCTCCTCCCGCCGCCCGCCCCGCCTGCCCCCCGTGCCCCGCTGCTACTGGGGACGGCGCTGGGGCCGGGACTGGTCCGGCCGCTGCTGAGCCGGTGACTGGGCCAGCACAGGGAGGCGCTTCCTGTAAGGAGAAGTTCCCTGAAGCACAAGGACGTGGGTTTCGGGATCACAGTAACAAGTGTGCCTCTGCTCACACCCCCTCCTGTGGAGGTACACTGTTTTACAATACCTCGTGGGAAGTCTCTCTTTCCTAAAATTTTCAAATTCGGTGCTCAAATTTTCCTCATTGCCTCTTCCACTGGTGCTAATAGTGGAGGTCACTTTTCTCACACTTGGCGCTTGGTGTACCATACTCCTGCATCCCGCTGAACCGGGTCTCCTGGCCACAGATGCTGTGTGGCCAATGTATAGTACCACAGATAAAAGCCAAAGGAGTGGTATGGGCTGGTCATCAGGTGTAAAGAGAACATTCATGTTCTCTCATGTAAAAGCCATGCACGTAAAAGCCTTAGCTTTGTGGGATAAACTATAACCATATGCATTTATAAAAAAAATCATAGCCAAAGGAGGGTGTTTGTTGGGGTAGGGTTTTGCTCAGTTGGTTGGTTTTGTGGGTTTGTTTGTTTTGTGGGTTTTTGTTTGTTTGTTTGTTTTGGTTTTGATTTTTTTTTGTTTGGAGTTTTGGGGTGTTTTCTTGTTGCTGTTGTTTTTGGTTTTCCTTCTTGTTGTGGGGTTTGTTTGGTTGTTTTGGGTTTGCGTTTTTTTGGGGTGGGGAGGGGTTGTTGGTTTGTTGTTTTCATATTATTTTTTCCCTAATATACTGCTTGCAATGAATTTTTCTACTTACAACTCTGCAATCTGCAGAGTATTAGGCGATGTCCAGTTTTAGGTCAATACTAAAATAAAACTGCACATGTTAGGGTGGACCTACATCCAAGTCCTGGTAAGTCAGGCTTTCGTAGGATTGGTTGAAATACTATTAATTGGTCATCAGTGAAATGGGAAATTAAGAAGAGCAAACTTTAGCCCAAACCAAACCATGAAGATTTTCACTTACGAAATGGTACTGGAATGAAACCATATATAAAATTATAAAATAAGCCTGACATGAAATAGCATGCTAATGTGTTCCCTGCTTTATAAATTAGGAATTTTTGCCTAATTTAAACACATAGCCCTGGCTTCAAGGCGTATATTTCTATAGCACTAAAAGTATGTTTTTCTCTGACTGTATTCATGATTGGGGCAGGTGTATAGCAGTACTTGTCATTTCCAGATGTAGTAGTACATTTTTTGGCCAGCCAATTTCACCAAAACTAATTACCAAATGAGTTATGCCTTATGCATTTCCTTCCAGATGAGCAAAACACCTCTGACAAAAGTAAACAGTTGCCATTAAGTGGAGGAATGTTTTTAGCTGATCTCCCGAAGTCACTTTTTTTTAAAACAAACAAAACCAAAAACACTGCACCAAATACCCTTTATATTTTAACAGTTTGTGTATTGCAATTTAGAAGGACCTATGCCCTCACTATGACTTCTTTTTTTTACTGCAGGTATATGTGGAAAATATCTGCTATGGATTTTCCTTCATATTTCTAGCTTCCTGTTATCAATTTACAGAGCAATTATTTTATATTGATCACTATGCATAGTTCCCTCACCGATTTCATATCTTGTTTATGTCAAATAGTTGTTTTCACTTCCTTATTGAACCAAGACTAGTTTTCCCAACAAAAACTGTCTTGACGACAAAATGCATCTTTCTGCTCTTACAATAAATGCATCCCAAGAACCTAATTTCCAATTTTTTATATAAAAATCTTTCCTCATAATCGATTTCCATCTCTTTTTTTTCCTCATGATTTTTGAATATTAGCCCTTTGGAAACAGCACATGCATGGAGAAAGTACTAGTTGGGAATGTGCTCTGCACATCCTGTGTAGCTTGGAGATGATCAATGATCATTGGCATCTATTAGTTTCCAATAAAGAGCTTATAAAGCTCTTTCAGCTCATAAAGGCTGAACAGAATTTTAAGTAACAAGAGTCATGAAGGTCACTCTGTGTCTGTATGGAAGTTTTTGTGTTTGAAAATTAGTATGACTTGTAAAAACTAACTAGGCTTTACTGCTAACTCTATTTCTGAGGTAAAAGCTGGAGATTTCATGGAATTTCCACGTGAAATCATAGTTTTCTTCTCTTTGTAGGTACAGAGTAACTTTTCCTCTTCTCTGGTTACTAAGTGAAGCCATGGAATCAGTCCATGCAAGCACATTAATTAAATTATGTGCACTGGTAGACAGCTATGCCTGGAGAGTTATGTTCACAAAACTGTGAAGTGATAAAATGCTGTTATGGAAGGCATCAGTGTGCACATGTATGGGGACACAAGTTGCATGCATGTTAATACATCCATACAGTTCTGCAGGTTCTTTTTTAATGGAGGCTCAGTAGCAGAAACAGAATGATTTAACTTGCTCTTCCAAGTTTTAGCAGAGTGAAATAATGCCTCCAGGTAATCTAGTCAGTAGATTTCTTGATTCATAAATGTTAATGTGCAACACTGCTGTTCCTTGGAAGATGTTAGAAAATAGGAAAAAGTTTGTTTGTTGGGGATTTTTTAAGTCCTTCACTGCTCTGTGACAATGCTGCTTTTTTTTCTGTCTAGCAACTATTCAAAAGCAAGTTTGAAATAGGAAGAAACAGCCTCTGCATAAATGCTTTCCAAACAGCTAAAAAACCGTATGCTTCTCTATAAAGAGGTTTCACTGTCCTCTTGCAGCTCTGTGGAAGAGGTGGGACTGCAATATTGCTTCCTTAGGGTCTATTTCAGTGCAAATAAGAAACAATGAGCATAATACAACTACATGATTGTAGGGTATAGAGAAGATGGTTCTTGATGGAAAGACAGAAGGCAATAGTCACAAGCTGGAATAAGGGAAATTCTGACTAGGTTTAAACAAAAATAATTCCCATGAGAGTGGCCAAACACTAGAGCACAAGAGAGGCTGTGGAATCTCCATCCTTACTGAGATTCAGAATCCACCATGACACAGCCCTGAGCAACCTCTTCCAGCTGAATGTGCTTTGAGAAGGACATTGGACAGACCTCCAGGTGTCACTTCCAACCTCTGTTGTTCTATCATAGAGTCACAGAATGGTTTGGCTTGGAATGAACCTTAAAGATCATCTAGTTCCAACCCCCCTGTCATGGGAAGGGACACCTTCCACTAGATCAAGTTGCTCAGGGCCCCATCTAACCTGGCCTTCAACAGTTTCAGGGCTGGAGCATCCACAACTTCTCTAGGCAACCTGTTCCTGTCTCTCACCACCCTCACAATAAGGAATTTCTTCCTAATCTCTAAACCTCCTCCCTATAATAATTAATTCTGATGGTCACCAAAATAATGAAGTAATCGACATTTAACTGTTAGCACCAGCTCTCAGATGGCTTGGAAAAGAAGAAAACATTGTACCAGGGCAGAAGCATGGATTGTATAACCTTTCTGTGTCATCTCTCAAGCATATTTTGTATTTCTCATCCATCCTACCTGTATGCAAACCGACTTAACAGCACTGAATGTGGGTCACATCTCTACCAGCTGCAAATAGCAGTAAAGGTAGTTCTGCTCAAAGAGAAAAAATAATACTCTCCCTGTTTGCCTTATTTGACAAAGCAGTGGGTTATTCATATCAACAAAATTATTTAAGAAATAGAGTTTCTTAAGGTTGAAAGGAACCCCTGGGGCTCACCAGTTCCAACTCCTTCAGTCTGTTTATTTGTGGTTACTCACCATGTCATGGGTTCAGGTGCCTGGGTTTTTGGCAGTAGGGAGGCCATAGGGGTAGTTTTAGTTAGAAGCTGCTAGACGTTTCACTGTCCTATGAAAAAAAAGCCAATGACAGCCAGCTCCAAGTGAATTTCCTGTTGCTGGCCAAGGCTGAGACAATGAAAGTGCGCTTCTGTGATAACATATTTAAGAACAGAGGAAGAGAAGGTTTGTTGCGTAGAAGAAATTCCAGCCTGGGGAGGAGCAGAGAAGAACATGGGATAAGCAGACTCCAAGGTCAGCTGCAGGAGTGGGGAGGAGGGGCCCAGGGGCTCCCTGCTCCCCTCCAGCAAGTGAAAGACTGAGAGCTGAGGCCTGAGGCCCCTGCCACTGGTGGAAAACCATTGGGATTCGGAGATTTTTCTTCCCCCCCTGCAGCTCATGGAAGAGCCCATGCTGAAACTGGTGGTTACATGAAGGAAGCTGTGATCCCGTGGGAGGCCTAAGGATAGAGCAAAGTCCTACAGGAGACCTATGGCCTGTGGAGAGGAAAACCCACACTGAAACAAGTTTTCCCAGGTAGGACTTGTGGCCCTGTGAGGGACACATGCCAATACAGCTCATTCATGAAGGAATGATCCACGGGGCAGCAGATTTAAGAGAACTGTTGCCTGAGTAGTGGATGGACCCACGGGCAGAGGTCCATCAAGGACTGTCTCCTGTGGGAAGGGACCCCACGCATGCAGAGGAAGGACTCAGAGCCGTGACCCCCCTGTAGCCTGTGGTGAAGACTATGGTGTAGCAGGTTGTCCACTTCCAGCCCATAGAGGGCCATCAGGGTACAAATACCCTCCCTGCACCCGATGGAGGAGTAACCCAAAGGACAGCAGATTGGGAAGAACTACTGTCCAAGGGGTGGGCTCATGTTAACAGTGGTAGAAACAACAACAAACCCCCTTTTTTCCATCTCCCTGCACCACTGGGAGAAGGAGAGGAGATCTGCACAGAAAGAGGAGTGGGGGGAAGGTGTTGTGTTTTCAGACTCTGGTTTTTTGGGGTTTTTTTACTCTTTAGCTCTTATTCGGTTAGCAATGAATTTAGCTTTTAGTGCATTAGTAATAAATCTAAGTTTTATCCTCAACCGAGTTTGTTTTGCCTGCTAATAACACTGCCTTCTCCTAGTCCTAAACTCTACTCGAGAATCCTGGCTGGTCTTTTTTTTTTTTTTCTTTTCCCTCTCTCTCCTCTGCCCAGAAGGAGGCGGGGGAGTGGGGGAAAGCGGCTTTCAGTGGGTGCTGGCATCTGGCCAAGTCTAACAACTACAATTTTTTTGGTGCCGAAACATGGGAGGGAAACCCGGGAATGAAGTGCTGGGAGTGGTAGCAGTCAGATCTAACCCACCACACATCATTAAGCCACTGATCCCCAGTAACAATCATGTTTTTTATAATTATGACAGCATTTGACAGCTACTATACAAAAACATTTCACATCACATTAAGTCCAGTCATCAACTTTCATCTCTGAGCCCTGTCACACCCAGACTTACTTTACATTGCATGACTATCCCAAGGCACATCTTACAGTCTCCTGCTTTGACAAAGCTTTTCTGACAGTGCCATATAAAATACACAGACTAATGACATAGAAAACCATGAACTTGGCTTTTGTCTCTGCCATTGGTCTACTGTAAAAGCAGGAGAGGTTATCCCTTCCTTGAAGCAAATTAAGTATAAATTAACGAAAACTATGAAATAGAGCTTATGATCATGATTGGATATTGTTTTAAAGGGTTAAGTAGTTTGGAATAATATCATAGGAACCATGCAGAATATTAAGAACAAACACATGCAATATATGTGAAAACTGCAAAAAAGCTCTTGGAATGGAGAGGTATTGGTCTCAGGCAGAATTTTTGCCAGCAGAAAGCCATCATCTGCTTTGATCCTCCACTGACACTGAAAACACTAGTGAAAATTAATGTTACAGCATAGAGGTTAGTACAGGCACAGCCTCCTCTCTGTGGTTATACGTTAGGAAAGACGTTACTGACTCATTGCAGCCCAGATTATACTTCCTACATGTTTATGAGTGACACAGCCCTTCTTGTTTGTTCATTTTACACAAAATGTAATTCACCTTGCTATATTCTTTTGCATGTTGTGCCATGGAATAATAAAATAAAGACTGTTTTGCTCATTGTAGAGCACATGTCCCAGTGTATGCACAGAGTGCTCTGGTCTCTGACTGGTTGATCTGAAAAGATGTGCAGGATCAGAAACTCTCATGCAGTTGCTTACTAATTGTAAACAATTGTTTATTTACTAGAAGGAAAACTTCATCTAATTCACCACATGCTTACAATTAGTTATAAATATTCCATTTATATGGCTCTTTGAGACCACTAGATATAAAAAGCTGCTAGGTCAGGCATGACAAAATCAAGATTACAACTTCTAGTTTATCCCTGTGAAAATGAAAACAAACACAAAAGACAAACTACACAATAAAAAAAAAAAGTTATTTTTTCACTGACAGCTGGTATTCTATTTTGCACATGGGTGGTTGTCTTTAGTAATAAAAATGGCTATATTTCTCCTCAGAATTAGGGATAATCATTGTGAACTGTTTAGACTCTTGGTCTGTGGCAATCTTCCACTCAGGGGAAAAAAACCCCAAAAGTAAAAATGAGTGTTTTACATGCACAAACCCCCAGCAATTATACTCCAATTGTATCAGAAGCAAGCATGAAAATATAGTTTTGGTGGCTTAAGTGGAAGGAGGTTATTGATTCAAATCACAAGAATATGCTTCAGCACTCAAAGAACTAACTCCAGCTCTGAAGCAGGTTCATAAAAGCGTTGCCATGGCACTTGGAATTTGTTCCTAAATATCTTATTAAAAGAAGAATCACTGAGAAAGAAAGGTGTCCCTGCTTGATGGCTTGCTGTGCATCCCCTGACACTAAGCACCCATAGGTGCTTAGTGCCACCTTGATAGCTGAGGAAAAGCATTTTAGGAATGGAACATGAAAGCAGACAGAGAAGCAATCCCTCAACCATGGCTGAGTGGAGTGGCAAAGACACAGCCCTGCCAGAGCCATAAGCCTCTGCATCCTCCCGCCCTTTGTGGTCAACCACTTCCAAGACAGCACAGCCATACAGCTTGATACTTCCCCTATAAGGCCCAACATTTCTAAACAAATCCAGATCAGCAGGTTGAGAAGACTCCTGACCCAGCAGGACAGGTCACACAAGAAACTTGAGCAGAAACACAGGTGCCATGGAGATTTGGCGGGACTAACCCTGCATCTGGCAGGACCAGTTGCCTCTCAATTCCACACCCCTTTTGCCCTCCCATTCCACTAATACTCACCATTTCTTTCTAGCTTCAGTCTGTGTGTGCTATCCACTTCTTCCACACCTTCTCTTCTAATTGTCTTTAAACTTGTCTAATTCTTTCTCACCAATGGTGATTCCTGAAACAGATCCCCATTCCTTACAAAAATAGCAGCTTATCAAGGGATGGGAAAGAAACCCTTGATGGCACAGCTGGCCCATTCTCCCCCATTTCCACACTCCTCTTCAGGCCTGTGTTTTTAAACTGTAAACTCTAGAACAGAATCCCCTTTTTCTGCTTTTACTGACTATATTTGTTCAGTGTTCATTGTAATCAGCCCCTGTTTTGAGGCAAATACCAGTCTCCACCTTAGGTGGCAAGTGGTGAACATACAATGGGTTTAGGCCATAACCACTGATGCTCAATGAAAGTATTTAAGTCCTGTAAGTGTTGTTATTATTATGCTTTATGTTCAAAGGTTTTAACAGTTATTAAAATATTATTTATTGCAACAACATGACAAAGCTTTGTGCTTCTAACGAGAATCCAGAAGTTCAAAGGAAGACTTGATCACATAAGCCTCTGCTTTCGAAATCTGATTGTGTTGCAAATATGGCATGCATGAGCTTGACAAACAGTAAGTAGGCTGTCTTTCATTAAGTCATTCTGACTAAAGCAGATTTCAGTGGAAGGACATTTGCATACACCCTTTGTCGCCCTGAGTCAGGCAGGGGGTACTGAATGGAAATGTGAGAAAAACTGAAAGACTAAACAAAATGCCAACCTAAAAGTTATTTTAATAAGAGGGACAAAACCCAATGTTTTTTAAGAACCTCGTACCCCATATGGAGACCATAATATGGCTTTGAATTCAGGTTTTACTGTTTGACCTTACCCATACCACCCGCTCAGACAGGACAGTTTTATCGTGAGTCGCCTATTGCAAATCAGTACTGTGCACAGAAATTAACAGGAGTGGCAATGCCGGGCTAGGTTCAAAATTATAGTCTTCATATCATAGCACATCCACCATGGCTAGATTTGCAAATGCGTGTGGCATAATAATACTTTTTGCTTTTAATATAACGTGTCCAGAAAATATAAACACCTTCTATCTCTGAAGCAGCTACAAGCATCAGGAAGATATTTTACACTGAATTATTAATGTGGATTGGAGAGTCATAATCTTGCTGGTTGAGGCATAGTGATACTGACTTTAAATGGCAAAACAGCTTTTTACAGCTACAAAATCCAAAACATTTCATATATCCACATGCAGAAGTGCAGAGGATTTCTGTACCGCACAGTAGATGCAATGCAGCCATGTATGTGTTGTTTATAACCATGAAGCTTACAATTTACATCTGTTATCACAAGCGTCCCAAAAACATTCCCAGCAGTTTAGTTTTAACACACTGGCAACTTTGTCAAAAAATTTAATTCTCTTTCTTTGAAATAACTTTGCAGACTTAAAAATGTATCTCAATATGCAATGATGTTTCTCATCCAACTTCCCATTCTTAAAAGTTTTGCATTACCATTTGATTGTTTAGCTGAAACATTCAGCATTTTTTGTGCAGACTAAAAACCAATATGAAACAAATACATGATGAACTACTCTTAGCAGTTGAGCTTCCTTACTTTCAATATATTGCTCTACTTTTAGGGTACTCACTGTGTTTGTAAGTAATATATTTGAGGTCTCTCTTCAGATACTAACTTACAGTATATTTGATACCATTGACCAAATGTCACAGTTTAAACTCCAGCTGTTAGCTAAACTCCAAACAGCCCATTCCTTCCAACGGGATGAGGGAGAGAATCAGAAGCATAAAACCAAGAAAACTGGTGGGTTGAGATTAAGGAAGTTTAAAGCAAAAACACTTTAAAGCAAGCATATCAAAACAAGGAATGCAATCACTACTTCCAATGGGCAGGGAAGTGTTCAGCCATGTCCAGGAAAGCAGGGTTCCACCATGCATTGCGGTAACTCAAGAAAACTAACTCCATCACTCTGACCATTCCCCACTTCCTCTTTCTTCCCCCGCCTTATATGTTGAGCAACATCAGTCCAAGTCCACGGGGCTGGATGGGATGCACCCAAGGATACTGAGGGAGCTGACAGAAGAGCTCACCGAGCTATTTTCCATCATTTACCAGCAGTCTTGGCCAACTGGGGAGGTCCCAGGTGATAGGAAGTTAGCTTGCACAACACTCATCTTTAAGAAGGGTTGGAAGGAAGATCCAGGGAACAACAGGCCTGTCAGCCTGACTGGGTGCTGGGGAAGATTCTGGAGCAGATCATCTTGAATGCCATCACACAGCCCGTAGAGGACAACCAGGGGATCAGGCCCAGCCAGCATGGATTTGTAAATGGCAGGTTGGCTTGACCAACCAGATCTCCTATGACAAGGTGACCTACCTAGTGAATGAGGGAAAGACAACGGGTGTTTTCTACCTAGACTTTAGTAAAGACTGACTTGATTTCCCATAGCATTCTTGTGGAGAAACTGACTGATTTTGACTTAGACAGATACTCTTCACTTAAAAAAGTGTCTGGATGGCCAAGCCCAGAGAGTGGTGGTGATTGGAGTTAACCCACCTGGAAATGGTCACTTGTGGTGTTTGCCAGCACTTAGTGCTGGGGCCAGTTCTCTTTAGTGTCTTTACCCATGATCTGTGCAAGGGGATCATCAGCTTGCAGGTGACAGCAGGTTGGACAGGAGCATTGGTCTGCTGGAGGGCTGGAAGGCTCTCCCAAGGGATCTGAACAGGCTGGATTGATGGGCCAAGGCCAACAGTATTCAAAAAAGCCAGGTGCTGAGTCCTGCACTTGGGTCACAACAGCCCTATACTGGGGGCTGTCCCCAGGCTGGGACAGAGTGGCTTGAGAGCTGCCCAGGGGAAAAGGACCAGGGGGTGCTGGTAAATAGCCAGCTGAACAAGAGCCAGCAGTGTACCCAGGTGTCCAAGAGGGCCAATGCCATCCTGACCTGTTCCAGAAGTAGTGTGGCCAGCAGGACTAGGGCAGTGACCATCCTGCTGTACTCAGCACTGGTGATGCTGCACCTCGAATCCTTTGTTCAGTTTTTAGACCCTCACTTCATGAAGGACACTGAGGTGCTGGAACACCAGAGAAAGACAACAAAGCCGGTGAAGGGTCTAGAGCACAAGTCTTATGAGGAGCAGCTGAGGGAGTTGAGGTAGTTTAGTGAGAAAAAAAGAAGTCTCAGGAAGAACCTTATTGCCCCATACAACTACATGAAAGAAAGTGTGTCATGGCCCAATAGGAAAAATGGTTCAACCACAGAGTTTAAGAGGTGCTGAAGTGATCCTTTAGTTAAGGGCAGCACCGGCTTATATAGAGAATGGAAAGAAAGTGCTAGAAAGGAAGGCGGGGCAAGGGAGGAATATGCAAACTAGGGACATATAAAGGCAAAAGGGGAAGGTTCAAGCTTAAGGTAAGAGTAGCTAACCATATATGGGATAGCCAAACAAGGGAATGCTGCAATGCACCAACAGGGAACCAATCAGGGAGAAGGGGATAACAGGGGGTACAGAACCATGTGGACTTTCTTATAAAGCTGGAGTATACAAAATGGGTAGAAATACAACTCTTATCAAACATAAGTTTAAATATGATGGCCAGGCAGTTTAAGCGTTCATTTAAAGGTGGTATATGTGCGTTCTTCTGGCATGTCGCAGACCTCCCCCTCATTTTGTCTTTCCCTCCTCCACATTTCATATGCTTTCTCTTCACGGCCCCCGACAGAGGTGTAAACAGGTGGGGGTTTGTTTCTTCTCCAAGCTAACAAGTGAGAGGATAAGGAGAAATGACCAGGATAGGTTCCGATTAGATATTAGGAAAAAATTTTTTGCCAAAGAGGTTATCCAGCATTGGAACAGGCTGCCCAGAGAAGTAGTTGAGTCACCATCCCTGGAGGTATTAAAAAGACATGGCACTGAGGGACATGGTTCAGTAGTGGACTTGGCAGTGCTGGATTTATAATTCAGTTAACCATCTTAAAGGTCTTTTCCAAACTAAATGATTCTATGAGACTGCATCAACACTGCTCAGCAGCAGCAAAAACATCTATTATCAGCACTGCTTCCAGGACAAATCCGAAACATAACTCCATACTAGCTACTATGAAGAAAATTAATTTTATCCCAACCCAAACCAATTTTGACACTTCTGGTAGCACACTGAGGTCCTTGATTCTCTGTAAGCACTGCTCAGATAAAACCAGAACATCAATGTCAAAATTATTCGCATCCTAAATCCAAAACACCACACTATACCAGCTACTAGGAAGAAAATTAATTCTATCACAACTGAAACTGGGACAATTCCAAATAGTTGAACACCCATATTTCCCAAGATTTGTGTATTTAACCCTTGAGCCTGTCTAAAAACCCAGACCTGCATGACTCATGCTTTGTAAATGCACATAGGAGTTTCAAGTTTCTAAATACATGGTAAGTCTTTAGCATATTTTCACTTAAATGAAGAAGTATTTCAGAGTAGGTTCTTTCAGAAAATCCTTGTAGTTACCTTACTGTATTGTGCAGAGGAGGTGTTTGAAAGCTGGTGAAGAGCAGTTGCGTAAATGCCGATCTCCACTCAGATTTTCCCTTGACCCTGACATTTACCCTCAGTTGAGTAGATCAGCACAACTGTTTATAAAATTGCTAAAGAGAAGTGGTGGTCTGACTCACTGGTGAAGGTTCAGACAACTCATTTACTGCTGGCACAAAGGTTTGGCTCCCACAGGCATTTCAACTAAAGCACTGCAGCATCTCAAGTTTCTGCCACTTAGATGCAGTCATCTCCAAATATCCCCACAGGCTTTTTCCTGTAACCTGTGGGCAGAATTAGGAAGGAGACACAGAAATCAGCTTGTCAGGAAGCAATATAAACCAACAGAAACAAACGACAGACAAATAAGCTTATAAGGAACTAAATTCTGTCCAGATCATGTGTTTGCCTCACGTCTGGCTGGAAATAAACTGCTTTCTCCAGCTGGTGTTGCAAGCAAATGCACTGACAAGTGATAAATCCTACAAGTTAGTACCTATAGGGTTACATAACTGTGTCCAAATCCCTAATTCAAAAGGAGGACTTGAAATCACACTGCACAGGGCTGCTATTAACACTGAGTTCATTAAAACTGAGTTCACTGGGTTTTGTGCCATAGAGGTTCCCTTAGTGCTTATAGTCTGTTGCCAGATTAGATGCCACAGAAAAATATTTAATCTCAATGGACTGCATTAAATCTGATCACCCTGACTCCAGACTATTGCATGTCTTGAACCTTCTTCCTACTCTGTATTCACTATCAAACACATGTTAACTTTGCAGATTGTCTATATCTGGATAGAAAAGGACTACACAATTTCATTGAATCATAAAATTGTTTGGCTTTGAAAGAACCTTTAAAGCCCATATGGTCTTCATCTTCAACTAGACATCTATCAACTAGATCAGGTGGCTCAGAGCTCCATCCAACCTGGCCTTGAGGGGAGCCTTTCCTCCCCTTTCAGGGATGGAAAAATGCCCACCTCCCTGGGCAACCTGTTCCAGTGTTTTACCACCTTCATTTATAACAAAAGAGTTGAGTCTCAACACCGCTGGTATTAGTGAAGGACATTAGAAGCACTTTCTCAGACTCTAGTGACTTCAGAGTTTGATTCAAGTCTGTGGTTTACAAAAGTAAAGAGCTGCATTGCCTAGCCAAAGAGATGAATGTTGTTGAGTCTAAGAAAAAGATAATGGAATTGAAATTAAATGACTGCACAGTGAAACTTGTGCCAATTTCCAGGTTAGAATTTGGAGCAAGATCTGCTGCAGCAACACTGCAAACCCTAAATTTCGAGGTACGCCATTTAAAATTTTTCACTTAAATTTTTTATGCTTCACTTTATAAAAAATTAAAACAGAGTTTTCCTGCAATTAAGATTACTCCATGTACTTTTAGAAGGAACATTTTTTAAAATGTTGGGAGGTACCATTTTGTAATTGGAGTTGACACTTTGCAAAGTGAACATGCACACGTGACCCTGCCACAATATCCCTCATCTTGCATGTGGAGACATCATTCTACATAATCTGACTGGCAGGCAGCAGCCCTCAGTCAGCTCTTCAGCTTGCTGAAATCTCTGGGTAGAGCACTAGAAACGGTCAGAATTTATACTGCACAACAAAGAATCAGGGAATCTGTGAAAAGGAAATGAAAAAGCAATAATTTGTGGCTTCCTTCAAATTCATAGAAATTCATATTAATAGCATAAAGAAATAAGAGAATGTTGTATAAAAGTGAAAGGACAGGGAGAAGCATCAAGCAAGTATCCTTTCAAACAACAGACACCTACCTGCCCACTATCATATAAGGAAAAGGAGTTAATATCAGACCTTGACAGGCAAGTCTGAGAAATTTTTTACACTGAGAGTGCTCAGGTTTTGGGGGATTTTTTTGTCTTTACAAGGCCCCTAAGACAGTAGCAAATGAAGAAATAGAAGGAAAGAGAAGCTTTGTAAATAAGACAAAGAGGGAAATCAAGTCAATTTTATAAAGGTTATGACATGAATATAATGAATATAAATCTAAACCTATTACCCATAGCAACAAGAAGCTGCTTCTGGGATTTCTCTTTGAATAACATGCCAAAGACTATCTCAGCTTTTCCATATCTAGCCAAAACTGTGGATAGATAAATCTTTCTGTGCTGGCAATCTTCATATGATTGCTGCGTGGGTCTGGCAGCAGTGCTCACAGCCTTGTGCTAACAACACTAAAAGCTCACCGTTTCTAAGAATCAGCTATTCTTGAATTTATAATGAGAAGTTACTGAAAAGTTATAGAAAAATGCTGCCATACAGCTTCAAATTTTTCAGCAGCCAAGTCATCCAAAATCACCCTATGCACATCATGTGAGTTCTTGAATCAGAAGTCTGTGGCTAGGTACTGACCAAAACGATAATCTACTTTGCTTAATGAGATGCAACCAAGGCTTTTTGTGTTAATTTGTACTCTCAGAATTTCTTGATAGCAGTAACTGTACAGTAGTTAGTGTTAATAAAAGCATTGATACACCCCTCTGCACCTAGTCAGAACTAACACCATGCAAATCCTATAAATTATAACAAGTTACATTTTTGTTCATTAAAACTCGGTGTAAATAAAGAAAATGTCACTTGTCCACATTCCAATTTTTAGTATGGTTAATAAAAAAAATATTAGCTTACAGCAAAACAGACAGCACCATGCCAACATTTGCAAAACTGTTATTGGCAAAGCAAATCATTTATTTGCAATAACACATGCTCAACATTTTTTGTCTCCAGAAACATATCCAAAAGCTACAGAAAGGAATGTGCAAAGTAATTTAATTTATTTATGAAATATGTATGATTAGAAGCTTGATTCTAATTAGGTCATACAATTACCATAAGTCTCTTTGAATCAAGACCTTGCCTTTGATAGTAACAAATAAACATTCAAGCATAAAACACCAAAAAAACTCCCCAAAACTCAAAAGGCAACTACTGACTTATTTTTAACCATTTCTTGCTAGGAAGAGCAATGACTTAAAACCTGCCATGAACTACATTGATTTACACCATTTATTTACGTATAGATCATAAAGACAAAACTAACAACATCACTGACCTTGTATGCAGGAATTAAAGGAGGGATTTAGCCTTAGAACATCCAGACCTCCAAACCACTGCCCTGGCCCCTCATTTCTCTGCTATGCACCTACCATAAATGAGATCATTTTTCCTAAAACCAAGTCAACAGAGACTAGGGATACTACAAAAACATACGAGGGTTTTTAGGAATTTAAAATTGGTATTGTGGAAGGCAAAAATCATTTACAGTCACTCTTAGCAAACAGTAATCAAGCCAAATGGAAGAGTTAAAAGGACTGTTGCCTCTTTCATAAGAATGTACAAATTTATAGGATTTAGGGATGGTGAAGAATCAAGATCAGGATAACAGCATTTCCACTGGGTCAATGGTAAAGTTGATGTTCAAGAGTAGAACAGGCTGTTTATCACAGGAAGAGTATGTATATTTTTGTGACTTAGTAAAATATCAAAGGCTTAGCAGATACTTCTAACTTTGTTCCACTATTGTAATCTTCCGTTTATCTTACGAGCAGTTTAAAACAATATTACACAAAGAGACAAGTAAAATTCTATGAATTGCAGACTGAGACTTAGCTGAAATTTTGAAATTCCCACATCAGTTTAGTCTTTGGTAGGTTCAGGTAAGGAAACACAACAAAATACAAGATTGGGATTCTTATTGTTACACAAGACAGCAGGAAAATGTTAGAAAAATGTTTCAAGAGTCAGAGACAACTTCATGGTAGTAATAGATGAAGCCAGTCTCTCTCCTCACTTCACATGCTTTCTCCTTTCTAGTCAGGAGAGAGAGATAGTTGCTCTTGTCTCAGGAATACAGAAGGAAATCTCTTTCTTGCTGTAAGAACTTGAAAAGTGAAAACCTTGAAATGTGTGTTTCTGCAAACAACACTTGAAAAAAATTATTAAAACCTCCAAGCCTGTCATTCAGGGTTACATAAACCCTTCTAGATCTATGGCTGACAAATACTGCCCCCACCAGCCCCCACTCTCCGCCTCCAGTATTTATATTTCTTGACATGTATGAGCACTGTATAATAAAACAATTAACGGTAATAATACTTTGGCTTACACAGTGCTTCTCAACTGAAGTTATCAAAACACTTCACAAAGCTTAACATTCACAAGGGATTTAAAGCCTCAATACTCCACGATATAAGCCAGCCTTACTGTGAGGCAAAAAGAACAACAGAGGGAAATTCTAAATTATTTCAAAATCTCTTTGATTTAGTGTTCATGAGCCTTTCTCTGGAGCATATATATTACTGATCTTTCTCAAGGGCCAAACAGCGTTGTGGTCAATAAGATAATGATTTTTGTTCCTACTCTATTTTTTTAGACAGGAAAGCCACGAGGTGTGGCTGATATACCACTGTATATAACCAAGCTGCCTTTGAGTTGATCAGATAGAATGATTTAGGCACCACCACAAACACAGACCGGCACCATAAATTTTCTCCTCCTCAGTCCTATACTTTGACCAGTAGATCACACTTTTACTCCCTGCAGCCCAATGCCATTCAGCAGTTTCATGACTGTGGTGTAAAATATTGTAACCCTACTTGTAGCATAGAAAGAACTGAAGCATTGCTACATATATACCTCAAAGATGTGTATATTATTCTCTTATGATAGTCTTTCATAACATAACATGTTGCTTGTTTGTATTGCATACTGAAAGAGGTTCTGTTCTTAAAGTAGAAAAACAATATAAAGAAAAAAATTTGAGGTATATTTCAAATGACACTCTGAAATTAGAGACATATTTATTTTTAAAATTACTGATGTTCACTGATGCATTGCAAAAAATTGAAATATTAAGGATATTTTTCACCTTCTATTAAGAACAAAATCTGTTAAAATAACGAGACTTAGTTGTCACAGTATTTTCATGAGTATCACATTACATCCTAACAGAATAATGAAAAACAATAATCTTCTGCTTGCACACATGCAATAGTCATCCCTAAAAGCTTTTGAAATCCCAGTGCAGGTGATGTCAATAGAGAGGATCAGAAAGTGATGAGCAATGCAAGAGGATACAGAGAAGCTACACTGGCGGACACAGTCAGAGGATTTTGAACAGAGCTTTATCCCCCTTAATGCACAGTTCTATCCTAGGTTTCCCAGCTATATATGGCAGCCAGGATAAAGCCACTGATTTAGGAAATGATGCAGAAAAATTTGAACATTGTGAACAACCTCCTTTCATAGATTCACCAGCCCTAGAATCACAACAAGGTCTTCAAATCTTGTAAGAATCTTGGCATTCATGAACCAACAACATTAATACATTTGTGCTATTACCTATGACTACTGTAAAAAATATCATAATTTTAATTTGGGAGAAGTAACCCCATTCCTCATTCTTAGTTTAACTGCAAAGGTCTGAAAAGCATATGTGGCAAAACTGTACACACTAATGTCATAATATCTATTGTTGAGCAAGCTACTTAATTTAAGTTTTTATACAAGTTTGGGGAGCAACTCTCTGATGTAATCTGTTTTTCTCTGTTTAATGTTATTCCTTCCTTTTTATTTTAAAACACAGCTCTAGTCGTTCTTAACTGATCTTATTCCTGATGCACAGCTCCCCTTATCTGTAAGCTGTTGCCCTTCCTTCAGCAGGTGCTCACTGCACACACAGAATCTCACATCCGGAGTTCCTTTCCTTTAATGGGATGAAGAATGCAGTGAGGATAAAGATATTAACATCACTTCCAATGAGATGTAGTGTAAAGCAGAAAGCGTACTCCTTGCTCATCAAGGCCCCAATGGCCTGAAGCAAAAAGCGGAAATCAGGCCTGGAAGTGCAAGATTCAAAACTGAGAAGCCTCAATAACATATGTTTCATTAGAGACTAAATATCTGTAAGATTGACAAAATCATCATCGTGCAGCATACTGCCATGGGCTGGGAAAATCAGTCAGTAATACTAGAAGAGAGAGAAATTAGCCAAGTGACAAAGGCTGTACCTGCAGTACATCCTCCATGTCAGGTTGCTGGCAAAGCTGCCAAAGCTGTCATCCCGGAGAAAGTTGCCTAGTGCATGCTCTAACCCACATTGCCTCCCATCTGAAGAGCTGGGTTACCTGGTGTTGGAAATCACCAATTGCTTGGCCTCTTAAGTGATGTGTGTATAAAACCTAGAAGAAATCTTTTACTTTTTTTGGTAGCCTGAGTTTCTCATGCACAGCCTGAAGATGTCATTATCAGTTCCTCTGAATTGTAGAAAATGGTGTGACATTTTTGCGTTTCTGTGTCTGACGTTAATTGGGGTTAATTGATGATAATGGTAAGGGTAATTAGTTTTAACAAGCACTAAGTCCCATAACCCTAGCCTCTTATGACTGAAATAGAACAGCAGTCAAAATGCAGCATGAGACATAATATGGCATTATCCAGTTGTCTACAAATGTAGAGAGGGGTGGAGATTACACATGCATTTGTATGAACTTGCATATGTTTACATGCATCAAACTACTTTAGAAAAGGTGAAGTCTTGTCCACTGTGCAATTGATTGCATTTTTGTTATTGACATTGGCTGAAATGCAGCAAGCTGAGGTTTGCTAACAAACACTCCATCATCAGGTTGGGAAGTTACACCACTTTCTCCAGGAAGAAACAATTCCTTGAACTATTATTTAAAAGTAGATTAAGGGATCGGTGCCAAGTTTACTAAAATTCAGCAAAATCTTGTACATTTTTGGAGGTTCCCCCCCCCCAAGTTTGGTGAAGCATCCCATATGACAATAGAAGAGAAAGCAAAGTCAAAAGCAAAAGTTACAGTTCTTTAGACTACTGCAATGGCTTGAAATCTCAGGCAGGAGAATCTTGAAATCTCACACTAAAAACTGAGATGACAATATGCAAAAATTAAAGGACTGTCTCACTTGGTCTTCCCACACACTCCTCCCATTACCTCTCCTATCAAAGGTTTTCTCATTGTAAGCCAGGCACCCCTTGTGTTAGCATGAGATTGTTTGGGGTTTGTCACCCTAACAGTGCATTCAGATGACCCACGACAGCTGTACCAACCGGTCATCACCCATGTTCCTGTTGATCAGCTGAGACTGGCCTACATATTATGTACTGGGTACTGGAACCCAAGTTATTCAACTTATTCAAATGACATATTATTCAAATTTTTTATTGCAATTTTGGGGGAAAGGGGGGCAGGAATCACCAAAAAACAGTGTTAGTTCAGTTTTTACCGCAAATACAGGAAAGCATAAAAGATGGGTAAAATTATTAATCTGTGAAATTCAGCAGAATATGGAGAAAACCACATATCCTGTTTGGGCCTTGTAGTGGGTTTCTGTGGCTAGGTTTTGGTAGCAGGGGGGCTACAGGGGTGGCTTTTGTTAGAAGCTGCTAGAAGCTTCCTCTGTCCGGTGGAGCCAATGCCAGCCAGCTCGAGGACAGGCTTCTTGCCACTGGCCAAGGCTGAGCCAATCAGGAGTGACAGTAACGCCTCTGTGATAACATATTTAAGAATAGAAGGTTGTTGTGCAGAAGAATTCCAGCCAGCGAAGAGTGGAGTGAGAACTTGTGAACAACAATATAGTCACCAAGGTCAGTGCAGAAGGAGGGGTGTAGTGGTTTGACCCTGACCACATGCCAGGAGCCTATGAAGGCCACTCCACTACCCTCACTCTTCCCCTCTGCAGCTGGACAGAGGAGAGGAAAAAAGACCACAAAGGAATTTCATGAGTAGAGATAAGGATTGAAAGAAGGCAGTTGTTAACAGGCAAAACAAATTCAAAGTGAGGATAAAACTTAAATTTATTACTAACAGAATAAGAGCTAAAGAGTGAGAAATAAAATAGTCTTAAAACACAAAAACTTCCTCCTACCTTGCCTTCTTTTCAGGTCTTCTCTCCTTCCCCCATCAGTGCAGGGGGATGGAAAAAGGGGGGTTCGTTGTTGTTTGAGTCTATCCCTTAGACAACAGTTCTTTGCAGTTGGCTCTTTGCACTCCAAAGGTCCTCCATAGTTTACAGGTGGACACCTGCGTTACTATGGTCTTCACCTCGGGCTACAGGGGAGTCTCTGCAATTCTGAGTCCTTCCCCTGCTTCCATGGGGTCCTTCCAACAGGAGACAGTCCTTGATGGACCTCTCCAGCGTGAGTTCATCCACTCCTTGGGCAACAGTTCTCTTCCATCTGCCTCCCCGTGGATGACTTCCCCAAGGGGGTGCAGTCCTTCATGGGTTGAGCTGTACTGACATGGGTCCCCCATCAGGGCCACAGGTCCTATCCAGGAAAACTTGCTTCAATGTGGGCTTCCCTGTCCATGGGCCACAGGTCTCCAGCAGGGCTTCATTCCATCTTGGGTCTCCCACAGGGGGTTGCAGCTTCCTTCATGTATCTCCCTGCTCCAGCATGGACTCCTCCACAGGCTGGAGGAGGGTTTCTGCATCCTGATGGTTCTTCATGGGCTGCAGGGGCTTCAGCTTTAAGTCTTTGCCCTGCTCATGGGGGAAGGGAGGGAAATACTCCCCCCGTTTCCCCTCCTCCGGTGGCACTGACCTTGGTGACTGCATGTTCTCCCAGGCTGTAATTTCTTCTGTGCAGAGCTCTTCTCTTCCTCTGTTTTTAAATATGCACACTCATTGACTCAACCTTGGCCAGCAGGAGGAAATCCCACCTGGAGCTGGCTGTCATTGGCTTTTTCATAAGACAGTGAAACTTCTAGCAGTTTCTAACTAAACTACACCATGGCCTCCCTGCGACCAAAAACCCAGCCACCTGAACCCACGACAAGGGGGAGGAGGTGTTCCACGTGCCAGAACTGAGGCCCCTCCAGCCCATGGTGAAGACTACTGTAGAGCAGGCGGATCTCTGAAAGAGGTTGTGACCCCGCGGAAGGCCGAAGATGGAGCAGAGTCCTGCCAGGGACCTGTAGTCCGTGGAGAGAGGAGCCCACACTGGAGCAGGCTTTACCCAGGCAGGACTTGTGGCCCCTGTGGGGGACCCACACTGGTACAGCTCATTTCGTGAAGGACTGCACTCCGTGGAAGCGTGACCCACGGGACAGCAGCTTTGTGAAGAACTGTTTCCTGTGGGATGGACTCACACCACAGAGGTCCATCAAGGACTGTCTCCCATAGGAGGGACCCCATGGGAGCAGGGGAAGGACTCCTCTCCCTGAGTAGTGGCAGAAACAGCAATTGACTGTAACCCCCATTCCCCGTCCCCCTGCACCACTGGCGGGGAAGAGGGAGAACATGGAAGGAAGGAGAGGTGGGGGGAAGGTATTTTTAAGATTATTTTACTTCTTGGTCTTTTACTCTGACCCTGTTAGTAGTAAATTCAATTAACATCCCCAATTTGAGTCTGTTTTGCCCATGATGGTGATAAATAAGTGACCTCTCCCAACTCTTAACTCATGAATCCTCTGCTGTTTTTTTTTTCCTCTCTTCTGTCCAGTTTCAGAGGGGACTGAGAGAGCAGCTGTAGTGAGTACCTGGCATCCAGCCAGGGACAACCCACTATAGGCCTTAAAAGCAGCTTTAATTGTAGAGGCAATTGTTGCCTAAAGACTGGGAGCGAAAAAACTCCAGATTAATTTAGTATAGATAAGACAGAGAGCAGGTGTTTAATGAAGGCCTTATGGTGTAAGGAGTACAAAGGTGCACGCACTTGTCCAGTGGTTCTACAATTTTTTATAGTATTATCCATCCAATCTGAGAACTATCCACCCCCCAGATGCTCTCCAAATCTTCCCCCCTGGCATACCTCCCTGGGGTTGAGTTGGGGGTCACAAGACCCCTTTCTTCCGCATCTTCCTCTTCTTCCTGGCATGTACCATCTTTGGAGCTTCTCCAAGGTTCTGGGCTTGAAGGTTGCTTTGACTATGATTGTTGTTCAAGCCTGGGGTGCATATGTTCTTAAACAAAACGTGTTTACTATATCCCTGCCTTGAAAGGAGCCTAAACCACCCTAAATAATTTAGAGAATTCGGTATGAAATGGAGGAATAGGTTTTGGTAAGTGTTATCTACTATTCTAAAGTGTGAGAGACTATACAATTATACTAAAAATGTATATTTACTACACAGCTACTTTAAAATCTACAAAAAGTTGAACATCCCAAAAATTCTGAGGCATCGTCTCATACTGAGATTAGTGAAATCCACATTTATGAAAATCAACTCATTCCAGAAAGCTTGACAAATATTTGAGATTAAGACACAAATATTTGAGAAGACACAGGACTGTCTTCTCAGATTGCAGTGAAGATGACCATTCCCAGGACTACATCATAAGAGTAACTTTTGAGACTTCTTGGCTAGGCTGATGGAAGATGACTGGGGGTATAATCACAGTGTGATAAGGAAAGCTTACTGTCGGATGGCATAAAAGCCTGATCTTAAATTTTCCTAAAGTCTCTAAAACAGATATTAAAATAATAATGCAGGTAGCAAACACTTGTAATCTCTCTGAGCTCAATTACTTCTGTATGTGCTCAGCACTTTTGAACACTAAGCTATTTGTTTACTTGTCTGTGTGTACATACAGGCACACATTTAGGTACCTTGCTTTAGACAAGCAAATTTGACAACACAGAGTTTAATCATTCCACTCTCTTACCCTGAAATGCTACCATAAATCCTTTAAAATGAATGGTCTTCCTTCAGTTTTGTTTTCATAGGAGTAATCTGTGTTTCAAACACCGACAGAAAGACAAATCAGAGATGACATTTTATAATTTCAGTATCACCTGCTTGAGCCTGAAGCATGAAAGCAGGATAGCAACTTCACTACCACTTGGGTTACAGAGCCAACACGAAGGAGAGGTGATTGCAAGTCCGATTTAGCCTTGAGACTGAGAAATGAGGTGACTGTTAGCAAGATGTCCTTTCTCTCACCCATTTTCTGTGCATGTTTTTCCAAACAGCTTTCAGTCTACTGATAAATGCACACAACTAAGTTGCATTACTCACAGCTATGTTATATGCCTGCCCTACTTACAGGAACACAATCCAATCCAATGATTAAGTGTTTTGTGAATGCTGGCACTGTGAGCATCATTCCAATTGCCCAGTAAGAGGAATTGGACTTTATTACCATACAACACATTTCAAAGTTACCAGAGGACTTTTTGGGAGGCCTGTATGTACTGCCAATTATACAGTTTCATCTAATATACTGTAAAGTAATAGGTTATAAGACCAAAAGTAACTGGCTACAATCCAGTAACCACACTGTGCAATGCAAGTCAGAAGAATACCCTGAATGAATTTAAAGATTTTTCTGGGGGAAAAACACCACACAGTCTTGATAAGCCAGCTTCCAGCTACAGGAAATCTACAGAAATCTTTGGTTAGTTGCTCCTATTCTCAGTGACCTCATGGCTAAAAATTAAAGAGCAGATAACTTGTATAATAATAAAATATAATCAAGTATTATTGCTATTTTCCAAAATACAGTAATGTTAAGATTCTAATTTAATAGACAAAATTTCTGTCTTTGAAGAAGCATCTGTATCTCTAAATCATTATTTTCTAATAAAAACATCATAAATACAAAGGTCTGTTAAATACTGTGAGATACTATTCAGGTAAACTCCTGCATAGTTTACTGTCGCTTATTCTGTAGCAAAGACCTTTCTTGTTATTGCTTGTGAAAAAACAAACATGAGCAATAAGAATCCTTAGAAAATGTCATCTTGATGCCACCTCTATCATTCTATCTAGCACAGCATTCATCTTCCAACTCACTTTAAAGGCTGCCTCAAAGAAATATTTTACAGAAATTTTGTGGATAGAAAATAATATACAATAGTGACTCTATTAATAGTTATGATTCCAGGAAATTCGTAGCAGAAGAGGTTTCTAAATTAAGCTAAATGTCTCCTTGAACCAGGCATCAGAAACATCAGCAGAAATGTTAATACAAACCCATGTCAATGACACAGTCATGAACCTCCAGGCCTGGTTTGAAGAGAATGAGAGTTTTTAATATATCTAGGAACAAAAAGCCTTGTGGCAAGTTAAAAACAAGAAGTCCTTCTACTTGCTAGAAGGTTAAAGTCTTTCCTTTTGCCAGTTATTTCTGGTTTTCAATCTGGGGAAGAACATCCCTGCAACCTCCTATTTCAGTGTTTTTCTGAGCCTTCAGGAACTCCAGGAAATCCAAACAGGATCAGAGAATCACAGAATATGCTGAGTTGGAAGGGACCACAAGGATCATCGAGTCTTGTGTCATCTGCAAACTTGCTTAGCATCCCTTCCAGTCCTGCATCCAAGTCATTTATGAAGATGTTAAAGAGCACTTAAAGATAAAGCCCTGTGGAATCCCACAAGTGACAGGTCATCAGTGTGATGTTACCTTATTCAATATTACCCTCTGTGCTCAACCCATGAGCCAATTGCAAGATGTGTTTATCAAGCTGTGTGCAGAAAGATCCTGTGAGAGTCAGTATTAAAATCTTTACTGAAATCCAAGAAGATGACATCAACTGGCTTCCCTTGATCAGCTAGGTGGGTTACCTTGTCATAAAAGGAAATCAGATTTGATAAGCAGAACTTTCTTCTCATGAAGTCATACTGGCTGTGACCGACAACACCATTGTCTTTCAGGTGTTTTTCAATACCTCACAGAATAATCTTCTCCATAACTTTACCAGGCACTGAAGTGAGATTGACAGGCCTGTAGGTTCCAGGATACTCGTTCTTGACCTTCTTGAAAATTGGGGCAATGTTGGCCAGCTTCCAGTCAGCTGGCACCTCTCCACATTCCCAAGACCACTCAAAAATTAAGAGATGTTTTGTGATGACATCAGCCACTCTTTGAGGATTCTCGCATGAACCCTATCTGGCCCCATAGATTTGTAGGGATCCAGCTGGAGCAGTAGATCCCACACATCTTCCGGGTTGACTGGGAGTTGATTATTCTCGCAGTCATGGTCCTTCAGCTCAGGGCACTGAGCTGTTGGTCTGTTGTCCGTGTTGAAGATGGGGGCAAAGAAAGCATTAAACACCTCTGCCTTGTCTCACAAACAGGGTAAAGTGACCATCCTCAACCTGTAACGGGCCGTTGATATTTCTATACTGCCTATTGCCATTAATATGTTTGAAGAAAACTCTTCATTGTCCCCCACATTTCTGTCCAGCTTCAACTCCAGCTGAGCTTTGGCTGCACGAATTTTCTCCCTACAGCAGCAAGTAGAATCTCTGTATTCTCCCCATGTCACTTGACCTTGCCTACACTGGGTATACACCTTCCTTTTTTGCCTTATTTCCAAGAGAAGATTGCTGCTCAGCCAAGCCGGCCTTCTGGCTTGCTGCTTGACTTCCAGCATTCAGGAATTGCCTGCTCCCGATGCCCTTAGGAGGTGATGCTTAAAAAGTGCCTGGCACTGATGGACCCCAGCACCTGCAAAAACATCCGCAGTGACAAGCTCTCCAGCAAAAAAAAAAACCTATTGCACCCAAGTTGGTTTTTGTATCCTCATTTTTGAGGACCAGCTTTATATTAAAATAGAGTGTCACTTAAAAGCTAAAGTGAGGAAACTTACTTCCTCTGGGAATAGTTCAGTTCTATGAGTGTCCTTAAAAGGAGTTTTTGATACATTTTCACTGAATGCCTTCTCTTGGAAAGCTTTACGCCAGGAACCCAATGTTTTTTTCATCTCCTTTCACTCATTTGTGAGGATAAGGCAGGCTGCGAAGGTGGGCTGGGAAAACCAAAGAGAGCAGTAGTACTGATAAGAGTTCAAGTTCCTTGATTTTGATGAGAGAAGCACTCACTACGCAGAGAAGGATGTAAAGAAACCAAAAACATTTATAGTGCACTCTTTCCTCTGTGAGTTGATTAAACAATTTCCAGGGAAGTAGTTTTCTACTGGAAGATCCCAAGTCATGAAATTTAAATGTATGTGAAGTAGTATTATTATAAAATGCTGACAAAAATTTATCACAGCATCTTGATACAGTGGAAACAGTTTATTTTTAAACACACACAGAACTCAGATGTGCATGCAGTCACAAGATGATGTTTTCACTATGGATTGCATTGTTTAAATTTCTCATCCTATTCTAGGAAGAAATTAAGTTTTGTTAAATCCTGACATTTCCTTAAAAAAAGATTTGAAAGTAATCTCTCCTTTCTCCTTTCCTTATTAAATTCTTCCTAATCCTGATAGGTTCTTTTTCAAGAATACACATTTTTCAAATGTCTTTTGCTAAATCTCATCCTGAGGTATTCTCTCTGGCCTAAAGGTTTCTGATTGTGCTCTCTGTGACAGTTACCCTCTCACTTGTCTTTGATATGTCCCATGAATGGTTCTTTAACAATTCGGTTGATAAAGTACAAGAAAAAGAAATCAAAGCATCTCTCAGCAGTGGTACCTCTGCAGGGCAAACAGGAATAAAGCACAGTGAAAGTGCATTTGTGTCACTCAAATTAGCAGATGGGAATCTGCTCTACAAGAAATATGGTGAGAAAAGCCCCCCCTTTTAATGTAGGTTCATTTCAGAAAAGCACTATACTTTAGGAAAAATAACTCTATCCCACTACAAGTGGTTTTTGAGATCTAAGTGGCTGTCTTCTGGCTCATGGAAGTTACTCTTACACTAGATTGCAACTTTTTAAGAACAGGTAGAAGAACAGAAGAAAGTGGAAATGTAGATTAACAATTTCTCTGAACAGTGTTTGTGTTGATACTAAATACTGCAAATACAACTATTTCTGAAATGTGTAGTTGCCTTTTTGAAAATTATAGTCAATATGAGGCAAAATTTAGGGCTGTTAGCTTAGAGACCTCTGTGTATTACTGGCAAAAAATTGTGCTAAAGATGGCATCAGCATCCTATTTGGTGTGAAAGGTTGAATTCTGTCCAAGCAACATTAAATTAAAGAGGAAGAAATAGCTCAGTTCATCATCCCAGAAGAAGTAAAATAGAGGGCAATCGAGTTTTGAGCAAGCAAGTCACCTCGTCATGCTATTTAAAATCAGTAAGAAATGCTTCACTGCATTGGCAGCCTCATCCCAGCAGTCCTGGGACATCTGGACAGGTGTCTGGTAATAAGCACACTGAAGAAGCTTAACTAGAGCAATTTTAATCCATATTATTTCAGATATAATCTGGCTTTATATAGCATTAAAAAACCCAGGAAAATAGTGAAAATTAATTATACTCACCTGCACTCTGAACTACTCTGCTTAGTCTTCAGATTTTAATATTGTGTGATTTAACACATCTGATACCATTGAAATAAAGAAAGACAGTACACAGGCAGTATTTTAACTGACTGATATCAACCTGAGGTTGTAAATTGTCTGCACCACAACAAGTTCAACAGAGGGAGAAAAAAAACAACAAACAAAATCAATAATTTGTTGCTGAGCTGAGGGTTAAAAAGCAAAGTATACCACAGGTAGGTAGTAGAGCCCCTTTTGCTCAATATCTTCATCAACAGATTTGATAGTGAGAGAGCACACCCTCAGCACATCTCTAAGGAGGTTCCATCCAGAAAGACCTTTAGAAACTTTGAGATTGAGTCAACACATGCGTCAAGAAGCTCAGCAAGAAGCCCAAAGTGTTACGCAGGGAGTGGGGTGATCCCACCTGTCAGCACAGCTGAAAGAGAACAGGTTTAGGAGCAGCCCTGCTAAAATGGACCTATTTCAGTCAGAACTAGGTCAAAAAAGCCAACTCTATGCTGTCACTATCAATGTGGGAAACTGGTGCTGAGCTACACAAAGTGGAACTTTCCTCTCATTGCTGTTGAGACTGCAGTTGGAATACTGTGTCCTTGTTTCAGCCTCCCCATTCAAAAAGGATGCTGAGGCACTGGGAGAGGGCCCAGTAGGTTGCTGTCAGGACAGCTAGAGCCGAGAGCTGCTCCTCAGAAGCTGTGTGCTAAGACAGCTGAACTTAGCCTGATGAAGAGAAGACTAAGTGATAATTTGCTAATAGTCTACAAACACATTAAACAGTTAAAAGACAATGTAATCAACCTCTTCTCAGCAATGGCAGACAGTATAAAATAAAGGGAAATAGCCAAGACCTTCAGCTTGAGAGGTCCGAATGGCACAACAGGAATAATTTCTTCATGAGGAGAATAGCACAGCGCAGGAATAAATTACTTTTGGAAATGATGACAACTTTTGGAAGATTTTCTTACTTGACTGCAGAAAATCATTGCTAAAATATGTGGAGGTACCGGCTTTTGAGTGGTTGAAGTAGATAACCTTCAGAGGTCCCTAACAATCAACACTTCCATGGCTGTGTCATCAGTTGCTGATGATCTGTCTGCAGCTCTTAGCAAGGACATAGAGCTGGCTGAGAGAACTTCATAACAGACAAACTCTGCTTTCGTCTCTCAAGACTGATCTAAGTTTTCCAACACTAACACCAACCTACTTTGGAAGCATGTGAGGAAACGCTCATGGAGTGCCTCAAAGCAAACCTTGAAAAACTCACAGTCAACAAAACAACTGCACATCTATTCTACCACCTTTGTTAATATGCTCTAGATTTAGTGAATTTTTGCTGATTTTAACAGGAGTGTTCATTATAGATCTAGGGTAATATAGTAGGCCTTAATACAGATGGCCTCTAGTTCCACCTCCAACAGAAGTGCATGAAGGTTTTCATGTATAGCATTTAAATGACATAATAAAGACTGCTTTAGAAACACTCATGTTAGAATAGAATTTTAATACATCTTCAGTTCTGTGTAGCTTTAATTTTCCCATTTCCCTGGGGGATTATTAAGGGTCATAAAAAAAAACCAACATTTTTTGAGAAAAACATTGTTTCTTTTAAAGATTCAAACTTTTCAAGTATGGTTTTTGAACGCTTGCCTAGGAAGCAAGTTTCCATAATAGGAAAGCAAAGGGGGATTAATATACACTAAAGAGAAATTTTCTATTCAAACTACAAAATAATTTTTATTTTGGAAGTTTTCCTTTATTTCTCTTAAGACTGACATCAAAATAAAGGATTGAACTTAACACAGATGTTCCAGTTGATCCATCCTGGAGTCTCCTTTGTGGATGGAAATTTTAGGCATTGTCTCTTGTTACCAACATGGATGTCATTCAATTTGAAAGTTATCCTCACAAAAGAAAATCCAGCTTCATTCTACTTCAAAATTTCAAACCCATATTACATGTGCCTTCATGAGGAAGGCAATATTTATGCACAGCAATACAAAATTGCTAATTATTAAGAAATACAAGGGTTATACTATAAGCTTTATATTTTCCTGTTTCCATTCCATAGATTCTCTTCATGTATGTCTGATCAGGAGTGGAAATACACGGTGTAAGCAATGCCAATATTCTTTTTTCTTCCTGTTTTGAGAGCTGACCTTGCTCTTCTGAGGTTAGAGAAACCAAGAGCCTCGTGTCCTATCAGCCTTGTGTGTGGCACAAAGCAGCCTGCCACCTGCCTTCTCCAAGTTTTTACTTTATACAATGCTCCACACCAAAGTGGGGAAAATCCAGTTAGTCACTGTGCTTAAGACGAGAAATACATTTTTGGTGTAGCTCAAACCCAGTCAGACGCCAAGCCCCACACAGCTGTTCACTCACTCCCCCACCATCAGGATCAGGGAGAGAATCAGAAGGGTCATAGGTTGAGATAAAGACAGTTTAATAAGGAAAGCAAAAGCCACATGCACAAGCAAAGAAAAACAAGGAATTAATTCACTATTTCCCATGGGCAAGCAGGTGACTTGGGAAGACAAACACCATCATTCCAAACATCCCCCCTTTCTTCTTTCCCCCACTGAGCATGTCATATGGTCTTGAATATCCCTTTGGTCATTTTGAGTCAGCTGTCCTGGCTGTGTCTGCTCCCAACCTCCCATGCACCCCAAACTTCCTCATCACCAACACAACCAGTACAAGAAGCAGAAAAGGCTTTGGCTCTGTGTAAGCTCTGCTCAGCAATAACACAAAGATCTTTGTGTTATCAACCCTGTGTTCAGCACAAATTCACAAATCCTAACAATTAGATAACTCAAATTTAAATTTGAAATGAGTTAACCTTAGTTTCATGATAAATTTAAGGGATTATTTCACAAAAATAAAGATAATTTTTATGAACTAGACATCAGCTCAGCTGGTACAGGTCCTCAATTATTTAAAGTTTGAACACTTACTGTGTTCTATTTTTTCCTACTACTCTTGAAAAAATTATATGATTGGAAAGTCCTATGCTTTTTCACTAAATATATCCTGAAAATGGAAAGCAGAACCTCAAATTGTGGCAATACAGTAATTTGCATTTTTTTCTTTCCAATTCCACTTGCTCACATGCAAGTAGAATTAGATTTTCTTATTAAAAAAAAAAAATGGCTTGCTCTGTTTTCAGAGGATGAAAATAAAGTCAAAGGATTACAACCATGAAGCTTTCTTTTGCCCTCTATAACATCTCATTCTGCTACAGCACATATCAAGTGGACCCCCAGTGTCTGCTGATGTTCAGTGTCTGTTCTGGGCAGGGGAATTGAGAGCCTGGCAGGGCTTGTTGCCATGCAGAAGCAGAGGGGAACATTTGATCCAGCATTATTTCAGTTCTATATCTACCTTCCGCTAATCCTGATATGTGTATGATAAGGGTATTTTAATCCATTGTTTATTTCTTTGCTTCCTGTTTTATTTTTAGCTATATTTAAAAAAAAAAAAAAGAGAAGTAATAAAGGCCAGCTACTATAATACTACTTTACTTATGAAGATAGTATTTCAAATGCCTGTTGTATTCCTTCATCTGTGATTACAATACTTTGTGGAGTCTCAGTTGCTACAGCACCAGCCTATAATTATCATTGTTCAATCAATATTATAGATTCAAAAAAGAAGTAGCTTTTCTTCTGTTCCCTATCTTGTAATCAGAGTAATGTTTAGTTTGTATATACAGACACACACTTGGCTTCTGCGAGGCTTTTCTTCCTCCTTTTAATACTGCATGCCAGTTCATTCCAGGGTCATTCCTGTTTCTTTCAAGATGGAAAACCTCATTAGGAAAAAACCCAAAACCACTCCACCTCCCACCAAAAAAACCCCAAACCAATGAACTGAGTCAACAAAAAAGCAGTATGTATCAAAACCAGCTGGGAAAAGCACAAAACAGCTTTCAATCCCCACGATACTGTGGGGCCAGATGTCTTGAGCAGTACAGACTTCAGGTAGCAAAGGGTAAAATGTACACCTGCTCTTTGCTGTATTCATCTCACTACTCTAAGAAATATCTTCTTGTGAAGGAGATTTGTGTCTCCCTGTGGGCAAATAAAGTCCCATTATACCTCAGAAAGATGTGGTCCTCCTCTCCTGTCGCCCACTGGTCCCTTAGCTCACACTGTTCCTATTGTAAGAATCTTATACCAGGCAGTCAAGGTGTTGTCCATTTCCTGAGATTGTTTCCCCCAGTTTCTTTAACTAGAAGTTGTATTTGCTATACATACCCAGCTGAAAATGAGAGCAGGCTGTTCCTTCTCAGAAGAGCCATCACTGTAACCAGTAAGGGAAGGTAAAGGCTTCTACCTTCACTTGAGTAGGAAATAAAGTAATTTAGTGGGCAATGAAGATGGACTGAGCCTCCTTCCCTTCTGCCCATCTAGGTGATGGATTCCTTTTGTCCACACAGTAAATTCATACCATAAACTATCCATTGTCAGATGTTACTTGAGATTCTAGTATAATATCTATCATTCTGTTACTGATTAATAGTCAGCACATCATAGTTAGGAAAAACATGAAAAAGAGGTGATTCAAGAAGGAAGCAGCACAGGACAAGGAGCTGTGTACCAAAGATTAGATTCTAAGTTCTTTATCCTCGTTATCATCTGTATGCTCATAAACCCAGAATGGTACCACACAAAAGAAGGATTTTAATACTGATGCAAACAACTAGATGTCAAGATTACGTAGCAAAGTTCCCCTGGATTACATTGTCTCATTGAACACAATGTAGCTACTTTTGAAACTCTGAAATAAATAGGCACAGCCTACTGTAGGTTGAAGCTTTGAAGCAAAGGGCAAAACCTTCAATACTGCCCCTAACTAAAGGATAATACTCTTCATATAAATGGGACTTTTATGTAGGCAACCAAACGGATAAAATATTAGGGGTTGGAATAAAAAGAAACCTGAATAAGAGAGCCAAATTTATTTTAAAAACAGGGGTAAGTACAGTAAAAATGGATATAGGCAGATGGAGCAGAACTGAAAATCTCTCTAGAAAAAGGGCAATATTTCTAAGATAAATATTCCAAACTACTCTGTATTTTTAGCTCCTCTGTGATATATTCATCATATGGTTTCCAGTAACATCGTGTTGTTGCTTTACTCTCAAAGTTAAGTTCTTTTCAAAGAGTTTTCAAGATCTGACATTACCAAAGCTGTATTCCGTATCAGAAAATGAATAGGGATTGCTTCATTTGTATCCAAATGATGACTTAGAATGTTTTCAATCCAGGAAGTAAAACACCATGACAGAATGAAAATTATATGTAAAATAACTAGAAAACTAAGTAATAAAAAATAAGTAGATTTTTTTTTTCTATTCACTGTGTGAGGTATCTAGCCATTAAAAAATAGTTAGGAAGTAGAAAAGGTAATCAATAGCAATGGTGCAAGGCAGTATTAAAATTTGCTGATGTTATTTTCACTAAGTTTTAGTAATACTGGTAAGAACTTCTCCATTTTATACTTAGCAACTCTAGGCATTGTCTGTAACACAGCATAAAAGCCTTTTAAAACAACAGAGTAGGAAAGATTCCTGTTTGGGAGGTGATGGGAAGTGCAGCTCCTAATTGAAAGCTGGAAGAAAACAGGTCTTCAGAAATGCCTAAGAGTTGATTCTTGACAAAAGTCTAGTCTTTGTTTTTCAAAGGCATCAAATTCTTCCTCCACCACACCCCACTTGGTGTTTCTGCATTGGAGCTTTTAGCAAGTTTTCAGAATACTGCATCTGGCCCTACTGGGAGTAACTGATGCAGGCAGAGCCTCCAGCATGACCTTCTGATCATAGCCTGTCTGGGTAAACAGTTTTTCCTTCTTTTCCTGATTCTTCGTGGTGGAATAGGCAAAGGATTTATTCCTTTAACTCAAGCAGCCTAAAAAGTGTTTGATGGAAACCTGAAAACTAATACCTCTGACATTCCCAAGATGGTCTTACTCTAACTGAAGTTTCTGTATTCTACTCTGGATCTACACAGATCTTTGGCTTTTCCTAATGGGATTCCATTGACCAGGGCTTCTGTTCAAAGCCATTGCAAATCCAGAGATAAAGGTAAATTTGGCCTTAAATGCTTTCCTGACTGGGGAAGGCAAATAGAAGCAGCATGGAAATGCAAGGCTTCTCTGATGAAGTGGAAGCACACAGAAAACAGTGAATCCATAGAATAGAAATGCATAGAAACTATGTATTCATAAAGCTGTGTTTGTGAGGCATTACTCTTGATTTACACATGTGCATAACCTTAAAACACATTTCAAACCAGGTATAGAAACTGCAGACCCAGTTCACCCCTGTATTACATTATTTTGACATCTTTATCTACCTTCACCAAGAGACTAAGGTGGACATAATGAGGAAACACAGTCATTAAGTTCTTGGATGCTGACTTTGCTTCCCCTTCCCTCATCTGTGATTTTCCTAGAGAAAAAAGACTGATGACTTTTGAGACTGTCCAGCTTCTTAAAGTCTGAAGGGTTCAGGAGAGAAGATTCTGGTTTGGCCTGCATCTATGTTGAGTTTCAGTTTTATTTTGCTCATAATATGTGAAAGTAAGTTTTTGAACAGGCAAATAAAAATTCTTCTACTACTTCCAATGTTGTCCATATCCTCCGCACCCTACTCACCTTTCCCAGTCAAAGAAATAACCTGCTATCACTGATCTTTCATTTTACAGTTGGGTTATAGTTCATAGTCTGAATTTATATAATACTACTTTTTACGTCTTTGATAATACAATTCTTTCCACCTTTACAATAACTCCAGAGCTGAGTGATATGGACAGCAAATATAATTGAGCACTCAAATATGTTACTGCCTGTCTGGAGAAATAGTTATCATAAGCACCTACTGAAAAAAATCTCACTTCATTAAGTACGTGTGTAATGCACTAAAGATTTTATAAACATGCACATTTAGTAAAGGACTTCCAAATACTCAGAGGAAATGCCTACAGGGACAGCCAAAATCATCTTCTGCTTACAAAAAAATTGTGCCTAAAACTGGCAGCAATATGTCCATCAAAAATCACCTGCTGCACAGAGCAAGAAGTACATGAAGTATGTATTACCTGAAGCCCCACAGGATAAATGCCTTTTAGTTAATTGCTTGTTCTATCCTTTGCTAAACATATTTCTCTCACCCTCCATGGCAGAACTTGTCCCATCAGTCAGAGCTTTATCAGAGCTGACACCTTAGATTTCAGCAAGAAAAACTCAAAGGGAATTTCCTGACCACACATTTAGGCCCAAGGTAAAGAAAGGTAGACAGAATTCATATTCACAAAGTCATGGTCCAAGGGTGTTCAGATCTTTCTGACGCTCTTAATTTCCTGCTGCAGAAAAGCAGTCATTTCATTGAAGGCTAAGGAAAACACTATATTTCATCTCAGATGTCACTGGGATAAATATGATTAAGTTATTTTCTTGGCCACCTGAATTCAAGACATAAATCATAAGATAGCTTAGTTGGCTTTTGATTAGTAATGTATTAAATATATTTATTTGTACATATTTGTGTCACTAAGAAATATGCATGCCTTTAGGAGAGAAATCATCCTTGAGTTTAGTTACTCTTATTTGTACTAATATATGCAGATTCAAAGAGTTTATGTGGAATTTGTAGATAAATTACATCAGGTCCTCCAGATGTTGGAAATAACTTACTTTGCCTGTCCTGCAGCATTACTATTTGTTTGTCATTTCAAAGTTCACCAGGTAACAGCCTCATTAGCTGTTTATCTAATTTCACAGAGAAATGACAATTCCTAGCTGCTGAGGTCATGGCCCATCAAAAATTATACTGTCTCTAATTTTATATCCGATCTCTGGTAGATCCTAATTTGTTTATCTCAGCTCTCATATATCGACTAAATTGCTGAATTCTATTAAAATCTCTACCAGCTCTCTAAGATTTAAGACTGAACTACTGAATTGAGACTTATTGAATTATTAAGACATTATTGCCAATGTGAGTCAGTAAAACAATAATTAAAATATATAAGATTAATATGCCTTTTCACTTCCTGTACACCATTTGAATTCAGTCTGAGCGTGTCTCTGTACACCATACATATGATATTCTATCATCCCAGAGACAAACCATGTCTCTAGATTTTTTTCTTTTATACAATTACTGACCTTAACTGCAAGAGCTCTGAGAAATAAAGATAATATTAAAACTATTTTGCAAATTTTCTTGGGTAGATAGTGCAGTATTTTTCAAGTTGGATTTTCCCATATAGAGCTTCAAATTGAACTCTTTAAAATGTTATTCTGCAGTATATACTGAAGATCACTTCCTCTAAAGACTTAAAGTTAGCACTGTATTTAGTTTCCTACTTTAATCTCCAAGTGTGTTCATATTCCCTACACAAAGAGAATGACAGATACTCTTGTGATTGGTCAATATTGGATTCACATTTTCCATTTTTGGCACTGCTGCTACATTTCTGTTGCTGAAGGAGGGAAGGAGCTTGCATAAGCAGCAAATGTGGTATTTAATAAAACCCTGTTGACTATTTATTGCTTTGGTCTGGCAAGTTGTGGGGAAATTTGATATCTTCACATCCCCCTTCACCCTCCCACATCCTTGCTGAGTGAGACTGTGGACCCTTAGGAGATGCCACTTAAATAGGTAACTACTCAGAAGTATTATCTCACTCTGCTATCTTATCACACTAAGAACTACACTTATCTACTCCTATTTCCACAAAACTCTTCTTTCTGACAGCAGTTGCATTTTCACGACCACTGGGATACCATCAGTTAAAAGCACTACTAGCGTAAGTGAGAGGCAGTGATAGTTGCTGCATCTTCTTCCACTACTCACAAATCTCTTAATTTGCAAACAAATATGTTTCAGCTGGATTTGTGGTTTCAGTGCCTGTTGACCAGCACCTCTGCTTTACTACTTCATCACAGCAAAACTAAGCTAAAGCATGTGTCTCAAAGACAATTTCCTTTCTGAAGAGCAGGTTCCCAAGGTGACATGCAGCCTTATTTTCTACTAAGGCACAAAGGTAGTCTCTAAATGAAAGTTGTAATAGAGAAAACGAGTTTTCAAAATATGCCCAGAAAGACTAATTCCTCACTGGAAGAAAGATTTAACTTCTCGTTACTATTTTTCTTACATGGCAAAAATACTTTCCAAGTCAAAGAATTTTGTAGCATTCATCACCAAAGGGAAAAAACCAAACAAACAAAGACAAAAGATGCTTACCAGCACCTCCCACAGTGCTGCTACTTGTGTATGCATGGAACTTCGGAGATGATTAATCACAAGGCTGAAAGATCAGGTTATCATAAGCTGTTTCAGATATCCTTGGTACTTCATCATCAGCTTGGTACGGTACAGTAGAGACGAAAGTCAGCATCAGAAACAATGCACCCTGAGGTCACTTGCTTCTCATTGCCACATGTAGAACTTTGATTGCTTTTGTTCTTGTAAGTCATTTTGCAGTTTGTTCAAAGTGTAGTACTGCATCACTTTCTCTCTGTGACTTCACTTGTGTATGTCTAGTGATACCCTCAGAAGTACCTTCTTATCATGCTTCTCACTGGCCTATTTTAGCAAAGTGAGGAGGTCTTGCTATATGCTGGTTTGAGTAACCAGGAGGGGAGGAAGGGAAAAAAAAAAATCACAGAATGGTAAAATATGCTACATGTATAATCCCGCATTCTGTATTTCTTATGCCCTGGTATGTTGTCCCTTCAACACATATCAGGGTGTTTGAAGTCCCTGATAAAGACTTGGGCTCATGAACATGAAGCCACTCCTCTTTGTCTATGAGGGCTTCACCTGCTCTGTCCTTCTGGTCAGGCAGCCTGTAGCAGACCCCCACTATAATGTCACCGGTCTCTGCCCTCCTTTAATCCTGAGGCTTAAGCTCTCAGTCAGCTCCTCATCCATCCCCACCTGGAGCTCCATTCACTCCAGTTGGTCATTGACACAGAAGGTGAAACCCCCTCCTCATCTCCGTTGACTGTCCTTCTTGAAGAATCCATCCATTCCAATCCATCCCCACCTGGAGCTCCATTCACTCCAGTAAGTCTTGTTTATCTCCCATGTTCCATCTTTGTTTTCATGAACATCTTCCAGCTAACAAGAGACTCATTCCATACAAATATTTAATTAAAGCTGGGTGAGTGTATATTGACTGAAAACAATTTTTTTTTTTTTTCGAAACTGACTATGAGCAAGTAATCATTTCTTCTAACATATTCCTTAATGGAAAGTACTTGCCAGATAGTTCAGGCAAACCATTTCTTATGTCAAACTGTTCTATTTTGTCCCCTTACTGTTCATGGTTCATAGAATCATAGAATTGTCTGGGTTGGAAAAGACCTCTGAGATCATCAAGTCCAACCCTTGATCAACACCGCCATAGTTACTAGACCATGGCACTAAGTGCCACATTCAGTCTCATCTTAAATACCTCCAGGGACAGTGAATCCACCACGTCCTTGGGCAGACCATTCCATTGCCTGATTACCCTCTTTGAAAAGAATTTCTTCCCAGTATTCAACCTAAACCTCCCCTAGCAGAGCTTAAGACCATGCCCTCTTCTCCTACTGTTGGTTGCCTGGGAGAAGAGACCAACCCCCACCTGGCTACAACCTCCTTTCAGGGAGTTCCAGAAAGTGATGAGGTCTCCCCTGAGCCTTCTCTTCTCCAGGCTAAACAATCCCAGCTCCCTCAGCTAATCCTCATCAGACTTTTGCTCCAGGTCCTTCACCAGCCTCAATGCCCTTCTCTGGACCTGCTCCAGCACCTCAATGTCCTTCCTGAACTGAGGGGCCCAGAACTGGACACAGTACTCCAGGCGTGGCCTCACCAGTGCTGAG